>OY979715.1:117500-150000 GCA_963855925.1 Inga laurina | reverse complement strand
ATGCTGTAAGAAATGAGATGTCACAATTCTTTTTTCATACATCTCAAAGTGATGGAAAAGAAAGAATATCTTTTACGTATCCATCTAGTTTATCAACTTTTCTTGAAATGATGCAAAGAAAGACATCTCTCTTCACAACAGAAAAACTCTCCTATGATGAATTGGATAATCATTGGAGTTCGATTAATGAACAAAAAAGAAACAACCTAAGTAATCAATTTCTAAATAGGGCCGAAGCTCTAGATAAGGGATTTTTTGCTTTGGATGTACTCGAAAAAAAGATTAGATTATGTAATGATGAGACTAAAAAATACTTACCTAAAATATATGATCCTTTGTTGAACGGACCCTATCGCGGACGAATCAAAAAAAGTTTTTTATTCTCAATCAAGAATAAAACTGACACAAAAAACGACATTTTGATAAATAAGATTCACGTCATCCTTCTTAATACTAATACTGATTATCCAGACTTTGAACAGAAAATAGATAGATTTGATAAAAAATCATTATCAAATGAAATTCGTTTTTTTTTTAACCTTTTCAGTCAATTTTCTGAAAAATCAGTATCCAATTTAAATTTTAAAGGACTTTATTTATTTCGAGAACATGAAAAGATGGATTATTCCGAAGCTAAAAAAAAAATGGACTTCTTATTAGACGCAATGCTAACTGATGCGTTAGACGAAATTCTAACTGATGAGAACGGTAAACCAATTCTAAAAGAATGTACTGGACTAAAAGAAAGCAGTAAAAAAGTTCCTCGATGGTCATACAAATTCGTTGACGAAGACGAATACCTGGAAAGCAATGGTAAAAGAGAAGATTATGAGATTTGTTCAAGAAGACCCAAACCACCTATAGTAATTTATACTGATACTGAGAACTCAGAGAATGCCGATGTTTATACGCCTCCCAAGGATACTGAGAATTCTGATGGAAAAGAAGAATTGGCTTTAATAGATTATTCACAACAATCGGATTTTACCCGAGACATAATCAAAGGATCTAGACGCGTTCAAAGACGTAAAACTGTTATTTGGAAAATCCTTCAAGCAGGTCCACATTCTCCTCTTTTTTTGGACAAAATTGACAAATCCTCTTTCTTTTCTTTTGAGATTTTCGAGCCAATGAAAATCTTTTTTCTAAATTGGATGTGGAAAAAGAAAAATACAGAATTGAAAATTTCGGATTATACAGAGGAAAAGAAAAGTAAAAAAGAGATTAAGAAAAAAGAGGAAGCAGACCGTATGGAAATAGCGGAAGCCTGGGAAAACACTCAAAATGCTCAACCAATAAGAGGTCTTTTATTAGTAGCCCACTGGATTATTAGAAAATATATTCTATTACCCTCATTGATAATAACTAAAAATATCGTTCGTATACTATTATTTCAATCTCCCGAATGGTCAGAGGATTTAAAGGATTGGAATAGAGAAATGTATATTAAGTGCACCTATAATGGCGTTCCATTATCCGAAACAGAATTTCCGCAAAACTGGCTAACTGAGGGTATTCAAATAAAGGTCCTTTTTCCTTTTCGTCTGAAACCTTGGCACAGATACAGATCTAAGCTACGATCCCCTCAAAAGGAAAAGGATCCAATGAAAAAAGAAGTGAAAAACTTGGATTTCTTCTTTTTTACAGTTTTCGGAATGGAAGTAGAATTTCCTTTTTCTTCTTCTCCCCGAAACCGAAACCGACGTTCGTTTTTTGATCCCGTTTTTAAAGAACTTAAAAAAAAAATAAGAATTTGGAAAAAGAATCTTTTTCAAAGAACAAAATCCTTTCTAAATATCACAAAAGAAAAAGCACAATGGATCATCCAAATTATTCTATTTCTAAAAGAAAAAAGAAAAGAACTATCATTATCAGAATTGATAAAAATAAGAATATATGAATTGAATGAAATTCAAAAAGATTCAACAAAAAGTAAGAGTAATCCAATGATTTACGAATCCGCCATTCCAATTCAATCTATTAATTGGACAGACTGCTCACTGACAGAAAAAAGAATAAAAGATCTGAATGATAGAACAAAGAAAATCATAAAACAAATAGAAGAATTTCAAAAGGACAAGAAAAAAGGTTCAGAGAGAAATATTTGTTCTAAGAAAACAACTTATGATGATAAAAGATTAGAATTACAAAAAAATATTTGGCAGATATTACAAAAAAGAAATGTTCGATTATTCCGCAAATCACATTATTTTTTTAAATTTTTCATAGAAAGGGTATATATAGATATCTTTCTATGTATCATTAATATTCCTAAAATCAAAATCAATGTACAACTTTTTCTTGAATCAACAAAAAAAATTCTTAATAAATACATTTACAATAATGAAGCAAATGAAGAAAGAAAAAGAAGTGATAAAAAAGATCAAAGTCTAATTCACTTTATTTCTACTATAAAAAAATCAATTTGTAATATTAGGAATACGAATTCACAGAATTTTTGTGACGTATCCTCTTTGTCACAAGCATATGTATTTTTTAAATTATCACAAACCCAAGTTATTAACTTAGATAAGTATAAATTAAGATCCCTTTTTGAATATCATGGAACACCTCTTTTTCTTAAGAATGAAATAAGGGATTCTTTTTTTGGAGTACAAGGAATATCTCATTCCAAATTAAAACATAAGAGCGCTCCCAATTCTGTAATGAATCAATGGACAAATTGGTTAAAAGGTCATTATCAATACGATTTATCTCAGAATGGATGGTCTAGATTAGTATCCCCAAAATGGCGAAATAAAATGAATGAACGCCATGTGGCTCAAAATAAAGATTTAACCAAATATCATTCATATGAAAAAAACGGATTAATTCTTTACAAAAAACAAGAAATAGACTCATTAACAAATCAAAAAAAAAAAATGAAAAAACAATATGGGTATGATCTTTTATCATATAAATCTATTAATTATGCAGATAAGAAGGACTCATATATTTATGGATATAGATCGTCATTCCAAGCAAATAATAACCAAGCGATTTCTTATAATTGCAACACGCGTAAAAAAAAAAAATGGGATATGACGGATGATACTCCTATCAAGAATTTTATAGTAGAAGATTCTATTCTAGATATGGAAAAAAATCTGGATAGAAAGTGTTTTGATTGGAGAATTCTGAATTTTTGTCTTAGAAATAAAATGCATTTTGGGGGTTCGATCGATACCGATTATTATTTTACGCTTCATCAAGAGATTAACCCAGCCAATAAAAAAAAAAAAAAAAACCTTTTTGATTGGATGGGAATGAATGTAGAAATACTAAATCGTTCTATAGCGAATCGGGAATCTTTTTTCTTCTCTAAAAATTGGATATTTTATAATGCATATACGAGTAACCCATGGATCATCCCAATCAAATTCCTTTTTTTGAATTTTAATGGAAATCAAAATGTTAGTGAAAAGAAAAAGATCACGGAAAAGAATAAAACAGAATATGCAAGTCGACTAAATCTTGAAGCATCCCTTTCAAAGAAAGAAAAAGATGTTAAAGAAGATTATGCAGGATCCGACATAAAAAAGGGTGTAAAAAAAGATAGATACACGAACAACACCGAAGCAGAACTTAATTGCTTCCTAAGAGGGTATTTGCCTTCTCAATTGAACTGGCATCATTGCTTAAATGAAAGAATAATAAATAATATCCAAGTATATTGTCTCCTGCTTAGACTGAAAAATAGAAAAGAGATTACTATAGCCTCTATTCAAAGAGGAGAACTAAGTCTAGATATTATGAAAATTCAGAATCAGAAGGATTTCACTCTTACAGAATTGAATAAAAATACGGAATTGATAAAAAATACGGAATTGATAAAAAATGGAATATTGAGTATCGAACCAATTCGTCTGTCTAGAAGAAACCATGAAGAATTTAATATGTATCAAATCATAGGCCCTTCGTTTATTCATAAGAGAAAGCACCAAATTATTAAGAAATCCATTACAAGAACAAGAGATCAAAAGCTGACTGAAAATAAAGAAAAAAAGAATTATGATTTGCTTGTTCCTGAAAATATTTTATCCGCTAGACGTCGTAGAGAATTGAGAATTCTAATTTGTTTCAATCCTAAGAATAGAAATAGTGTGCATAGAAATAAGGCATTTTACAATGAGAATAAAGTGAATAATTGCTGTCAAGTTTTGGCTACAAGTAAAGATCTTGATAGAGATAAAAAAAAACTAATTAATTTAAAGTTCTTTCTTTGGCCAAATTATCGATTAGAAGATTTAGCTTGTATGAATCGCTATTGGTTTGATACCAATAATGGCAGCCGTTTCAGTATGGTAAGGATACATATGTATCCCCGATTGAAAATTAGTTAATCTACATTTTTTTTTTTTTCTATTTCTCGTAACATATCTGATATGTGAAAACAAATAGATGCACATACGCATTGTCTTACCCTCTATTCTGAGGCACGATACTAATTCAATGATATATCCTACCCATTAGATCTATAACTGAATCTTCTTATTTGAAGTCTACAATTTTGCTTTTGTGAATGCATAAATATAGTATTTTTTGTATACCTATTTGAATTGGGTTGATTAATCAAAATTTATTTGAAAAATCAGGAACTCTTAAGAAAATTAAGATTATTGTATATACTAAATTGAAAATGAGTGTCATTATTATTACTGATCAATAAAAATATCTAGACTCTATAAAATAAAAAAAAAGGGGGGGGAAAGACAAGCTTTCATTTTTTTATGGTAAAAAAATCATTTATATCCGTTATTTCACAAGAAAAAAAAGAAGAAAACCCGGGATCGATTGAATTTCAAGTATTCAATTTCACCAATAAGATACGAAGACTTACTTCACATTTGGAATTGCACAGAAAAGACTATTTATCTCAAAGGGGTTTACGTAAAATTCTGGGAAAACGGAAACGACTCCTGTCTTATTTGTCAAAGAAAAATGGAATACGTTATAAAAAATTAATTAATCAGTTGGATATTCGGGAGCCACAAACTAATTAATTTGAAGAGTCGTTTTGAATTATTCGATTTATTAGATCTTGAATCTTGATGAACTCATTTTTGTTTTAAGCAATTCATGGAAGAATGAATCGAGGAAAAACCTATGAATGCCCCAGCTACAAGAAAAGACCTCATGATAGTCAATATGGGTCCTCACCACCCATCAATGCATGGTGTTCTTCGACTTATTGTTACTCTAGATGGTGAGGATGTTATTGATTGTGAACCAATATTGGGTTATTTACATAGAGGGATGGAAAAAATTGCAGAAAACCGAACAATTGTACAATATCTGCCTTATGTAACACGTTGGGATTATTTAGCTACTATGTTCACAGAAGCAATAACCGTAAATGGACCGGAACAGTTAGGAAATATTCAAGTACCTAAAAGAGCCAGCTATATTCGAATAATTATGTTGGAGTTGAGTCGTATAGCTTCTCACCTACTATGGCTGGGACCTTTTATGGCAGATATTGGTGCACAAACCCCTTTCTTCTATATTTTCAGAGAAAGAGAATTAATATATGATCTATTCGAAGCTGCCACAGGTATGAGAATGATGCATAATTTTTTTCGTATCGGAGGGGTAGCGGCTGATCTACCTCATGGCTGGATAGATAAATGTTTGGATTTCTGCGATTATTTTTTAACAAGGGTTGTTGAATATCAAAAACTTATTACGCGAAATCCTATTTTTTTAGAACGGGTTGAGGGAGTAGGCATTGTTGGTGGAGAGGAAGTAATAAATTGGGGTTTATCAGGACCAATGCTTCGGGCTTCCGGAATACAATGGGATCTACGTAAAGTTGATCATTATGAATGTTACGAGGAATTTGATTGGGAAGTTCAATGGCAAAAAGAAGGAGATTCATTAGCTCGTTATTTAGTACGAATTGGTGAAATGGTAGAATCCATAAAAATGATTCAACAGGCTCTGGAAGGAATTCCGGGAGGGCCATATGAGAATTTAGAAATCCGTTGCTTTGATAGAGAAAAGGATCCAGAATGGAATGATTTTGAATATCGATTCATTAGTAAAAAGCCGTCTCCGACTTTTGAATTGCCGAAACAAGAACTTTATGTGAGAGTTGAAGCCCCAAAGGGAGAATTAGGAATTTTTCTAATAGGGGATCAGAATGGTTTTCCTTGGAGATGGAAAATTCGTCCCCCGGGTTTTATCAATTTGCAAATTCTTCCTCAGTTAGTTAAAAGAATGAAATTGGCTGATATTATGACAATACTAGGTAGCATAGATATCATTATGGGAGAAGTTGATCGTTGAAATGATAATTGATACAACAGAAGTACAAGATATCAATTCTTTTTCCAGATTGGAATCTTTAAAAGAGGTGTATGGAATTATATGGATACTTGTCCCTATTTTGACTCTTGTATTGGGAATCACAATAGGTGTGCTAGTGATTGTATGGTTAGAAAGAGAAATATCCGCAGGGATACAACAGCGTATTGGACCTGAATACGCCGGTCCTTTGGGAGTTCTTCAAGCTCTAGCAGATGGAACAAAACTACTTTTCAAAGAGAATCTTATTCCATCTAGGGGAGATATTCGTTTATTCAGTATTGGACCATCCATATCAGTCATATCAATTCTAGTAAGCTATTCAGTAATTCCTTTTGGCTATAACTTTGTTTTAGCTGATCTCAATATTGGTGTTTTTTTATGGATTGCTATTTCGAGTATTGCTCCCATTGGACTTCTTATGTCAGGATATGGGTCAAATAATAAATATTCCTTTTTGGGTGGTCTACGGGCTGCTGCTCAATCGATTAGTTATGAAATACCATTAACTCTATGTGTGTTATCAATATCTCTACGTGTGATTCGTTGAGACAGAAACTTTTCCATGCTCCTTTCTTTTCGTCTTTATTTCTTTTCTTCTTTATAGGAAATTTATAGGAAAGGGGTAGAAAAAATGGAATAGATATCCTGATTTTTGATTTTCATTATTTTTATTCGGAATTCGGATTGATGAACTAAATCAGATAGTTATATGAGTGAAATAAAACAGCTTCCATTTATTCATTATTCATTGATTTAATATTCTAATATTCTATAATATTCTCTAATTTGAATTATTAATTTAATGAAATTGAAATTCAATATCAATATATTTAGTAATAAAATTCAAAAAATAGATATATATTTATAGATATATATTTGTATTTTGAATATAGAATATTTATATTTAAGAATATAATAAACTATTTTAATTTAAACTATTTAATATAATATTAATATAAAATTCTTTAAAATTCTTAATATCTTAATATATATATATTATTAATATATAATATATTAAGATATAATATAATATATAGATATAGAATTAATATACTATGATTTGAATTTCATTTGAATCTGCAGTAAAAATATTGAGTCTCATTTTCTATGTATAAGAATTAAGTGAAAAAAAATTATAAACGGAAGAAAGCGTTTACCCCAAAATTGGTTGATTAGTCATCCTGTTTTGAAGCGGGCTCAAAAGACCAACCTTATTGAGTTTTCACTATCGTTTGTATGAATTACCATACATCTATTACCATAAGGGGAGATTGATAAAAAATACGTGGATGGTTAGAAACACCAAGATACACAAAGGATTAGTAATGGAGATTATGTAAATTCTCCAAAAGAGCATTTCCGCATAATATAAAAAGAATACAAATTGGGGCTTTAAGTTGGTAGAAAAAATCAGGCAGTACTCCCCACAATTCCGATCCAGAGTATGCTCCTATCCACTCATTAAATAAATAACTATCAGAAACGAAATAATCCTTTAATCTTTTTTTAAGTCCCTTTTTGTTTTGCACATAAAAAAAAGAAGAATAGGAACGAAAAAAAAAAAACAAAAGAATAGAATACAATAAAAAAAAGAGGGATCCCTTTTGATTCTTTCTTATATCCATATTCATGGAAATACAATTTATGTCATAATTCATAAACTAATGTCGAATTTTTTTTCGTAATCAAAAACGACGGGTTATTGAGAATTCTAAAGGAGTATTTTATTGAATTGAAGAGTTCAATTATTACTCAACAAATTCAAATTATTAAGGGATGAGATCAATTCGGAAGTACCTTTTTTGTATTTATTATTATAACAGACAGAATTCAATTGGTCTAATTCAGGACCGTCCAATGGATTTGAATCCTATCTATCCTAGGGATATATCAAGATAAATAACCGGCCCGGTCCCTTAGATTTATTTATGACCTTCGAGGAGCCGTATGAGGTGAAAATCTCATGTACGGTTCTGTAATAGCGATGGGAACAGTAATGTTATCACCGACTAGGATTATCTAACAGTTTAAGTACAGTTGATATAGTTGACGCGCAATCAAAATATGGTTTTTGGGGATGGAATTTATGGCGTCAACCTATAGGTTTTATCATTTTTCTAATTTCTTCCCTAGCGGAATGTGAAAGATTACCTTTTGATTTACCAGAAGCAGAAGAAGAATTAGTAGCAGGTTATCAAACCGAATATTCGGGTATCAAATTTGGTTTATTTTACGTTGCTTCCTATTTAAACTTATTAGTTTCTTCATTATTTGTAACAGTTCTTTACTTGGGCGGTTGGAATATCTCTATTCCGTACATATTTGTTTCTGAGCTTTTTGAAATAAATAAAACATGTGGAGTTTTTGGAACTACAATTGGTATCTTTATTACATTAGCTAAAACTTATTTGTTCTTGTTCCTTTCTATCACAACAAGATGGACTTTGCCTAGGCTAAGAATGGATCAATTATTAAATCTTGGATGGAAATTTCTTTTACCTATTTCTCTGGGTAATCTATTATTAACAACTTCGTTTCGACTATTTTCACTGTAAAAGATTGATATTCAATATTCATAACTTGTCTCAAACAAGAGAAAGAAACAAAACAAAAATATTCATAGATATTCACGATATGTTCCTTATGGTAACTGGGTTCATGAATTATGGTCAACAAACAGTACGAGCTGCAAGATACATTGGTCAAAGTTTCATGATTACCTTAGCCCACGCAAATCGTTTACCTGTAACTATTCAATATCCTTATGAAAAATTAATAACATCGGAACGTTTCCGCGGTCGAATCCATTTTGAATTTGATAAGTGCATTGCTTGTGAAGTATGTGTTCGTGTATGTCCTATAGATCTACCCGTTGTTGATTGGAAACTGGAAACTGATATTCGAAAGAAACGATTGCTTAATTACAGTATTGATTTTGGGATCTGTATATTTTGTGGTAACTGCGTTGAGTATTGTCCAACAAATTGTTTATCAATGACTGAAGAATATGAACTTTCGACTTATGATCGTCACGAATTGAATTATAATCAAATTGCTTTGGGCCGTTTACCAATGTCAGTAATTGACGATTATACAATTCGAACAATTCAATTCAAATAAAATTCTGTATTTATATTTAGATTTCTATAATTTTATTAATAATCTAGTTTATAGTTTCGAAATCGTTTCGAATACTCGTTCGTATAAAGAATTAGATTCGTCCTATAACTGTACCTAGATGAATTCACACTCCTTAGGATTTAATTCAATTAGGAATTTAGTATATAAAATTTTTTCCTGGTCGTATCAATAAGGTCATGAAATTTCAATTTATTTATCTTTTATTTTTCATCTAATGGATTTACCTGAACCGATACATGATTTTCTTTTAATCTTTCTGGGATCAGGTCTTGTATTAGGAAGTCTAGGAGTAGTATTATTTACCAACCCAATCTTTTCTGCCTTTTCGTTGGGACTGGTTCTTGTTTGTATATCTTTATTCTATATTTTATCAAACTCCCATTTTGTAGCTGCAGCACAGCTACTTATTTACGTAGGAGCTATAAACGTTTTAATCATATTTGCTGTGATGTTCATAAATGGTTCAGAATATTACCAAGATTTTCATCTTTGGACCGTTGGGGATGGAGTTACTTTGGTGGTTTGTACAAGTATTTTTGTTTCACTAATAACTACTATTCCAGATATATCATGGTACGGGATTATTTGGACTACAAGATCAAATCAGATTATAGAGCAAGATTTGATAAATAATAGTCAACAAATTGGAATTCATTTATCAACAGATTTTTTTCTTCCATTTGAACTCATTTCAATAATTCTTTTAGCTGCTTTGATAGGTGCAATTGTCGTGGCTCGCCAGTAAGAATAGAACTAGTAATATCAATCTAAATTCCATTTTGTTCTATTTATTTTATCTCCATTTCCTTTGAATTTTACATGTGAATGGGAAAGTGAAAGATTGTTTATGTTTAAAAGAATTTTATTATTCGACTTATTACCAATATCTTCTTTTTGTCTGTACTTGTTATATTCTCTAGTCAATCGAATCTGTTGAAGTGTTGTTCATATTGAAATGAATCAAAATTGATAAGGAGTTGGTCAATGATGCTCGAACATGTACTTGTTTTGAGTGCCTATTTATTTTCTATCGGTATCTACGGATTGATCACAAGCCGAAATATGGTTAGAGCCCTTATGTGTCTTGAACTTATACTGAATGCGGTTAATATAAATTTCGTAGCTTTTTCTGATTTTTTTGATAGTCGCCAATTAAAAGGAAATATTTTTTCCATTTTTGTTATAGCTATCGCAGCCGCTGAAGCAGCTATTGGACCGGCTATTGTTTCGTCAATTTATCGTAACAGAAAATCAACTCGTATCAATCAATCGAATTTGTTGAATAAATAGTATTAATTAGAAAGATTTGAATTTCGAATATTGAAATTCGAATATTTATCAATTCAAATTCGCATGTATGATAACGTATGATCATGTTTGCGAAAACGTAAGAAATCAAAGTATCTTGGCCCTCTGTTATGAATTGATCCAGAGGTAGATTGATTAGAAAAATTCTGGTAAATCATTGATTCATCTGGTGTCGAAATATATGATTCATTTACAAGTTTACTAGATCGAAAATTGCTGATGTTAAAAATTAATAGAGCCAATGTCTCATTCAGTAAAGATTTATGATACATGTATAGGATGTACTCAATGTGTCCGAGCCTGCCCCACAGATGTATTAGAAATGATACCTTGGGACGGATGTAAAGCTAAGCAAATAGCTTCTGCTCCAAGAACAGAGGACTGTGTTGGTTGTAAGAGGTGTGAATCCGCCTGTCCGACAGATTTCTTGAGTGTTCGAGTTTATTTATGGCATGAAACAACTCGAAGCATGGGTCTAGCTTATTGATACGTTTCAAAAAACCACATACGAATACCTTTTTTTTACTGACAAAAACCCGTGCTCAAAGTGGAAAAGATTTTTTTTCCATTTTGAGCACGGGTTTTTCTGGCCCAAGTGTATCTTATTTTTACCACGAATTTTTTTCCTTGGTTAACAATAGTTGTAGTTTTCCCAATATCCGCGGGTTCCTTAATCTTCTTATTTCCCCATAGAGGAAATAAGGTAATTAGGTGGTATACCATTTTGATATGCTTAATGAATCTCCTTATAACAACCTATGCATTCTGTTATCATTTCCAATTGGACGATCCATTAATCCAGTTGACGGAGAATTATAAATGGATCCAATTTTTTGATTTTTACTGGAGATTCGGAATAGATGGACTCTCTATAGGCCCTATTTTACTGACGGGATTTATCACCACTTTAGCTACTTTAGCGGCTCAACCGGTTACTCGGGAATCCCGATTATTCCATTTCCTGATGTTAGCAATGTATAGCGGTCAAATAGGATCATTTTCTTCTCAAGACATTTTACTTTTTTTCATCATGTGGGAATTAGAATTAATTCCTGTTTATCTACTTTTATCCATGTGGGGTGGAAAGAAACGTTTGTATTCGGCTACAAAGTTTATTTTGTATACTGCGGGAAGTTCCATTTTTTTATTAATGGGAGTTCTCGGTATCGGTTTATATGGTTCGAATGAACCAACATTAAATTTTGAAACATCAGCTAATCAGTCGTATCCTGTGGCACTGGAAATAATATTCTATATTGGATTTCTTATTGCTTTTGCTGTCAAATCGCCGATTATACCCTTACATACATGGTTACCAGACACCCACGGAGAAGCACATTACAGTACTTGTATGCTTTTAGCCGGAATCTTATTAAAAATGGGAGCGTATGGATTGGTTCGAATTAATATGGAATTATTACCCCACGCTCATTCTCTATTTTCCCCCTGGTTAATTCTATTAGGCGCAATTCAAATAATCTATGCAGCTTCAACATCTCTTGGTCAACGTAATTTAAAAAAAAGAATAGCTTATTCCTCCGTATCTCATATGGGTTTCATAATTATAGGAATTTGTTCTATAAGCGATATGGGACTCAACGGAGCCATTTTACAAATAATTTCTCATGGATTTATTGGTGCTGCGCTTTTTTTCTTGGCAGGAACGAGTTATGATAGAATACGTCTTTATTATCTCGACGAAATGGGCGGAATGGCTATTCCAATGCCAAAAATATTCACGGTTTTCAGTATCTTATCGATGGCTTCTCTTGCATTGCCGGGCATGAGCGGTTTTGTTGCAGAATTGATAGTTTTTTTTGGAATAATTACCAGTCAAAAATATCTTTTAATGACAAAAATACTAATCACTTTTGTAATGGCAATTGGAATGATATTAACTCCTATTTATTCATTATCTATGTTACGCCAGATGTTCTATGGATACAAGTTTTTTAATAAACCAAACTCTTTATTTTTTGATTCTGGGCCCCGAGAGTTATTTATTTCGATTTCTATCCTTATACCTGTAATAGGTATTGGTATTTATCCGGATTTCATTTTCTCATTATCAGTTGACAAGGTCGAAGCTATTCTATCTAATTTTTTATAGATAGTTTTCATGAATAAATGACTAAAACCAAAAAATTAAAGAGAGCAAAAAATCCTATCTTTTTTTAATAGTGTTCATTGTACAATGAAAAAAATCTTTTTAGATTAAGATTAACTTAAAAAAAAAATGAATTGGAATTGTAACCGGATACGTTTGGTGTTTGTGAGAACCCCTTGAATCACTACATTACTTGATTTAAAGGGTTCTCGACGGTTTGGTTTATGCGAAGTTTTCTTATACTTTTACTTAATATTATATTCTATTTTCTTATCTATTGTATTTTATTAAACTATAAACTATAAATATTGAAATATTGTATTTTATTTAAAAAAATATTAAAATTTATTAATATAAATTAATAAAAAGATTAATGCATAAAAAAAATAAAATAAAATATACGAAGAAATTCGGCCACCCCCTGCATATTTTATAACTTCTCCCATAAAAAAACTTGTAATACCCACCCCATTGGGGATTCCATCAATTACTCGTCTATCAAAAAAATAATTTAGTTTAGCTAATCTTCTTACATTATTAATTAAAGATATTTTATAAAAAGCATCTATATAACCACGATTATATGACCAATCATATATGAGATTTCTTATTTTATCTGCAACAATCTTTTTAGAAACCTTTTTTGAAAATAAATTAAGTAAGTTGAAATTTTGTAAAGATGAATAAAAAGGCTTATAGAAAAGGGACGCTATAAATATTCCGAAAAAAGCTATACTGACCGAAAAAGTTGCATTTGTGACAAATTCATACCAATTCTCAGAATTTTTTGAATTTGGATGTAAAAGATCTATAAACGGAATTAATAATTTTGATAATATATCCAAATCTAGTCCTTCTTGGTTGAAAGAGATTCCTATAACCCCGATAAACAAAGTAAATAGTATTAATACAAGCATAGAAAATAACATAGTATTTTCCGATTCATGGGGATAGGAAAAAGTAGTGTTGTTAGTTTCAAAATAGCTAATATCAATAAAAGGCCATGTTATGCTTTTTTGATTTCTATCAATTCGATGTGAATCAGTCTTCTTCCGAAAAAAGCAAGTCCTTCCATTATTATTGATTGTTATTGTTAATAAAGATAATAAATGCATCTCTTTTTTTGCTTCTTTTTCTTTACCCCATAAAGATATTGAATGAAATGAGCTATTTTTTTTTCCATTGAAGTTTTTACAATTAACGTTTAAATATCCTTCAAAAACAAGTAAATAGATCCGAAACATATAAAATGCAGTTAATCCTGCTGTGGAACAAGCTATTATTGCAAAAATTGGTGAATACAACCAACTATCATTAAGAATCTCATCTTTGGACCAAAAACAAGCAAAGGGTGGAATACCACAAAGAGAAAGTGTACCCACTAAAAAAGCAGTTTTTGTAATTGGCACATGTTTTCTTAAACCCCCCATAAGAACCATATTTTGACTTTTATCTGGAGAATATCCAACAATAGCTTCCATTGAATGAATAATGGATCCGGATCCTAAAAACAACAATGCTTTTGAATAAGCATGAGTAATCAAATGAAATAAAGCGGCTCGATAAGAGCCCATACCTAGAGCTAACATCATATAACCCAATTGAGACATTGTAGAATAGGCCAAACCTCTCTTAATATCCTTTTGAGCAAGAGCTAAAGTAGCTCCTAATACTACTGTTATTATCCCTATGAAAGCTATTCCATTCATTATGGAGGGTATAACTATGAAAAGAGGAAGAAGGCGGGCTACAAGAAAAATTCCCGCCGCTACCATAGTAGCAGCGTGGATAAGAGCGGAAATAGGGGTAGGCCCTTCCATAGCATCCGGTAACCATACATGAAGGGGGAATTGGGCAGACTTAGCAACTGAACCGCCAAATAACAGGAAGGCGCACAAAGTAACTAATAAAAGATTAACCTCATTATTAGAAATCAAGTTATTGAATATTTCAAACAACTCCCGAAATTCTAAACTACCTGTTATCCAATAAAGACCCAAAATTCCCAATAATAAACAAAAATCCCCTACCCGATTAGTTACAAACGCTTTTTGACAAGCATTTGCCGCAATAGGACGTGTGAACCAAAAACCTATTAATAGATAAGAACACATTCCAACCAATTCCCAAAAAAGATAAATTTGTATCAAATTAGAACTAGTAACCAATCCCAACATTGAAGTATTAAAAAAACTCATATAAGCGAAAAATCTCAAATATCCTTCATCATGAGACATATAACTGTCACTATAAATAAGAACCAGAATTCCAACAGTAGTAATCAATATTAACATAATAGAAGTAAGTGAATCAATCAAGTAGCCAAACTCTAAAGAAAGATCATTATTTATAGTCCAAGACCATATATATTGATAGATAGAACTGTTATTGATTTGATGAATAGACAGATTCACCGAAAAAATCATAACTATACTTAATAATAAAACACTAGGAAAAGCCCACATACGGCGAATATCTTTTGTTGCCGCGGGAAAAAGGAGAAGTCCCACTCCTATTAACATAGGAACTGGAAGTGGAATGAAGGGTATGATCCATGAAAATTGATGTGTATATTCCATACAAAAAAGAAAAAAAAAAAAAGAAAAAAATGGATTCTTAATGAGTTTTGTTTCTTATTCGCCAATTTTATCTCTTTTGAAAGGGTTCAGTTAATAAAAAAATGAATATTAAAAGATAAAAAATAGAATTATCCACTGTTCATTATTCTGAATTTTTGTCCAATATTTCCAATAGTTGAAAGTACGAAGTGAAATGGGTCAAATGATATAACCAAATTATTAGTGAAAAATCAACTTTTTTTTTTAATATGAATTTAATAATCTTAAGAAATTAAGATTTTTAAATTATTATTATACAATAATTTATATCCAGAGAGTGGGGATAAATAATTACACCAAAACTAAAAATATTACTTTATTTTTATATGAATCATAAAAAATAATCCATCTGATTCAAATAAGAATCTTTTTTTTAGGTTTTTTTTTATTCCGAATCATTAATTTGTTTTGGCACTAATTTATTATTTTCCATTTCAAGAAAAAGACATATATCTTTGGAAAAAGTTTGTAAAAAAGTTATGATATTCAACAGTTTACTAAAAAAGGAATTAAGATACATGATTTTGAAAAATCATGTATCTTTTTAACGACCAAGTAAGCGGGATAAAGATAAGGGTTGGGTTCTTAAACTTTTTGATGTATTTTATTCCATGTATAAATCCAAAAAATAGAACGATATATAATATAATATATAAATAAATATATATATAATTTTAATAATATTAATGGATAGTTTTTTTGTAAGAATTACATAAATAAACGATTATTAGGAAAAAAAGACTATGTTATTTTTACAAATCCACATTCCTTATGAAAAGGAGTAGAATAATATAATTTAGAAAAACAAATAGATAAGAAAGATATATGTCTAATCTAATTTAAGAACAATTCATTTTGAACAATAGATGTCTTTCACATCCAACTATAGCAATAAACAAACTAGTCTAATTTTGGAATGGCAGCTCCAAAAAAACGCACTTCTATATCAAAAAAAAGGATTCGGAAAACAATTTGGAAAAAGAAGGGATATTGGGTAGCATTGAAAGCTTTTTCGTTAGCAAAATCTCTTTCTACGGGGAACTCAAAAAGCTTTTTTGTGCAACAAATACAAACATTGGAATAATCTGAATTAGCTGGACTCAAAGAATAGTCTAATTTCAAAAATTTCAAAAAAGAGTTTCGTATATATATATATTGAAATCTTTTGAAGATTATTGGTTTTTTGGTCTTTTATATTATATATATTATATTTCAATTTAATTATATTCATTTTGATTTTTTTGGATGGTTTTTTTTTAGTTTCTATATCTTAATCTTATAGATATTTTTATACAAACAAAAAATAAAAAATGAGATAAGATTAAGATATAAGTACAAATTTATATTTGTTAATGTTTTGAACTGTTCAATAGAAAATAGAAAATTGACCTCATTTTTTTTTGAATTGGCTTTTTTTTATTAAAATTCTTTAATGTTTCGGTTTCTGAAATGCAAGATTTCTTTCCGAAATATCCAATTTTGGAAAGAAATCTTGCATTTGAATCGACTCTTTCAATCTCGACGATTGACTCAAAATCGTTTATTATGATTTCGAGCAAGCCGCTATGGTGAAATCGGTAGACACGCTGCTCTTAGGAAGCAGTGCTAGAGCATCTCGGTTCGAGTCCGAGTGGCGGCATGGCATCTTATTTTCTAAAAGAGTAAGTCCTATAATCAATTCAATTACTATTCCCAATTTCCGTTCATATAATTAGGAGATCTTTTTTTTATATGATATTTTCAACTTTAGAGCATATATTAACTCATATATCGTTTTCGGTCGTATCCATTTTAATTGCAATTCGTTTGCTAACCCTATTAGTCAATGAAATTGTAGTACTATATGATTCGTCCAAAAAAGGCATGATAGTAACTTTTTTCTGTATAACGGGATTATTAGTTACTCGTTGGATTTTTTCGGGCCATTTACCATTAAGTGATTTATATGAATCGGTAATCTTTCTTTCATGGGGTTTTTCCATTTTTCATATAATTCCAGGTTTTGGTTTTAAGAAGCTTAAACCCCATTTAAGCACAATAATAGCACCAAGTGTTATTTTTACCCAAGGCTTTGCGACTTCGGGTCTTTTAACCGAACTGCATGAATTCGGAATATTAGTACCCGCTCTACAATCGCATTGGTTAATGATGCACGTAAGTATGATGATATTGGGCTATGCAGCTCTTTTATGTGGATCATTATTATCAGTAGCTCTTTTAGTCATTACATTTCAAAAAGTCATAATAAGAAAGATTGGAAAGAACAATAATCTTTTTTTGAATGAGTCATTTTCTTTTGCTGAGATCAAATACATGAACGAAAAAAACAATGTTTTACGAAACATTTCTTTTGCTTCTTATAGAAATTATTATAGGTCTCAATTTATTCAACAATTGGATCGTTGGAGTTATCGTATTATTAGTCTAGGTTTTATCTTTTTAACCATAGGTATTCTTTCGGGAGCAGTATGGGCTAATGAGGCCTGGGGATCATATTGGAACTGGGATCCAAAGGAAACTTGGGCCTTTATTACTTGGACCATATTCGCAATTTATTTACATACTAGAAAAAATAAAAGATTGGAAGGTATAAATTCTTCAATAGTGGCCTCTATGGGCTTTCTTATAATTTGGATATGTTATTTTGGGATCAATCTATTAGGAATCGGACTACATGGTTATGGTTCATTTACATCTAATTGAATTAAAATGGGTTATTTAATATTTCATTTTAATATTTTTTTAAATAAAATACAATATTTCAATATTTATAGTTTATAGTTTAATAAAATACAATAGATAAGAAAATAGAATATAATATTAAGTAAAAGTATAAGAAAACTTCGCATAAACCAAACCGTCGAGAACCCTTTAAATCAAGTAATGTAGTGATTCAAGGGGTTCTCACAAACACCAAACGTATCCGGTTACAATTCCAATTCATTTTTTTTTTAAGTTAATCTTAATCTAAAAAGATTTTTTTCATTGTACAATGAACACTATTAAAAAAAGATAGGATTTTTTGCTCTCTTTAATTTTTTGGTTTTAGTCATTTATTCATGAAAACTATCTATAAAAAATTAGATAGAATAGCTTCGACCTTGTCAACTGATAATGAGAAAATGAAATCCGGATAAATACCAATACCTATTACAGGTATAAGGATAGAAATCGAAATAAATAACTCTCGGGGCCCAGAATCAAAAAATAAAGAGTTTGGTTTATTAAAAAACTTGTATCCATAGAACATCTGGCGTAACATAGATAATGAATAAATAGGAGTTAATATCATTCCAATTGCCATTACAAAAGTGATTAGTATTTTTGTCATTAAAAGATATTTTTGACTGGTAATTATTCCAAAAAAAACTATCAATTCTGCAACAAAACCGCTCATGCCCGGCAATGCAAGAGAAGCCATCGATAAGATACTGAAAACCGTGAATATTTTTGGCATTGGAATAGCCATTCCGCCCATTTCGTCGAGATAATAAAGACGTATTCTATCATAACTCGTTCCTGCCAAGAAAAAAAGCGCAGCACCAATAAATCCATGAGAAATTATTTGTAAAATGGCTCCGTTGAGTCCCATATCGCTTATAGAACAAATTCCTATAATTATGAAACCCATATGAGATACGGAGGAATAAGCTATTCTTTTTTTTAAATTACGTTGACCAAGAGATGTTGAAGCTGCATAGATTATTTGAATTGCGCCTAATAGAATTAACCAGGGGGAAAATAGAGAATGAGCGTGGGGTAATAATTCCATATTAATTCGAACCAATCCATACGCTCCCATTTTTAATAAGATTCCGGCTAAAAGCATACAAGTACTGTAATGTGCTTCTCCGTGGGTGTCTGGTAACCATGTATGTAAGGGTATAATCGGCGATTTGACAGCAAAAGCAATAAGAAATCCAATATAGAATATTATTTCCAGTGCCACAGGATACGACTGATTAGCTGATGTTTCAAAATTTAATGTTGGTTCATTCGAACCATATAAACCGATACCGAGAACTCCCATTAATAAAAAAATGGAACTTCCCGCAGTATACAAAATAAACTTTGTAGCCGAATACAAACGTTTCTTTCCACCCCACATGGATAAAAGTAGATAAACAGGAATTAATTCTAATTCCCACATGATGAAAAAAAGTAAAATGTCTTGAGAAGAAAATGATCCTATTTGACCGCTATACATTGCTAACATCAGGAAATGGAATAATCGGGATTCCCGAGTAACCGGTTGAGCCGCTAAAGTAGCTAAAGTGGTGATAAATCCCGTCAGTAAAATAGGGCCTATAGAGAGTCCATCTATTCCGAATCTCCAGTAAAAATCAAAAAATTGGATCCATTTATAATTCTCCGTCAACTGGATTAATGGATCGTCCAATTGGAAATGATAACAGAATGCATAGGTTGTTATAAGGAGATTCATTAAGCATATCAAAATGGTATACCACCTAATTACCTTATTTCCTCTATGGGGAAATAAGAAGATTAAGGAACCCGCGGATATTGGGAAAACTACAACTATTGTTAACCAAGGAAAAAAATTCGTGGTAAAAATAAGATACACTTGGGCCAGAAAAACCCGTGCTCAAAATGGAAAAAAAATCTTTTCCACTTTGAGCACGGGTTTTTGTCAGTAAAAAAAAGGTATTCGTATGTGGTTTTTTGAAACGTATCAATAAGCTAGACCCATGCTTCGAGTTGTTTCATGCCATAAATAAACTCGAACACTCAAGAAATCTGTCGGACAGGCGGATTCACACCTCTTACAACCAACACAGTCCTCTGTTCTTGGAGCAGAAGCTATTTGCTTAGCTTTACATCCGTCCCAAGGTATCATTTCTAATACATCTGTGGGGCAGGCTCGGACACATTGAGTACATCCTATACATGTATCATAAATCTTTACTGAATGAGACATTGGCTCTATTAATTTTTAACATCAGCAATTTTCGATCTAGTAAACTTGTAAATGAATCATATATTTCGACACCAGATGAATCAATGATTTACCAGAATTTTTCTAATCAATCTACCTCTGGATCAATTCATAACAGAGGGCCAAGATACTTTGATTTCTTACGTTTTCGCAAACATGATCATACGTTATCATACATGCGAATTTGAATTGATAAATATTCGAATTTCAATATTCGAAATTCAAATCTTTCTAATTAATACTATTTATTCAACAAATTCGATTGATTGATACGAGTTGATTTTCTGTTACGATAAATTGACGAAACAATAGCCGGTCCAATAGCTGCTTCAGCGGCTGCGATAGCTATAACAAAAATGGAAAAAATATTTCCTTTTAATTGGCGACTATCAAAAAAATCAGAAAAAGCTACGAAATTTATATTAACCGCATTCAGTATAAGTTCAAGACACATAAGGGCTCTAACCATATTTCGGCTTGTGATCAATCCGTAGATACCGATAGAAAATAAATAGGCACTCAAAACAAGTACATGTTCGAGCATCATTGACCAACTCCTTATCAATTTTGATTCATTTCAATATGAACAACACTTCAACAGATTCGATTGACTAGAGAATATAACAAGTACAGACAAAAAGAAGATATTGGTAATAAGTCGAATAATAAAATTCTTTTAAACATAAACAATCTTTCACTTTCCCATTCACATGTAAAATTCAAAGGAAATGGAGATAAAATAAATAGAACAAAATGGAATTTAGATTGATATTACTAGTTCTATTCTTACTGGCGAGCCACGACAATTGCACCTATCAAAGCAGCTAAAAGAATTATTGAAATGAGTTCAAATGGAAGAAAAAAATCTGTTGATAAATGAATTCCAATTTGTTGACTATTATTTATCAAATCTTGCTCTATAATCTGATTTGATCTTGTAGTCCAAATAATCCCGTACCATGATATATCTGGAATAGTAGTTATTAGTGAAACAAAAATACTTGTACAAACCACCAAAGTAACTCCATCCCCAACGGTCCAAAGATGAAAATCTTGGTAATATTCTGAACCATTTATGAACATCACAGCAAATATGATTAAAACGTTTATAGCTCCTACGTAAATAAGTAGCTGTGCTGCAGCTACAAAATGGGAGTTTGATAAAATATAGAATAAAGATATACAAACAAGAACCAGTCCCAACGAAAAGGCAGAAAAGATTGGGTTGGTAAATAATACTACTCCTAGACTTCCTAATACAAGACCTGATCCCAGAAAGATTAAAAGAAAATCATGTATCGGTTCAGGTAAATCCATTAGATGAAAAATAAAAGATAAATAAATTGAAATTTCATGACCTTATTGATACGACCAGGAAAAAATTTTATATACTAAATTCCTAATTGAATTAAATCCTAAGGAGTGTGAATTCATCTAGGTACAGTTATAGGACGAATCTAATTCTTTATACGAACGAGTATTCGAAACGATTTCGAAACTATAAACTAGATTATTAATAAAATTATAGAAATCTAAATATAAATACAGAATTTTATTTGAATTGAATTGTTCGAATTGTATAATCGTCAATTACTGACATTGGTAAACGGCCCAAAGCAATTTGATTATAATTCAATTCGTGACGATCATAAGTCGAAAGTTCATATTCTTCAGTCATTGATAAACAATTTGTTGGACAATACTCAACGCAGTTACCACAAAATATACAGATCCCAAAATCAATACTGTAATTAAGCAATCGTTTCTTTCGAATATCAGTTTCCAGTTTCCAATCAACAACGGGTAGATCTATAGGACATACACGAACACATACTTCACAAGCAATGCACTTATCAAATTCAAAATGGATTCGACCGCGGAAACGTTCCGATGTTATTAATTTTTCATAAGGATATTGAATAGTTACAGGTAAACGATTTGCGTGGGCTAAGGTAATCATGAAACTTTGACCAATGTATCTTGCAGCTCGTACTGTTTGTTGACCATAATTCATGAACCCAGTTACCATAAGGAACATATCGTGAATATCTATGAATATTTTTGTTTTGTTTCTTTCTCTTGTTTGAGACAAGTTATGAATATTGAATATCAATCTTTTACAGTGAAAATAGTCGAAACGAAGTTGTTAATAATAGATTACCCAGAGAAATAGGTAAAAGAAATTTCCATCCAAGATTTAATAATTGATCCATTCTTAGCCTAGGCAAAGTCCATCTTGTTGTGATAGAAAGGAACAAGAACAAATAAGTTTTAGCTAATGTAATAAAGATACCAATTGTAGTTCCAAAAACTCCACATGTTTTATTTATTTCAAAAAGCTCAGAAACAAATATGTACGGAATAGAGATATTCCAACCGCCCAAGTAAAGAACTGTTACAAATAATGAAGAAACTAATAAGTTTAAATAGGAAGCAACGTAAAATAAACCAAATTTGATACCCGAATATTCGGTTTGATAACCTGCTACTAATTCTTCTTCTGCTTCTGGTAAATCAAAAGGTAATCTTTCACATTCCGCTAGGGAAGAAATTAGAAAAATGATAAAACCTATAGGTTGACGCCATAAATTCCATCCCCAAAAACCATATTTTGATTGCGCGTCAACTATATCAACTGTACTTAAACTGTTAGATAATCCTAGTCGGTGATAACATTACTGTTCCCATCGCTATTACAGAACCGTACATGAGATTTTCACCTCATACGGCTCCTCGAAGGTCATAAATAAATCTAAGGGACCGGGCCGGTTATTTATCTTGATATATCCCTAGGATAGATAGGATTCAAATCCATTGGACGGTCCTGAATTAGACCAATTGAATTCTGTCTGTTATAATAATAAATACAAAAAAGGTACTTCCGAATTGATCTCATCCCTTAATAATTTGAATTTGTTGAGTAATAATTGAACTCTTCAATTCAATAAAATACTCCTTTAGAATTCTCAATAACCCGTCGTTTTTGATTACGAAAAAAAATTCGACATTAGTTTATGAATTATGACATAAATTGTATTTCCATGAATATGGATATAAGAAAGAATCAAAAGGGATCCCTCTTTTTTTTATTGTATTCTATTCTTTTGTTTTTTTTTTTTCGTTCCTATTCTTCTTTTTTTTATGTGCAAAACAAAAAGGGACTTAAAAAAAGATTAAAGGATTATTTCGTTTCTGATAGTTATTTATTTAATGAGTGGATAGGAGCATACTCTGGATCGGAATTGTGGGGAGTACTGCCTGATTTTTTCTACCAACTTAAAGCCCCAATTTGTATTCTTTTTATATTATGCGGAAATGCTCTTTTGGAGAATTTACATAATCTCCATTACTAATCCTTTGTGTATCTTGGTGTTTCTAACCATCCACGTATTTTTTATCAATCTCCCCTTATGGTAATAGATGTATGGTAATTCATACAAACGATAGTGAAAACTCAATAAGGTTGGTCTTTTGAGCCCGCTTCAAAACAGGATGACTAATCAACCAATTTTGGGGTAAACGCTTTCTTCCGTTTATAATTTTTTTTCACTTAATTCTTATACATAGAAAATGAGACTCAATATTTTTACTGCAGATTCAAATGAAATTCAAATCATAGTATATTAATTCTATATCTATATATTATATTATATCTTAATATATTATATATTAATAATATATATATATTAAGATATTAAGAATTTTAAAGAATTTTATATTAATATTATATTAAATAGTTTAAATTAAAATAGTTTATTATATTCTTAAATATAAATATTCTATATTCAAAATACAAATATATATCTATAAATATATATCTATTTTTTGAATTTTATTACTAAATATATTGATATTGAATTTCAATTTCATTAAATTAATAATTCAAATTAGAGAATATTATAGAATATTAGAATATTAAATCAATGAATAATGAATAAATGGAAGCTGTTTTATTTCACTCATATAACTATCTGATTTAGTTCATCAATCCGAATTCCGAATAAAAATAATGAAAATCAAAAATCAGGATATCTATTCCATTTTTTCTACCCCTTTCCTATAAATTTCCTATAAAGAAGAAAAGAAATAAAGACGAAAAGAAAGGAGCATGGAAAAGTTTCTGTCTCAACGAATCACACGTAGAGATATTGATAACACACATAGAGTTAATGGTATTTCATAACTAATCGATTGAGCAGCAGCCCGTAGACCACCCAAAAAGGAATATTTATTATTTGACCCATATCCTGACATAAGAAGTCCAATGGGAGCAATACTCGAAATAGCAATCCATAAAAAAACACCAATATTGAGATCAGCTAAAACAAAGTTATAGCCAAAAGGAATTACTGAATAGCTTACTAGAATTGATATGACTGATATGGATGGTCCAATACTGAATAAACGAATATCTCCCCTAGATGGAATAAGATTCTCTTTGAAAAGTAGTTTTGTTCCATCTGCTAGAGCTTGAAGAACTCCCAAAGGACCGGCGTATTCAGGTCCAATACGCTGTTGTATCCCTGCGGATATTTCTCTTTCTAACCATACAATCACTAGCACACCTATTGTGATTCCCAATACAAGAGTCAAAATAGGGACAAGTATCCATATAATTCCATACACCTCTTTTAAAGATTCCAATCTGGAAAAAGAATTGATATCTTGTACTTCTGTTGTATCAATTATCATTTCAACGATCAACTTCTCCCATAATGATATCTATGCTACCTAGTATTGTCATAATATCAGCCAATTTCATTCTTTTAACTAACTGAGGAAGAATTTGCAAATTGATAAAACCCGGGGGACGAATTTTCCATCTCCAAGGAAAACCATTCTGATCCCCTATTAGAAAAATTCCTAATTCTCCCTTTGGGGCTTCAACTCTCACATAAAGTTCTTGTTTCGGCAATTCAAAAGTCGGAGACGGCTTTTTACTAATGAATCGATATTCAAAATCATTCCATTCTGGATCCTTTTCTCTATCAAAGCAACGGATTTCTAAATTCTCATATGGCCCTCCCGGAATTCCTTCCAGAGCCTGTTGAATCATTTTTATGGATTCTACCATTTCACCAATTCGTACTAAATAACGAGCTAATGAATCTCCTTCTTTTTGCCATTGAACTTCCCAATCAAATTCCTCGTAACATTCATAATGATCAACTTTACGTAGATCCCATTGTATTCCGGAAGCCCGAAGCATTGGTCCTGATAAACCCCAATTTATTACTTCCTCTCCACCAACAATGCCTACTCCCTCAACCCGTTCTAAAAAAATAGGATTTCGCGTAATAAGTTTTTGATATTCAACAACCCTTGTTAAAAAATAATCGCAGAAATCCAAACATTTATCTATCCAGCCATGAGGTAGATCAGCCGCTACCCCTCCGATACGAAAAAAATTATGCATCATTCTCATACCTGTGGCAGCTTCGAATAGATCATATATTAATTCTCTTTCTCTGAAAATATAGAAGAAAGGGGTTTGTGCACCAATATCTGCCATAAAAGGTCCCAGCCATAGTAGGTGAGAAGCTATACGACTCAACTCCAACATAATTATTCGAATATAGCTGGCTCTTTTAGGTACTTGAATATTTCCTAACTGTTCCGGTCCATTTACGGTTATTGCTTCTGTGAACATAGTAGCTAAATAATCCCAACGTGTTACATAAGGCAGATATTGTACAATTGTTCGGTTTTCTGCAATTTTTTCCATCCCTCTATGTAAATAACCCAATATTGGTTCACAATCAATAACATCCTCACCATCTAGAGTAACAATAAGTCGAAGAACACCATGCATTGATGGGTGGTGAGGACCCATATTGACTATCATGAGGTCTTTTCTTGTAGCTGGGGCATTCATAGGTTTTTCCTCGATTCATTCTTCCATGAATTGCTTAAAACAAAAATGAGTTCATCAAGATTCAAGATCTAATAAATCGAATAATTCAAAACGACTCTTCAAATTAATTAGTTTGTGGCTCCCGAATATCCAACTGATTAATTAATTTTTTATAACGTATTCCATTTTTCTTTGACAAATAAGACAGGAGTCGTTTCCGTTTTCCCAGAATTTTACGTAAACCCCTTTGAGATAAATAGTCTTTTCTGTGCAATTCCAAATGTGAAGTAAGTCTTCGTATCTTATTGGTGAAATTGAATACTTGAAATTCAATCGATCCCGGGTTTTCTTCTTTTTTTTCTTGTGAAATAACGGATATAAATGATTTTTTTACCATAAAAAAATGAAAGCTTGTCTTTCCCCCCCCTTTTTTTTTATTTTATAGAGTCTAGATATTTTTATTGATCAGTAATAATAATGACACTCATTTTCAATTTAGTATATACAATAATCTTAATTTTCTTAAGAGTTCCTGATTTTTCAAATAAATTTTGATTAATCAACCCAATTCAAATAGGTATACAAAAAATACTATATTTATGCATTCACAAAAGCAAAATTGTAGACTTCAAATAAGAAGATTCAGTTATAGATCTAATGGGTAGGATATATCATTGAATTAGTATCGTGCCTCAGAATAGAGGGTAAGACAATGCGTATGTGCATCTATTTGTTTTCACATATCAGATATGTTACGAGAAATAGAAAAAAAAAAAAATGTAGATTAACTAATTTTCAATCGGGGATACATATGTATCCTTACCATACTGAAACGGCTGCCATTATTGGTATCAAACCAATAGCGATTCATACAAGCTAAATCTTCTAATCGATAATTTGGCCAAAGAAAGAACTTTAAATTAATTAGTTTTTTTTTATCTCTATCAAGATCTTTACTTGTAGCCAAAACTTGACAGCAATTATTCACTTTATTCTCATTGTAAAATGCCTTATTTCTATGCACACTATTTCTATTCTTAGGATTGAAACAAATTAGAATTCTCAATTCTCTACGACGTCTAGCGGATAAAATATTTTCAGGAACAAGCAAATCATAATTCTTTTTTTCTTTATTTTCAGTCAGCTTTTGATCTCTTGTTCTTGTAATGGATTTCTTAATAATTTGGTGCTTTCTCTTATGAATAAACGAAGGGCCTATGATTTGATACATATTAAATTCTTCATGGTTTCTTCTAGACAGACGAATTGGTTCGATACTCAATATTCCATTTTTTATCAATTCCGTATTTTTTATCAATTCCGTATTTTTATTCAATTCTGTAAGAGTGAAATCCTTCTGATTCTGAATTTTCATAATATCTAGACTTAGTTCTCCTCTTTGAATAGAGGCTATAGTAATCTCTTTTCTATTTTTCAGTCTAAGCAGGAGACAATATACTTGGATATTATTTATTATTCTTTCATTTAAGCAATGATGCCAGTTCAATTGAGAAGGCAAATACCCTCTTAGGAAGCAATTAAGTTCTGCTTCGGTGTTGTTCGTGTATCTATCTTTTTTTACACCCTTTTTTATGTCGGATCCTGCATAATCTTCTTTAACATCTTTTTCTTTCTTTGAAAGGGATGCTTCAAGATTTAGTCGACTTGCATATTCTGTTTTATTCTTTTCCGTGATCTTTTTCTTTTCACTAACATTTTGATTTCCATTAAAATTCAAAAAAAGGAATTTGATTGGGATGATCCATGGGTTACTCGTATATGCATTATAAAATATCCAATTTTTAGAGAAGAAAAAAGATTCCCGATTCGCTATAGAACGATTTAGTATTTCTACATTCATTCCCATCCAATCAAAAAGGTTTTTTTTTTTTTTTTTATTGGCTGGGTTAATCTCTTGATGAAGCGTAAAATAATAATCGGTATCGATCGAACCCCCAAAATGCATTTTATTTCTAAGACAAAAATTCAGAATTCTCCAATCAAAACACTTTCTATCCAGATTTTTTTCCATATCTAGAATAGAATCTTCTACTATAAAATTCTTGATAGGAGTATCATCCGTCATATCCCATTTTTTTTTTTTACGCGTGTTGCAATTATAAGAAATCGCTTGGTTATTATTTGCTTGGAATGACGATCTATATCCATAAATATATGAGTCCTTCTTATCTGCATAATTAATAGATTTATATGATAAAAGATCATACCCATATTGTTTTTTCATTTTTTTTTTTTGATTTGTTAATGAGTCTATTTCTTGTTTTTTGTAAAGAATTAATCCGTTTTTTTCATATGAATGATATTTGGTTAAATCTTTATTTTGAGCCACATGGCGTTCATTCATTTTATTTCGCCATTTTGGGGATACTAATCTAGACCATCCATTCTGAGATAAATCGTATTGATAATGACCTTTTAACCAATTTGTCCATTGATTCATTACAGAATTGGGAGCGCTCTTATGTTTTAATTTGGAATGAGATATTCCTTGTACTCCAAAAAAAGAATCCCTTATTTCATTCTTAAGAAAAAGAGGTGTTCCATGATATTCAAAAAGGGATCTTAATTTATACTTATCTAAGTTAATAACTTGGGTTTGTGATAATTTAAAAAATACATATGCTTGTGACAAAGAGGATACGTCACAAAAATTCTGTGAATTCGTATTCCTAATATTACAAATTGATTTTTTTATAGTAGAAATAAAGTGAATTAGACTTTGATCTTTTTTATCACTTCTTTTTCTTTCTTCATTTGCTTCATTATTGTAAATGTATTTATTAAGAATTTTTTTTGTTGATTCAAGAAAAAGTTGTACATTGATTTTGATTTTAGGAATATTAATGATACATAGAAAGATATCTATATATACCCTTTCTATGAAAAATTTAAAAAAATAATGTGATTTGCGGAATAATCGAACATTTCTTTTTTGTAATATCTGCCAAATATTTTTTTGTAATTCTAATCTTTTATCATCATAAGTTGTTTTCTTAGAACAAATATTTCTCTCTGAACCTTTTTTCTTGTCCTTTTGAAATTCTTCTATTTGTTTTATGATTTTCTTTGTTCTATCATTCAGATCTTTTATTCTTTTTTCTGTCAGTGAGCAGTCTGTCCAATTAATAGATTGAATTGGAATGGCGGATTCGTAAATCATTGGATTACTCTTACTTTTTGTTGAATCTTTTTGAATTTCATTCAATTCATATATTCTTATTTTTATCAATTCTGATAATGATAGTTCTTTTCTTTTTTCTTTTAGAAATAGAATAATTTGGATGATCCATTGTGCTTTTTCTTTTGTGATATTTAGAAAGGATTTTGTTCTTTGAAAAAGATTCTTTTTCCAAATTCTTATTTTTTTTTTAAGTTCTTTAAAAACGGGATCAAAAAACGAACGTCGGTTTCGGTTTCGGGGAGAAGAAGAAAAAGGAAATTCTACTTCCATTCCGAAAACTGTAAAAAAGAAGAAATCCAAGTTTTTCACTTCTTTTTTCATTGGATCCTTTTCCTTTTGAGGGGATCGTAGCTTAGATCTGTATCTGTGCCAAGGTTTCAGACGAAAAGGAAAAAGGACCTTTATTTGAATACCCTCAGTTAGCCAGTTTTGCGGAAATTCTGTTTCGGATAATGGAACGCCATTATAGGTGCACTTAATATACATTTCTCTATTCCAATCCTTTAAATCCTCTGACCATTCGGGAGATTGAAATAATAGTATACGAACGATATTTTTAGTTATTATCAATGAGGGTAATAGAATATATTTTCTAATAATCCAGTGGGCTACTAATAAAAGACCTCTTATTGGTTGAGCATTTTGAGTGTTTTCCCAGGCTTCCGCTATTTCCATACGGTCTGCTTCCTCTTTTTTCTTAATCTCTTTTTTACTTTTCTTTTCCTCTGTATAATCCGAAATTTTCAATTCTGTATTTTTCTTTTTCCACATCCAATTTAGAAAAAAGATTTTCATTGGCTCGAAAATCTCAAAAGAAAAGAAAGAGGATTTGTCAATTTTGTCCAAAAAAAGAGGAGAATGTGGACCTGCTTGAAGGATTTTCCAAATAACAGTTTTACGTCTTTGAACGCGTCTAGATCCTTTGATTATGTCTCGGGTAAAATCCGATTGTTGTGAATAATCTATTAAAGCCAATTCTTCTTTTCCATCAGAATTCTCAGTATCCTTGGGAGGCGTATAAACATCGGCATTCTCTGAGTTCTCAGTATCAGTATAAATTACTATAGGTGGTTTGGGTCTTCTTGAACAAATCTCATAATCTTCTCTTTTACCATTGCTTTCCAGGTATTCGTCTTCGTCAACGAATTTGTATGACCATCGAGGAACTTTTTTACTGCTTTCTTTTAGTCCAGTACATTCTTTTAGAATTGGTTTACCGTTCTCATCAGTTAGAATTTCGTCTAACGCATCAGTTAGCATTGCGTCTAATAAGAAGTCCATTTTTTTTTTAGCTTCGGAATAATCCATCTTTTCATGTTCTCGAAATAAATAAAGTCCTTTAAAATTTAAATTGGATACTGATTTTTCAGAAAATTGACTGAAAAGGTTAAAAAAAAAACGAATTTCATTTGATAATGATTTTTTATCAAATCTATCTATTTTCTGTTCAAAGTCTGGATAATCAGTATTAGTATTAAGAAGGATGACGTGAATCTTATTTATCAAAATGTCGTTTTTTGTGTCAGTTTTATTCTTGATTGAGAATAAAAAACTTTTTTTGATTCGTCCGCGATAGGGTCCGTTCAACAAAGGATCATATATTTTAGGTAAGTATTTTTTAGTCTCATCATTACATAATCTAATCTTTTTTTCGAGTACATCCAAAGCAAAAAATCCCTTATCTAGAGCTTCGGCCCTATTTAGAAATTGATTACTTAGGTTGTTTCTTTTTTGTTCATTAATCGAACTCCAATGATTATCCAATTCATCATAGGAGAGTTTTTCTGTTGTGAAGAGAGATGTCTTTCTTTGCATCATTTCAAGAAAAGTTGATAAACTAGATGGATACGTAAAAGATATTCTTTCTTTTCCATCACTTTGAGATGTATGAAAAAAGAATTGTGACATCTCATTTCTTACAGCATTTTCAAATTGATCATTTTTTATATATCGCAAAGGACGATGGAATAGTTTATAATCGAAAATAATCCTTAAAAAAGGTTTTTCCAATCGAAAGATATCTTTTTCTTTATCCTCTATTTCATCGATTTTGTACGAATTATCTCTTTCATTCGGAAAAAAATTAGCAGAAAGATATGCCGACCAAAGAGCATCAGAAGGAGATTCTTCGTTGGATTCTTTTTCTTCTTTTTTATCATCAATTTCACCTCCTTCTTCCATTTCTGACAGGTTTTTATCGAAAATAAAAACAGGCAGTGGTGTTCTCCCTAAATAGTATATTGAGGAAATAAATAAAAAAATAATAAAGATTCGAGAGATCCATCTTCTCAATTCTGACATAATGTACTTATTAGATCGAATAAGTACATTAGATTTAATAGAATTATTTTTCTGTATCCAGACTAATACCAATTTCCGTATCCAGACTAATACCAATCCAACCCATTTCATGAATAAAATGTGACCAATTAACCAACCAACAAAACTACTTGTTAGAAATAAGAATTGGTTGTTGCATCGAAACATATAAATGTTGACTAATCTGACTAAGATTGAACTTGGTAAAATGAAAAGGTTCAATAACTGAAAAATCAGATTATTCAGGAATATCCTTTGAATGCTAAAATTACGCATTGAATTTTGATTAGTGGATCCATAATTCAAAAAGTGCTTGTTGTGATTATTGCAGAAGAAATGAAATAAAAGATAGGGTAGAGCTATGACAGTTATTGTATGAGGTCTACCCAATGCTAGATGCAAAGGCGCATAATAGATCGATATGAACATCATGAGCTGTCCCGTAATAAAACCAGTTGTTGCTGATACTTTCTTCTCGGTTCCTTCTTCCATAACCCGAGCTCGGAGAAGCAAGAGATAAGAGGGCCCTATGGAGAATGTGGTCAGAAATCCATAATAGAGTCCGACCACAACGACCGAATTAATTATCTTCATGCATAAGGATACTAGATTATCTAGTATAAAACATTTTAAAATCATCACAAACCTCCCTTTTTTTTCTTTTTGATTGTGATTTCTAGATTTT
>OY979715.1:87500-90000 GCA_963855925.1 Inga laurina | reverse complement strand
GTATTAATTAATTAATTAATAACTAATTAATTAATTAATAACTATAGAACTAATAACCAACTCATCGCTTCGCATTATCTGGATCTAAAGAACCAGTCAAGATATAAGTAAAGATATAATATATTGGCGATATCATTATACCAACTGAAATATTGCATAAAAAAAAAAGAAAAACGAATCGGATTATGAGTTGTGAAGCAATAAGAATATATGGATAACTGAAAGGGTGAAAGAAAGAGAGAAAAAGAATATCAATGATATAGAATTCTAATATGTAAGGTCTATGAGTCATGTCATAAACGGTAGTGTAATAAAGCATCAATAGTAATTAATCCATAATTAGATAACTATATTGATCGAACAAACAAATCAAGAGCCCCGAGTCACTAAAAACTGAGAAGGTTGACTAAAGAAAAAACAAAATGGAATTGGAATTAGAGGCTCCACTGTACAATTGAGACCTAACCATTAAGCGAGAAGCGATGGGAACGACGGAACCTGTGAATGCCTAAGATCTTATTAAAAACAAATCTTAATGATTCATTAGGTGGGATGGCGGAAGGAACCAAAAACCAATCCATTTATTCTGAGGAATCATGTTCTGAGGAGTCATGGGCTAACCCTACACCTGAAATAGATAATGAAAGAGTAAATATTCGCCCGCGAAAATTTGGATTTTATTGGATTTCTAAATAGGGGCCAATCCGATATGGTAATAAAAGGAAAAACAAAATAAAGATTCGTTAGAACCTTATAACATAAGAAAACAACATTATCTATTTATACCTAGATAACAAGAATTGTCTATAAAAAAGAATATTTGTAACAAAGAATACTTGTTTAGTTATATATCAAAACAAGATATACAAATTTTCAATAAACCAATAGATTAGATGAAATCTCAAAAAGTCCCACCCCGATTCGATATATTATTCATGAAATCCATGTATATTTATATTCTATTTTAATCGTTTCATTCGCGAGGAGCCGTATGAGGTGAAAATCTCATGTACGGTTCTGTAGTAGAGATGGAATTGAGAAAAAACCATCAACTATAACCCCAAAAAAACCAGATTCCGTAAACAACATAGAGGAAGAATGAAAGGAATATCCTCTCGGGGTAATCATATTTGCTTCGGTAGATATGCTCTTCAAGCACTTGAACCCACTTGGATCACATCTAGACAAATAGAAGCAGGGCGGCGAGCAATGTCACGAAATGCCCGCCGCGGTGGAAAAATCTGGGTACGCATATTTCCAGACAAGCCGGTTACAGTAAGACCTACAGAAACACGTATGGGGTCAGGAAAAGGATCTCCCGAATATTGGGTAGCTGTCGTTAAACCGGGTAGAATACTTTATGAAATGGGCGGAGTCACAAAAAATATAGCCAGAAAAGCTATTGCAATAGCAGCATCCAAAATGCCTATACAAACTCGATTCATTATTTTGGCATAATAATTAAAACCAAAGGAAAGAGATCTTTGGGATGAAAAAAAAAAACAATTGCAATTGTAGATTTCTTTTTTTTTTTTTTATACACAATATTTCTTTTTTTTTTTTACTTCGCCCTTTGCACTGAAAGAACAGAAAAAAAAAAAAAAAATGATATGATTCAACCTCAAACCCATTTAAATGTAGCCGATAACAGCGGGGCCCGTGAATTGATGTGTATTCGAATCATAGGAACTAGTAATCGACGATATGCCTATATTGGTGACGTTATTGTTGCTGTAATCAAGAAAGCAGTACCAAATACACCGTTAGAAAGATCAGAAGTGATCAGAGCTGTAATTGTACGTACTTGTAAGGAACTCAAACGTAACAACGGTATGATAATACAATATGATGATAATGCTGCAGTTGTCATTGATCAAGAAGGAAATCCAAAAGGAACTCGAATTTTTGGTGCGATCGCTCGGGAATTGAGACAGTTAAATTTCACTAAAATAGTTTCATTAGCACCCGAAGTATTATAAGACGAGACTATGATATATTTATAGTATTTGAATGAAATAGATTAATTAATAGATTGATTATGTCTCACGCATATACCTTTTCTTTTGTAATTATTATAAAAAAAGATATTTAAAAATTCAAAATAAATAAATATAAAAATCAATATATCAATAGAAATATTAAATATCAAAATATAAATAAAAAATAGAATAATTAAAATATATTAATAAAAATAAAATAATAATGAATTTTAATAATTAATAAAAGAGCATGTTGATTATATCAAAAGTCAAGGGCAACAATCATTTTAGTTTATCATGGGTAAGGACACCATTGCTGACATAATAACCTCTATACGAAATGCTGACATGAATAGAAAAGGGACGGTTCGAATACCATCTACTAACATCACCAAAAACATTGTTACAATACTTTTCCGAGAAGGTTTTATTGAAAACGTGAGAAAACATAGGGAAAGCAACAAAGATTTTTTGGTTTTAACTCTACGGCATAGAAGAAATAGGAAAGGGTCATATAAAAC
>OY979715.1:62500-82500 GCA_963855925.1 Inga laurina | reverse complement strand
TTCTTTGATTTGTTTTATTTTGTGTGTAATGTGGCTTTACTACTGTCTTCTTTATTATTGATAGGAATTCTCTTGTTAAGACCCTATAAAATCGATTAAAAAAAAACCTCAGATTCATACTAAAACCACGATGATTCAATAAAACCTTTAATCTAAGTCCAAAAATTCCCTGAGTAAGAACTATTGGATCATCACTTATTCAATGAATAGATATAATAAAAAATCCAAATAAACGTTTGTCCTTTGATAAAAGAAAGGATAAGCGGCGGTTTGAAAGAATCAAAATCTTTCGATTTATTATAACTTCTAACTCCTTGAAAAAAAATTTTAAGTCCGGTTGCGGGGTCTAAATATTAAGTATGAATCATAGTTCTAATACTTTAGAATCCATTTTCTATATTCCGTGCTCCAGATACTAGAGTAAATATCCGACGGGGTAAAAAAAACCATCTCTATCAAGATGACAGACTCACTCTCTGTACTATCAATAGGATCCATTATAACAAGTCACACACTCATATTCCAGAAATACAGAAGAAAAGAAATTCCACGATCGAACTAAACTACCAAACCAAAATAGAATGGGCTAAAAATCTAAGACCCAAGTGCTTCACTTTCTTTGTATTGAAAAATTAGTTAGTCGGTTCTTGTGAATCTAATTCATAGAAATTCCGTCCAGTAAAATGGAAGAATTATAAATCTCCAAAATAATAGATAGAAATATCGCAAATAGGGCCATTGCAACACCCATCAAAGGAGTAGTTCCCCAACCAGGAGCTACTTTACCGTATTCCGAATTCAAAGGTTTCAATAAATTCCCTACAATAGTTCGCCTTGGACCAGATCTAGAACTACCCTCAACAGTTTGTGTAGCCATAAATCCTATTTTTTATTCATTGAGATCTGTTGACTTTGTATACCATTCCGCTGTAAATAAATGATCTTATCCTAGATCCATTTTGGTCTTGAAATTATATAATAATGGAAACAGCAACCCTAGTTGCCATCTCTATATCTGGTTTACTTGTAAGTTTTACTGGGTACGCCTTATATACTGCTTTTGGGCAACCCTCTCAACAACTAAGAGATCCATTCGAAGAACATGGGGACTAGTTGAAGTAATGAGCCTACCAATATTGGTAGGCTCATTACTTCAATTGAGATAATGAAAAATCATTTCATCTTTTTAGTTGGAACTTTAGGTGGTTCTCTAAAAAAGATAGCGAAAAAAATAATTCCTAAAGTAGAAACTAAGAGGAATGTATAAACCAATGCTTCCATGGATTTGATCGTGGTTTACAATTATAGCTTTCATACCTGTTTATTTGGGATCGTCTCTCGGATAAAGAAAAAGAAAGAACAAGAGTAAAAGAAAAGGTAGCAATTCAAATCAAGATTTATCCGGTTCCCTATGGCAAATTCCAATCACAAAAAGAAAATAAAGTCCAAAAGGAACAAAACAATGTTGTATCAGACTACTTGTCTTCTTGTAGTTGGATCTCCAAGTTTTTGGAATGCTCCAAATTCTACTTGAGCATCCAAATCTGGGTCGATACCAGCAAAAACATCTCTGAACAAGGTTCTAGCACCATGCCAAATGTGTCCAAAAAAGAAGAGCAGAGCAAACGAAGCATGTCCAAAAGTAAACCAACCTCTTGGACTGCTACGAAAAACACCATCCGATTTCAAAGTAGCACGATCTAATTCAAAAATTTCACCCAATTGAGCACGTCTAGCATATTTTTTCACAGTAGCAGGATCACTATAACTGACTCCATTGAGTTCGCCACCATAGAACTCAACAGTTACACCTACTTGTTCGACACTATATTTCGATTCCGCCCTTCGAAAAGGAACATCGGCTCTAACAATTCCGTCTCCGTCTACCAAAACAACCGGAAATGTTTCAAAAAAAGTAGGCATACGACGTACAAAAAGTTCACGCCCCTCTTTATCTCTAAAGATAGGGTGTCCTAACCAACCAACAGCTATTCCATCCCCATTGTCCATTGAGCCCGCTCTAAACAATCCGCCTTTTGCCGGATTATTGCCAATGTAATCATAAAAGGCTAATTTTTCGGGAATTTTAGACCAAGCTTCTGATAAACTTTGATTTTCGGCTAGCCCAGCACCAACTCTTCGATATATTTCTTGCTGGAAGTATCCCTGATCCCATTGATAACGAGTGGGACCAAATAATTCAATCGGCGTAGTTGCTGAACCATACCACATAGTTCCAGCAACAACAAAAGCTGCAAAAAAGACAGCAGCGATACTACTGGAAAGGACGGTTTCAATATTTCCCATACGCAATCCTTTGTACAGACGTTGGGGTGGACGGACACTAAGATGGAAAAGGCCCGCTAATATGCCCAATGTCCCTGCTGCAATATGATGAGAGGCTATTCCCCCTGGAACAAAAGGATCAAAACCTTCCACACCCCATGCGGGATTTACGGATTGTACCCTTCCGGTTAGTCCATAAGGATCGGACACCCATATTCCAGGACCATACAATCCTGTTACATGAAATGCGCCAAAACCAAAACAAGCCACCCCTGAAAGAAATAAATGAATTCCAAAAATTTTAGGCAAATCCAAAGAAGGTTTTCCTGTACGTTCATCACAAAAGATTTCTAGATCCCAATATACCCAATGCCAGATAGCCGCCAAAAAGCACAAGCCGGAAAACACAATATGTGCCCCGGCCACACCTTCGTAACTCCAAATACCTGGATTCGTTATAGTTCCTCCTGTGATACTCCAACCACCCCATGAATTGGTTATTCCTAAACGAGTCATGAAGGGTATAACAAACATACCTTGTCTCCACATTGGGTCAAGAACAGGGTCAGAGGGATCAAAAATGGCTAATTCATATAGAGCCATCGAACCGGCCCAACCAGCAACCAGAGCTGTATGCATTATATGGACAGAAAGTAAACGGCCGGGATCATTTAATACGACGGTATGAACACGATACCAAGGCAAACCCATGAAAATACCTCTTATATCAACAAAAAATGGACACTATGTAACTTTATTGCACTATAAAAAACTATACTATGGACCCTCTCTTTTTAGTGGATTATCTCGGGTAAAGGATTAATATTTGTTCTAGTTTTTTAGTAATAACGAAAGAATTCTATTCGTAGGAACAAAAGAAGCAGATCTATTCTATACCCGATAAGTAAGAATACGCAATGGTGAAGGGGGGGGGGTTTACTTTATTGTATATGAGTGTTTATATATTTTTATCAGTGAATGCAGACATATTTGTTCATCACTCAAAAAACCTATTCGTAAGAATTTTCCTTTAGTCACTCGGTCTTCCTTTTGTATTTAGGATTTTTTTTTATGAATTTTTTCAATCTATATTTATATTCAATCTATAAATAAAATATGATAAAGACCAATCATTAGTAAGACAATAAACCCATTGTTACGTTTCCGCATCAAAGCAAGATTTAATTCAATTCTTTTTTTATTTGATGCCTGTTGGTGTTCCAAAAGTACCCTTTCGAGGTCCTGGAGACGACGAAGCAGCTTGGGTTGACCTATACAACCGACTTTATCGACAAAGACTCCTTTTTTTATGCCAAAAGGTTGATAATGCGATATCGAATCAACTTATGGGCATTATGACATATCTCCATTTAGAGGATCCTACCACAGATATGTATTTGTTTATAAATTCTCCGGGCGGATGGATCCTACCCGGACTAGCTCTTCATGATATGATGCAAGTAGTGAAAGCAGATGTACAGACAATATGCATAGGAATAGCCGCTTCAATGGGATCTTTTATTCTCACAGCAGGAGAAATTACTAAACGTACAGCATTCCCTCACGCTTGGCGCCAATGAGTCTTTTATTTGAGAAAAAAAAAAGAAGACTATGCCTTCGCCATATGAATATTAAGCAATAATAGCATGGCACTTCGAATTCGATATGCAAAAATTTTTCAAAACCATTTGATTATGTATCGAAAGAGTAGTATGAGAAAATGGGTATTTCCGATTTTATCTGATCTATCAGGAGCCTATTTCAGCGTCACAAACTTTTTTGTTTTTACACCGGAAAGCTTTTAACAATCTTTATGTTATGAAAGAATATGAAAAAAAAAAAGAAACTTTGGGATTGCTGAATAACAGACCAAATAATAAAGCAACGGAACCATCATAGTATTTTTTAACTACTCAAAAAAAAGGAAGGGTGGTTGTTGGATCATTTACCGATCTAGGTCTGATAGACCTTCTCCATTTTTCTCTTTGTTCTATGGAAGGTAAAAACCAATTCCATAGTAGAGCCGTATGCAATACGCAAAAGATGCCTGTACGGTTGTTCAATCTTTGTTTTTTTTTTTTATTCTTTATCTCTTGTCTTATCGTACGAGATAGAGGAACTTTTTATTATGTTATATCGTCAGGGTAATGATGCATCAACCCATGGCTGATCTTATTGAGAAGTCAGCAATGGGAGAATATGTCCTGGAATTGAGCGAAGTAGGGTACATACGCCACTCTATCATAAATATTTATGTACAAAGAACGGGCAAACCCGGATGGATTATAGCCGAAGATCTGGATAGGGATATCTTTATGTCAGCAGAAGAAGCCCAAACTCATGGAATTGTTGATCTTATCGGGATGGGGATTGAATAAAATTCATTATAATATCTCTATTAATTAATCTATTTTATTAATAATGAATTTTTACGTTATTTCTCTATTTATTGTATAATTCCTTTGTTTGTGGGATTATTTTCTCACGAGAGATAATTAAATTCTAGAATGGATTGCTACCCATGATTAATCTATAATCTATTAATCTAGAATAAGAATATAACTAATATAGAATTAATATAGAATGAGAGTAATCTAGAATATCAGTAATTCATAATTATCGGGTTAGGATTGATCTAAACCAGCTCATTATATATATGATTCAACATGCCAACTATTAAACAACTTATTAGAAACACAAGACAGCCAATCCGAAATGTCACGAAATCCCCCGCCCTTCGGGGATGCCCTCAGCGCCGAGGAACATGTACTAGGGTGTATGTGCGACTCGTTCCGATCATGGACTAAGACAAAACAGAGGAAACAAATTATTCCGGTATAAGTGATCGGTTAGGATAGAATGAAAAAACTCCATTCCATTCACTATCTTACTTAAAAAAAAAAAAAAGAATCTCTTATAATATATATCCTTTTATTGTTATTGTGTATCAAATTTATGGTTTCCCTTGGTGCAAATCCAATCACCTCCATTTGCAATTTCAGATGAGAAAGATTTCCCCATTGGTAGCAAATGCTTATCCATTAAGCAGGGAGAATTCTATTTCAAAATTAAAAGAAAGATTATGCCCTTATTCTTGCAAGAACGGACTAAGAGGGTCAGCTCCCCAGCTAATCTTCACTTCATACTTAAATACCGTTACTGTATAGTTAGATTTCGTTGTGAAAGACTTTTTACTAGCTATTTCATGGGTAGAGCCAAAGAGTGTGAACTGTACAAGTTAACAATAGCATTGATTAAATGAGAGAAGGGGCTCCGGTGTATAGAGAGGACCTCGCCGTTTAAGAAGTAACCATAGAAACGATGGAATCCACTATTTCTTTATCCATTTCTATTTAATTGAATATGCTTTTTTGATACCTAGTATCAATACAATTTCTTATTTCGAGGTTAAATGCTTAGAAATAAAAAAAAATCGTGGTTGGGAAGGTTATAGTAGCAAAAGCCATTGGAGTCTTTTATTTTATACATTGGAAAAATCCGTTTTTATTATTAATACACTAGTAAAGGGAAAAGAATAACTGAAAGAAAAGAAATCAAATAGTTATTCATCAAAGTTTGATCTATTCAATGACCAGAATTAAACGAGGATATATAGCTCGGAAACGTAGGACAAAAATGGGTTTATTTACATCAAGTTGTGGAGGGGCTCATTCAAAACTTACTCGAACTATTACTCAACAGAAAATAAAAGCTTTTGTTTCGGCTCATCGGGATAGAGATAGGAAAAAAAGAGATTTTCGTCGTTTGTGGATCAGTCGAATAAATGCAGTAATTCGCGAGAATCAAGAAAGGGTATACTATAGTTATAGCAGATTCTTGTATAATCTGTACAAGAGGCAGTTGCTTCTTAATCGTAAAATACTTTCACAAATAGCTATATTAAATAAGAATTGTCTTTATATGATTTCCAATGAGAGCATAAAAAATTTCCCGGAGACTGAACTCCGGGAAGGTAGAGTAGAGATTTGTATGATAAAATAGAATCATATGATAAAGTCGTCAAAATGAGCAACCACGTTCAATAAAAAAAGATTTATTCTTCTTCACCGATTCTCTTTTTTCTTACATACAACACGATAATCAAAATTGGATTGTCGTAGTTTTCGAACAAAACATCAATCCACGTTTGATTTGAGTTTTGATTGGAATTTGAATTCAATTGAAGAGTAATCCTATTTTTTTTTTTTTTTTTTAAGACCTGTAGTTCTAGTGGCCGACTTGCTTTTTTCAAATTGTTTTTCATTATTAAGAAAAGGTAACGAAGATAAAATACGAGCTTGTTTTATAGCAATCGTAATCAATCGTTGTTGTTTTAAGGTCAATCTATTCACCCGTCTAGATAATATTTTTCCCTGTTCACTAATAAATCGACTAATTAAACTCATGTTTTTATAATCAATTCGATCCCCCGATTGGATCGGGGGCAAACGTCTACGAAAAGATCGCTTGGATTTAAGAAAAAGTCGCTTAGATTTATCCATAGTTTGTTTATTCCTTATCGCTAAAATCAAAAAATAGGATTTACTTTGTTTCTATTTTTTGATTCTTATATTTTTTATTTTTTTTGATTTTTAATAATGTTTTTGTTTTTAAATATATTGAAATATATATATAAATATATATAAATATAAAATAAATTCAATAGAATCTATAAATATATGTATATTTATATGTTATATTGAATTATATGTTATATCAATCTCTTCTATAATTTAGAACAATATGAAAAAATATATCATTTTTCATCTTCCTTCGAGGGGTGACACACAAGTGATCAATTTTCTCTATTTCTTTATCTCCCCGTGAATCGTATGTTTGCAACAACAGGGACAGAATTTTCTCAATTCCAATCGACTAGGCGTATTGTGTCGATTCTTTTGAGTAATATATCTAGAAATACCCGTTGATTTCTTATTAACACTGTTTCGAACACAATTGGTACATTCCAAAATAACCCCTATTCGGATATCTTTACCTTTGGCCATGAACCTCCTTTGTGTTTTTGATTCACTTCTATTTTACGATTCGAAGCAAAAAGGAACAAAAAATAAAATAATAGAAGTTGCTAACTCAAAATCCAATTATGAAGGATCTCGTTCCAATCAATAATCAATATAGTCAATATAATATAAGTTATAAGTATAGTAATTATAAGTATAGTAATAATTAAGTAATACAACGATTTCTAACTATATTTAGAATCACAGTACAGTATTTCTGTTTTCATTTAAGTATCCTATATGATATTCTTGCCCCGCCTTAGCCATTCCATTTCTATTTCTGGTCTCACCCTATTATTTAATAGATTAATAGAAATGGAATGGATTATAAATTTATGAATTTCTTATTAATTAAATTCAATTGAAGCCTGGACCGAATTCCGAGTTTAACTGAGGCCGAATCCAACTTTATTCTTTCTCTTTTCTAACTTCTAAAAAAAAAAAAAGAAAAAAAAAAAAGAAGGAGAAGGGGGGATTAATCACAGATATTTGATTGTATCTCTAATCTTCTTCACCCCTTCCCGTGTCAATAACTAGAATGAAAAAAAGGGAAATATCAATGCATCCGGGAATAAACGATTGATCTCTATCAATAGACCTGCTAAAGCACCAAACCATAGAGTACTTACCACTGGTGCCACGGAGAGATATGTTTTTAGATCTCGCATTTAAAATCCTCCTTCTTTATTCTTAATTCTTATTCTTTATTTTCTTTATTATATTATTATATTAGAATTTGTAATACATAATTACATATATGATCAGATGGTTATTTAATTAATAACGACTTGTATTTGTACGCAAAATTCTTAATTCAAATTGAAATGTATAACGATTCATTAGATATTCTTTCTTTTTTTTTTTTTTTAACAAAAAAAAGAGGTCCCTTTCTTCTCTGCCCGAGCAGTCTCTAAAAATATTCATTTTTTTTTTGTTAGGCGGATTTCAGATGTATATAAGTCTTTTATTATTATTATAATATATGTTATACAATATGAAACTAAAAAGATGAAACTAAAAAAAAAATGGCAGGATAATTTATATATATCAACCGAAAAAAATCAAGATATGGAAAACAAGACAAAGACTCTTTACAATGACACTGTAAACCAATTGAAAGGGATGTAGCGCAGCTTGGTAGCGCGTTTGTTTTGGGTACAAAATGTCACGGGTTCAAATCCTGTCATCCCTATCCCTAACTATTACCTATCTTATGAGCAGTAACAAGGGATCAATTGAGACCAATTAAAAGTAGACATACATACTCATATGATGAGAGTTCTATATATATAGATTATGATAGTATATGCATGCAAGATGAATTGGGGTCACATAAATTTTTTTTATGATTTATGAAAATAAAGCGCTCTTAGTTCAGTTCGGTAGAACGCGGGTCTCCAAAACCCGATGTCGTAGGTTCAAATCCTACAGAGCGTGATTCCATTCTTGTTAGATCGAGAATGACACTGAAATAATGGAACAGCAGTCTAAAGTCTTAATTTTACCTCCTGTGGATTAGGATTAAAACAAACAAAATAGGAGGTCAATAAAAAAATGTAAATTAATCAAAGGTCCAACTGATCACCACGTCGGTATTGTAAATATGCGGTTACGAATAATCCAGCCAAAGTAATAGGAATTAGACCTAACACGATTCCAAATAGAAAAACTTCAATCATTTTTATTTGTTTGAAAGGAGAAAGGGGGAGGTAATATATATCTTTAAATATTAATCTGTATTGCCCATGAATCTCAATGACCAAGAATTGGAAATTGACACGGTAAGGAACTATAGAATATATTGAATATCCCAGAAAGATTGATTTTTATGAATTGTTCATTCAATTAATTTCATAATCTCAAATCAAATAAGTCGTATCTTGCTCAGACCGATAAATAGAGATGAGGTTATAGTTAAAGCTGCTAGTAGAAAACCAAAATAACTAGTTATAGTGGGCATGAAGGGGCTAAATGAAATATGTTCTTTACATATGTTTAAAAAGCACTTCCCTAAGTTTCCATTAGAAAGATAGGAAGATAAACAAAAATACCACTTGAAAAATCCAATTGAAAATTTTTGATTCATCAATCAATCATTATAGACGAACAAAAATAGAGTGACATAGGTAAGAAATCCATTCATCATCTGTGACATCTACCCATCCTGTGATTCCAAATCAACAGATTGATAAAACAACTCTTGAGTTGAGTAAACTAATATAATAAAAAAATCTTATTATAAGAATAAGAACTTTGTTGTGTAATTTCATTCAATTCAAATCAAAAAGGAAAAACTCTCTTTTTCTTTGAATTAATATAGAATCAAATCGGAAAAATATCTATTTTGATCCCCTTTTTTTATTTATTAATTTTGATTGTATCAAATCCATTTTTTTAGACCAAAAGAAGAGTGACCTTCTAATGCCCTTTCCTTTACTTTTTTACTTTGATTTTAATTCATTGGATTTTGTAGTGGGTTCCATTCTCATAACATAATATCTCCAACGAGAAGAAAAAAGGTATCAAATCGCTCGAAACTAGGGTTCTACATTTTTTTCTCTTTCCTTATTTTAATATAAAATAAAGCTCTATCCTTGTAATTAAGTAATTAAGCCAAGAAGGGGCCTTTTGGGTGTAATACAAGAACAACAATGCGCGTGCCACAAATATTGATAAAATTCTTCTTAAAAATGGAATTTTTTTGGTATTTTTCTGCCATTAAATACTATCTATTACTGCTATTATTGTTATTGTTACTTTTTATTGGACAACTAACCCAGTTTTTAAAATCAAAAAAGAAGGGGTTCCAACAAAAAACATCTTCTACAACCACAAAAAGTATATTTCTAGATTTCGCATCTAATTAAATTGTAGAAATATGATAATCTACTCCATGAATTTTGAGAAAAAAAATCCGTCAGATTCACATTTTATTTGACCCTCAGTTTCTAGTCCGAAGCTAATAATGTAGAAAACCCTCATCTTATAAAAATGGAGGAATTCTCTATTGAGTACATCGCGACAAGCAACAAGAAAAGAAGAAAAAAATTATCTAGTACTTGATCTCGCTATTGATTGTGAAATTGCGTTGCTGTGTCAGAAGAAGCATAGCTATACTGATTCGGTATACTCTAAAGACACCCTTGGTACAATATTGACGATCTAACAAAGATGTAATCTCAGTAAATTTCTACTTACTGATCTCATCTTTTATGGAATCGATCCCCCTTTGACTGTACAAGAATATGTGGAGCTCGACATGTCTGGAAGCACAGGAGAACGTTCTTTTGCTGATATTATTACCAGTATTCGATACTGGGTTATTCATAGCATTACTATACCCTCCCTATTCATTGCGGGTTGGTTATTTGTCAGCACGGGTTTAGCTTACGATGTATTTGGAAGCCCTCGTCCCAACGAGTATTTTACAGAGAGCCGACAAGGAATTCCATTAATAACTGGCCGTTTTGATCCTTTGGAACAACTCGATGAATTTAGTAGATCTTTTTAGGAGGCCCCAATGACCATAGATAGAACCTATCCCATTTTTACAGTACGATGGTTGGCTGTTCACGGACTAGCGGTACCCACCGTTTCTTTTTTGGGATCAATATCAGCAATGCAGTTCATCCAACGATAAACCTAATCCGAATTATAGAGCTACGACACAATCAAACCCAAACGAACAAAATGTTGAATTGAATCGTACCAGTCTCTACTGGGGGTTATTACTCATTTTTGTACTTGCTGTTTTATTTTCCAATTATTTCTTCAATTAAGGGAATAATAAATATATATTAGGAATTCTCTTATCCCATTCGGAAGGATATAATTTCATAATTATCTATGACTGTTTATGTCTCTAGCATGACTACTTGATGAAATGTGGAGGAAAGTGGGATAAATGGCTGATACTACTGGAAGGATTCCTCTTTGGATAATAGGTACTGTAACTGGTATTCCTGTGATTGGTTTAATTGGTATTTTCTTTTATGGTTCATATTCCGGATTGGGTTCATCCCTGTAGTAATTGGCTGAACTGAATTTTCGAAATGAAAGCGTAAGAACTCAACAGGAGACCCCCTCTTTCTTTGCTTTGACGAGAGGAGGTCCTGTTGAGTTCTTAATAATCATAAGATCTTTTATTCGTATAAATGACAAAATAGAAAACCTTTTCCGATGTTTTAAAAAACTCCATTTCATTTTTTTTTCTGATGATATTTTTGAAAAATGAATTTCATTAATTGATTCAAAACATCTCTTCCTCGATAATATCTGTCAATACTTTCAAAGCAAAGTAAGAATAAAGAAAACAAAAGGAAAACAAAGAAGGAATCACTTGATTTCCTTTTTCTGGGCGGCACAAACAAATATAAAATAAATAAATATAAAATAATAAATAATAATAAATAGAAATATAAAATGTAATTAAAATGTTAAATATATTGTATTAAATATATTGTATTGTAATAAATTGTAAGAGGAATATATTAATTATATTATTATTAATTAGATTATAGAATCTAATAGATTTCTATTTATATTAATTAGATTAATATTTAATTATATATATATCCCTTTTTATTATTATTATATTTTTATATTATTTATATTATAAGATTCTATATAATATATATATATCTATTTATTTGATATTTTATATATTTATTATATTTATTTTCGATCACATATCATGCGAAGCGAACCCTTTCTATGTTAACTATGCTAAAAGAATCTTATTTTAAATTGGAGTATATAATATTTTTCGAAGAAATCCTATTTGTTCAATAAAATTCCCTCTCTTTTTTGTTTGTCGACTACTCTACTACTTCTTATATGCTTATATGTTATATGCAATAAATAAAAAAATATATTATATGTCATAAAGGTTCTAATAAAAACTCGGAAAAAATCTAAACTAAGAATGGGGGATAGGATTCTTTGACGAACGAGATCAATAGGCATTATTATATGAAAATATTTGGTATATGAAACTATTTGGGAGAATATTTCGACACAAACAAGAAGGGTTCTAGGAAGACAAATAATCCCTCCTAGAATCCCGTTTTTCCAATTTCAATTTATACTGTGCTTAATATTCTCCGTTTATTTATCTTCTGTTTAGTATCGAGTTGAATTTTCTTACAGTCAAATAGAAAAACAAAAACTATTAAAACTATTAATTGAATATATTTATATTCTATGACATTGAAATCCGAAAACTGTGACATAATTATAGTGCTCCAATTTCTTGGGGGTGAAAAAAAAAAAAGAAACAAAAAATGGGTAAAGTCAAATAGTCTTCTTCACAATCTACATACTATGACTGACTAGTACTGCGGTGAATTCTCTAAATATGGTAGAACTAAATATGGTAGAAAATATGGTAGAAAAAGAATAGAAACAAACAAGGGGCTTTTCATAATCTTTTGATTATACAGAATTACATAATTATCAACAAAAAGATTTCGTTATTTTTACGAACTTAATATGTTGATAAATCCGCGGACCTAGAAATTCATTTCAGATAATTGAACCTTCTCAAACTGTTTCTTTTTAAGAACCAAAAAGATTTGTGCCAAAATAACAGATGCCACGAAGAACAAGAGACCTTGGACACGTAACGGATCTTGAAGTACTATTTCCGCATCCCCCTGACCAAATCCACCCACATTTGGATTACTCGTTAATGGTTGATCAAGTTTGATAGATTCACCCTCTGAAACAAGAGGTTCTGGTCCTGGAGGTATAATATCAATCACTTCACGGCCATCCGATGCATCTACTATAGTTATTTCATATCCCCCCTTTTCTTTTCGTATGATTTTGTTTACTATACCCGCAGCTGTAGCATTATAAACATTATTATTACTCTTGCTCCCGTCGGGATAAAGCTGCCCCCTTCCCCTGTTCCCGCCTACGTATATTGGATATTTTAAGAAGTGAATATCTCTCTTAGTAGCGGGATCGGGGGAAAGAATAGGAAAGGTTATTTCATTATATTTCTGACCAGGAACAGGGCCTACCACAAGAATATTTTTTTTAGTGGGACGATAGCTTTGAAAAGACAGATTACCTATCTTTTCTTTAATCTCAGGCGAAATACGATCGGGGGGAGCCAATTCAAACCCCTCCGGTAAAATAAGAACAGCCCCCACATTTAAAGCCCCCCTTTTACCATTAGCAAGAACTTGTTTCACTTGCATATCATAAGGAATTCGAACAACTGCTTCAAATACAGTATCAGGAAGTACCGCTTGTGGAACCTCGATATCCACGGGCTTATTAGCTAAATGGCAATTGGCACATACAATACGGCCAGTTGCTTCTCGCGGATTTTCATAACCCTGCTGTGCAAAAATGGGATATGCATTTGAAATGGGTGCTCGAGTTATTATATATATCATGAGCGATACGGAAATTGATCGAGTAATCTCTTCCTTTATCCAAGAACAGTAATTTATAGTTTGCATGGTCCAATCATTGATCCTGAAAAGTTCTACAATAAAATTAGGTTGGTCACTGGTACAGTTCCCTATCCATAATTCTGCTATGTACTGAAAGAATTTTACTGGAATATAGGAGGAATCCGCTGGATGAGTAGAAAGAAAAAGAAAAAAAAAAAAAGAATAAGTCAATTTTGGAATGGTTAGCTTTTGTACAAAATAACAAACTTTAGAATTGGATCAGTGGATCCTTTTTTCAGTCATTCATTGAATGATAAATCACTACAAGTGACGGAGATACACGATTTAAATAACGGAAAATCCAATATTTCCAAATTGTATCTAGAATGACTGGAAAAGTGGAAACAAGACCGGATATAATTTGATCATTATGAGCAAATCCAAAATCTTTATAGACAGAACCAATCATTAGTTCCCAACCATGGGTCGAATGGAATCCTATACATAAATCAGTTAATAAAAGAATAGAAAAAGCTTTTATTGTGTCGCTTAAGTTATATAGGAATTCTTGAACCCAAGAGTTAAGAATAATAAGTTCTTGATTACCTAGAATAGAATAACCACTTAAAATAACGAAACAGATTATATTTGTCGAGAAGTGCAAAATCGTATTCATAAGATCTTCGTTGTGCGTCTTGATCAATTGGATCGTTTCTTTGTAGATTCCGATACGAAGGTTTTGTAGACGTGTTTCCGGGTATTCCTTTATCATTTCATCCAAGAGTAACAGTTCCTCTAATTCTATGAATTTTTTTAGAATACTCTTTTCTTGAATATCATTCAAGAAAATTTCGGATTGCCTAGTATTTGACCAATTAGTAACCCAAGATTCCATATTTTTCTTAAACGAGAAAGAGATCCACCAGGGCAAAAAGACTATAGATGTAATATATAGAAGGGGAATGAATGCTTTCTTTTTTGCCATTTTTCGTCTTTAATGAAGTCAGCTTCACCTCATTCGTCAACTCTATATGATAAGAATATTTCTATCAAGCATAAGTTCTATTACAAGTCATAGAGCCTATAAATCGATTCTCACGTTTTTTCTATTTGTGCAATTCGGGAATTAGTTCTTGAATTTAGAAAGAATACACAAATAGAAAATAGAATAAGAAAAAGAAAGAGTCTGCTTCCAATTTGAATGAAGAAAAAATATTGTTTCCAAAGATATCAATTGCTAAAATTCGACGCAATTGCCCCTTTCGATGAATGCATGAAAGAGCACTTCAAGTAATGAATATTAGTTGGATTTCAAAACAAAAAAACACCCTTTCTATCAACTATCAAAATAAAAAAAAAATATCAAATATTTTCAAAAAAAGATTCAAGAATTTTTTCCGTTTTTTTTTAAGAAAGCATTCATTTTTCAGTTCGTTTTCTTTTTTAAAATACTTCAATTGGTACACGCAAGAAATAGGCCAATTCTGCCGCTTTTTGTTCAATTTCTCGTGGAGTCAAATTCTCATCAGTACGAGTCAAGGGAATGACCCCCTGTCCTCTGATTTCCATATAAAGGACACGACGAGTATAAATACCCTCTTTAACTTCTATTCTGATGGACTGAATGTCTTTCATAAGGAATCGGAGAAAGATACGACGATCTTTTCCAGGAAATCCCCAACGAAAAATACACACTATTCCCTCTTTTCTATCGAATAGATCATAACCACTACCTACATTCCACAAAATTGTACACCACAAATAAGAGCTAATAAAGAGACCAGCGATTCCATAGAAAGACATCACGATCCCTTGTGGAAAAAAAAGAATTTGCTGAGACGGAAATAAAGATAGCAAATTCCTACCAAGATAACTCGAAGTTCCAACCAATAAGAACCCTAATGAACCTAAAAAAAGGATAATGGCCCAGCAGAAATTACTTGTTTTTTGAGACCCCGTTATAAGTTCTATCCATATACGTTCTGATCGCCAACCCATATTAGATCCAGTTGTATTTTTTTGGAATTGAGAAAATAACCCAACCAAATGAATTTTATTTGACTTTTCCTTGTTTGCGAAGTAACTCTCATCAACTAGTACTATTTTTATGTAAACCTTTAGGAGTAATTCATCGAATTGCTTCTAGATCTAAAAAAAATAGATGAGATTTGTCCCTACTGCTGTCCGTATCTAAAAAATCTTGTTTTTTTGAACATGGAGAAATAAAGAAGCCATTGCAATTGCCGGAAATACTAGGCCTACTAAAGGCACAAAAATAGAGGGTAAGTTGCTGAGAGTTGTCATAGAATGGATACCTCGATTTAATATTTGTACCTGTTATTTTTTTAGTTTTTTGTTATTGTTCTATTAAGATTTTTACCTGTTATTTTTCTATTTTTATATTGTTATAAAGAGATTTTTGAATCACTAGAATTCATATTGTATATACTTATACCAAGTAGATTTTTATATAGAAATCTATATAGAATAGAATTTTATATAGAATTCTACTAAGTATATCTAAATGAGTATGAGTATATATAATAAATTATTAAATTATTAATATAAATTATTAAATTATTAATATAAATTCAATATTAATTAGAATTCTAATTTTAAATATAAAAAAAAAATAGTAATATTCAATATTAATTTTAGAATGAATTTTAGAATAGTATAATTCTATTATAATTATTATATTGAATATTGAATTCTATTTTATTTAATTATATTTTTGAATTCTATATTATATTAATATTATTATTCCTATTTCTTTATATATTTATATATTTATTTTATATTTTATTACTAATTATTTTATTTTATTACTAATTATAATAAAAATAAATGATAAAAAAATTGAATAATTGAAAGCTCTACTTCATTTAATTCATTTAATTTGGAGTCAAAGGAAAGAAAGCATGGAACTGCAATAACTCACTAAGAACGCCCTTTAAAAGATTACGCGGTACAATTGAATCAAATAAGCCCTTATGGAATAAATTTTCAGCCTCTTGTACACCTTCAGGTACTGTTATATTCAATGTTTGCTCAATTACTCTTTTACCCGCAAATGCAATGGTTGCATTGGGTTCGGCAATAATGATATCCCCCAACATACCAAAACTAGCCGTCACCCCACCAGTAGTAGGAGATGTAAGGATCGAGACATAGAATAACTTTTTATTTACTTGATACTCATATAAAGCAGAAGATATTTTAGCCATTTGCATCAAGCTCAAACTTCCTTCTTGCATACGTGCTCCTCCAGAAGCACATACTAGAATAAGAGGTAAAAATTGATTGGCAGCATATTCGATCAAACGGGTGATTTTCTCACCTACTACGGATCCCATACTACCCCCTATAAACTGAAAATCCATAACCCCAATTGCTACGGGAATACCATTTAGTTGACCTGTGCCTGTTTGAACAGCATCAGTTAATCCTGTCTTTCTTTGATAAGAATCAATACGATCGTTATAAGGTTCCTTATAAATATAAGATTCCTCATAAGATTCCTCACAAGATTCCTTATAAGATTCCTCACAAGATTCCTTATAAGATTCCTCACAAGATTCCTTATAAGATTCCTCACAAGATTCCTCACAAGATTCCTCTTCTGGATTAAATTCAAATCCAATGGGTTCCACCCAAACCATATCTTCATCCATCGGATTCCAAGTACCTTGATCAATCAAAAGTTCAATTCTATCTGAACTGCTCATTTTCAAATGATATCCACAGTATTCACAAATATTCATTCTTGCTTTAAAAAATTTCTTATAATTAAATCCATAACAATCTTCATTTTCGCATACAACCCACAAATGGCTGTAATTTATAGGTTTCTCTAAATCTTGAATTTTCACTAAACCTTGAGTTTGCTCTAAATCTTGAGTTTCCTCTAAACCTTGAATTTCCTCTAAATCTTGAGTTTCCTCTAAACCTTGAGTTTCCTCTAAATCTTGAGTTTCCTCTAAATCTTGAATTTCCTCTAAATCTTGAGTTTCCTCTAAATCTTGAATTTCCTCTAGATGATTAGAACTTTCTCTTCTAGTTAAAGCACTATCACTCGTAGCATTTGTGCGACTGGAATTCCTTCTTTCACTAAGATTTCTGCCTTTACCACAAATGTAACTAGAAATGTAACTGTCATTGTATTTATCACTATCACCTAAAACGTAACCATCAATACAGATTTGAGAACGAAGATAACTGTCAATGCAATTATGAATGTGATTATTCCAACTATATTTATCATAGTCGGGATCGTCACTCTTAGATACATTCTTATAACTATAAAAAAAACATTCTAGTTCACTTAGAAAAGAATGATCATTATCAATCTCAAAAATTTGATTTTTAATATCAAAATATATGGAATAACTGTCCCTATTACTATCCCTAACTAAAAAAGTGTCATCAGATATGAAATTCCGAATGTTCTCAACGCCGACTAAATAATCAACATTACTGTAACTAGAATTGTCACTATCACTCCACCTCTGAATGTTTTTATCCATATCAGTTAGAATTGGGTCTTCACTTACACCGGTATTTTCAATAGGACCAAAACTATCCATTGATTTACTTAGCCCACACCTGTATTCTAACTCCCTATTAAACAACATCGAATTGAACCACCATTTTTCCATAGAGCTTTCTTGCCTCTATTTACATGAAAATACACTAGATGAATAGTTATTCGATGAAAGATATCTTTTGAATATTTCATTTCCTATCACAACAAGCATATAAATCCAATCACTAGGATTATTAACTAATAATAATAACGAGTGAGTGGATATTAAAAAAAACGATTCTTTTTCTTGAGAACCCAGAGTATCGTTTCACTATATATGATATGTCACTATATGTGCTGGTTTTCTATTTCAATTCTGTTATTATAGAATTGAAATAGAATTGAAAAAATCTTAAAATTTAATAAAAAAAAAGAAAATACAAATAAACATAAACAATTTATTTAATTTTTTTAGTAGTTTACCCCCTGTTGTGTCAAATTCACATCAAAAAAGAAATAGTTGTTCTCTCCTATGAATCTGAATAACTTTTTTCGTAAAATCTCGTCTACTTAAATACTAATAAGTTTCTATTCCAACACGAAACAAAAGGACAATATACAGGATGGGTAACAAGAGTTGTGATATTTAGCTCGACCCAGGATTCAAACCTACAAAATAGAAAAGAATACACCAATCCTAAAGATCCATAGGATTAATTGTGCATCCAACTTAACAATAGAAACGTTAAAGTTGTTTCGTCTTCTATTTTTTATTTTTGATCTCGTATATCTAGATAAATAGTTATCTATAAAATCGAAAATAAAATAATAAAATAATATAAATAAAAAAAAGAATTAATATTAATAATAAATAATCAAAATAAAAGATATATATATATATATATATATAATATATATTATATATATATAAAATAATATAAAATAAAAAATATATAAAATAAAAAAGAAATCTAATCAAAAATATATACGCTAAAAAATATATACAAATATATACAATAGTATCCAATAGTATCTTTGTATTGTATTCGGCTCAATCTTTTTAGTAAAAGATTGGGCCGAGTTTAATTGCAATTCAATTAATAGAACGAACGGTAATTACTGGATTACAAAGTATCCATTGCTGGGAATTCAAATTTTATTTCTTTCCATACTTCACAAGCAGCAGCTAATTCAGGACTCCATTTGCTAGCCTCACGAATAATTTCATTACCCTCACGAGCAAGATCACGTCCCTCATTACGAGCCTGTACACATGCTTCTAGAGCTACTCGGTTAGCTACGGCACCGGGTGCATTTCCCCAAGGGTGCCCTAAAGTTCCCCCCCCGAATTGTAGTACGGAATCATCTCCAAAGATCTCGGTAAGAGCAGGCATATGCCAAACGTGAATACCCCCCGAAGCAACGGGCAGAACACCCGGTAGAGAGACCCAATCCTGAGTGAAATAAATACCGCGGCTTCGATCTTTCTCAATATAATCATCACGTAGTAAATCAACAAAACCTAAAGTGATTTCTCTTTCCCCTTCAAGTTTACCTACTACGGTACCAGCGTGAACATGATCTCCACCAGACAAACGTAACGCTTTAGCTAGTACACGAAAGTGCATACCATGATTCTTCTGTCTATCGATAACTGCATGCATTGCACGATGGATATGAAGAAGTAGACCATTATCTCGGCAATAATGAGCCAAGCTAGTATTTGCGGTGAATCCCCCTGTTAAGTAGTCATGCATTACG
>OY979715.1:47500-57500 GCA_963855925.1 Inga laurina | reverse complement strand
TTTAAAAATGGATTTCTAATTTCTAAATTTCAATTTCATTTTTCTATTTAATTTCTGAATTTCAAAATGGAATATTTATTATTTATTATTATTATAAGATTTCAATATTTTATTATTAATTTCAATAATAATAAAATAATTATTAATCTCAATAAATAATCATCATCAATATCAATATTGAAATAGAAAAGAAAAGGAAATCCTTTTTCTTATATTTTATTAGAATATTAAAATGAAATTGAGAATTAACAAAAAATAAAAATAAAATAATTCACCTCTAAAATAAAAATTTTAATAAAATAATGAGATTTTAACTAGTTAATATTAAAAAAAAAAGAGATTGGATTTCAATCTGGAATTACTTTTCTTTAGAGAGAATCCGAAGTCAGGCGAAAATGCGAGAGTTTTTTTTGTTTTCTTTGTACGTTGTACAAAATATATATATATGGTTATATTTATATCTTGAAATGAGATATGTACCACAGGAAACAAACGAAACTAAACTGAGCAGTTCGCTTAAAATTATAAACAGTTATGGCTGACTTGATAATTAATTCAATTTGAATCGACTAATACTAATCTGGTAGATTTTCCACATTCATAGGAGTACATCTATGTTTTTGCTTTACGAATATGATATTCTTTGGGCATTTCTAATAATATCGAGTCTTATTCCTATTTTGGCATTTCTAATTTCTGGAATTTTAGCCCCGATTAATAAAGGGCCAGAGAAACTTTCTAGTTATGAATCGGGAATAGAACCAATGGGCGATGCTTGGTTACAGTTTAGAATCCGTTATTATATGTTTGCTCTAGTTTTTGTTGTTTTTGATGTTGAAACGGTTTTTCTTTATCCGTGGGCAATGAGTTTCGATGTATTGGGGGTATCCGTATTTATAGAAGCTTTCATTTTTGTGCTTATCCTAATTGTTGGTTTAATTTATGCATGGCGAAAAGGAGCACTAGAGTGGTCTTAATTCTTGAATATTTAGACAATAAAAAAAACATTGAGACAGTTATGAATTCCATTGAGTTTCCCTTATTGGATCGAACAACCCAAAATTCTGTTATTTCAACTACATTAAATGATCTTTCAAATTGGTCAAGACTATCCAGTTTATGGCCACTTCTCTATGGTACCAGTTGTTGCTTCATTGAATTTGCTTCCTTAATAGGATCACGATTCGACTTTGATCGTTATGGACTGGTACCACGATCTAGTCCTAGACAAGCGGATCTAATTTTAACAGCAGGCACAGTAACAATGAAGATGGCTCCTTCTTTAGTGAGATTATATGAGCAAATGCCTGAACCAAAATATGTTATTGCTATGGGAGCTTGTACAATTACAGGGGGGATGTTCAGTACCGATTCTTATAGTACTGTTCGGGGCGTGGATAAGCTAATTCCTGTGGATGTCTATTTGCCGGGCTGTCCACCTAAACCGGAGGCCATTATAGATGCTATAACAAAACTTCGTAAGAAAATTTCTCGAGAAATCTACGAAGATCGAATTAGGTCTCAACAGGAGAATAGGTGTTTTACTACCACCCACAAGTTTCATGTGGGGCGCAGTACTCATACCGGCAATTATGATCAAGGATTACTCTATCAACCACCATCTACTTCAGAGATACCCTCTGAAACATTTTTCAAATACAAAAGTTCAGTATCCTCCCACGAAATGGTGAATTAGGCAGGATCTTTTTTTTGTACAAAATAAGAAATTGCATTGTACAAAATAAGAACAAGACAATCTTCAAAAATTTCATCGTAATCGTAAATATTAAATACTTATACTTATACAAAACTTATACAAATAAAAATGTGGGAGAGATAAAAAAATGCAGGGTCGTTTGTCTGCTTGGCTAGTCAAACATGGGCTAGTTCATAGATCCTTGGGTTTCGATTACCAAGGAATAGAGACTTTACAAATAAAGCCCGAGGATTGGCATTCGATTGCTGTCATTTTATATGTATATGGTTACAATTATCTCCGTTTCCAATGTGCCTATGATGTAGCACCAGGAGGACTGTTAGCCAGTGTGTATCATCTTACGAGAATAGAATATGGTATAGATCAACCAGAAGAGGTATGCATAAAAGTATTTGTCTCAAGGAAAAATCCTAGAATTCCCTCTATTTTCTGGGTTTGGAAAAGTGCGGATTTTCAAGAAAGGGAATCTTATGATATGTTAGGAATCTCTTATGATAATCATCCACGTCTGAAACGTATCTTAATGCCCGAAAGTTGGATAGGATGGCCCTTGCGTAAAGATTATATCACTCCCAATTTTTATGAAATACAAGATGCTTATTAAATGTAAATGATAAAAATAAGAAACTAATCCGCACCACTTCTACAACGCCAGATATTCCTTGAATAGCTGTACTTTATAGATCAAACAAAGTAATTGAAGTTAAATCAGACAGAATAATTGAGGCCTTATTCATATTATTATGGATGGGTTAAATAAGTAGGGATTAAAAAAAATTCGAGTAGGGCTTCATTGAGATTTTAAAGTTGTTAAGATACTTATTTCGGATGAGCCGAGCCAATAGGATGAACTAAAAAAGTTCTGCATCATGAACTATGTATCGCGCACATCAACATTAAAGGAAATGAATAAAATATGAAAGAAAATACAAAGAAATGAAATGAAAGAAGGGGTCGGATTCTATTTGTAATGGATCTGAGATTCATTTTTGCTAGTTCTACCCCTAAATTTCCCTAGCCTAGACTTTTGGGTTTTGCAACCAAAACCAACTAATTTAACCTTTCAAATATTATTTAAGAAGTATTAACATTCTTTTTTGGAGTGCAGAAAAAAAAATGGAAGAATTCATTTTTTTACATACTTTATATATACACAGAACATACATATATTCTTTATTCATCTCATCTAGAAAGAGTATATCTCCAGACACCTAGATGGATAAACATGTATGATGATCTAGACTACTAAGAAATATGTATGTTGACCCATATTCAGTTTAATGAATTTGTGGAATAGATACTCATACAAATTAATCATGTGCCAGGAACCAGATTTGAACTGGTGACACGAGGATTTTCAGTCCTCTGCTCTACCAGCTGAGCTATCCCGACCTTTCGTGACGCATCATCCTCATTTTAAGAGATTACTTGAGTATATGTCAACTAAAAAAAAAAGACGAAAAAGAATTACAAAGTTTCATCCAAGCCCTAGAATTTCTTGGATCTTCCAAAATAAGACTTTGTATGTTTCAGTCGGAGTAATGATATGTATTGTTAATCCGTCAAATGAGGATTCCTTGCTCAAAGATAAGATGCTCATTTGTACATTTATCATATAGAAACCTAAATTTACGTCTATCATATATATTACATTACATATTCCAACACCTGTGTTGTGATAAGAAAAATTCCACTCAGATCCGTTTGTGAAAGAATAGAATGAATAAGAAACATAACGAATTTGGAACCACTAAAAAAAAAAAGAGGATATAGGATAAATAATTAGAGAGTTAAACGGGCCTTTTGGGGATAGAGGGACTTGAACCCTCACGATTTCTAAAGTCGACGGATTTTCCTCTTACTATAAATTTCATTGTTGTCGGTATTGACATGTAGAATGGGACTCTATCTTTATTCTCGTCTGATTAATCAGTTCTTCAAAAAATCTATCAGACTATCATGGAGTGAATTTGATCAATTAATATTTGATTCTTTCTTCAACTTGGAATCGATTCACATCTTTTATTTGTCATATAAATATTAAAATAAAAAAATAGAGATTTTGGGTCTGTCTGGTCTAATCAATTGAAATAGTATTTCAGTACGTATACGTATGCTCATCCTTGATCCTTTCTTTTCTGGAGTTTCGATGGAAGGATCTCTTTACTAACGAAACGAAATCCTTACTAAGGAAACGAAATGTCGTCAACTCCATTTGTTAGAACAGCTTCCGTTGAGTCTCTGCACCTATCCTTTTTTTTTTTATTTTATTCTCCCTTTCTGAACTCTTCTTGGTTTTCGGAAAACAGGATTTGGCTCAGGATTGCCCGTTGTTAATTCCAGGGTTTCTCTGAATTTGAAAGTTATCACTTGGTAGGTTTCCATACCAAGGCTCAATCCAATTAAGTCCGTAGCGTCTACCAATTTCGCCATATCCCCCCTTTTTTCTTTGAGATTAGAATCTCATTAGGATGTTTTTTTTTTTCATTTAAATTATGAGAATTATGCCGGAACTGTTGAATTTGTTAGATACCGATTCCTATACCAAAAAAATGTTTATTTGTATTTCAGATACCCATATTTGGTCCAATCACAAATAATTCTATCATTTGTGTATTCGCAATTCAATATCCATGGATATATACCACATATTCAATATACATGGATATATACCACATATTCAATATCCATGGATATATATCACATATATATTTTTTAGATGCCTCTCCTTCTAGCGGTTTTCTCATGCAATTTGGAATACTCGAAGGGTCGATTCTTTTTTTTCGTCTTAGTTTTAACCTTTCCGAAGGAATGTTTCATTATGATCGGAATTGGGCCTTTCCCTTTCTTTCATTTGTTTTTATTTTTATCTTTTTTCCTTAGAACGGATAGGCTCTATATATATAACATAACTAAAGATAACTAAAATGGATGGAAATCTCTTATTTTTTTAGATTAAATAAAAAAGAAATCGATTTCTTTTTCTTAATTTAGAATAGCTAGACCTAATGTAATGGTTATAAATAATCATTCTATTTATATATTATATATATATTATTTATATTTATTATTTATTAATATTAATTCATTTTATTAATCAAATTTTATATTAATAAAATGAAAAGAATATTCAATATCAATATATTTAAATATATTCCAATTTTGAATTCTATTCATTTTCTAATTTTAGATTCATATTATTACTTTACTATATAACTATATATTTTGATTTCTTTACTATATATTTCTATTTCAATATTGAATATTTCTATTTCAATATTGATATTTATTTAGAATTTAGATTAATTTAATATTGAATTCTAATTTCTAAATTCTAATAATAATAATTCAATTCAATATTAAAATATTCTAAAATATTAGAATCTAAAATCAAAAATTGAATTGAATTGAAATATTAAATAAAAATTTCAAATTTTAAAATAAAAATTAAATAAAAATAATAATAATAATGAATTAAACTTTAATTAAACTTTTAAACTAGAAACTTATAAATTCATTTAAATAATCAAATTTGAGTTCAAAAATGAAAAAAGAAAATCTTATTTTAAGATAAAGAGATTAATAAGATAAAGATATTAAGATAAAGATATTGATCATTAATAAACATATAATTGATTATTGAGAAACATAATATACTTAATAAATAGATTGAAATATATTCTATTAATCCTTCTCTTCAAATTGTTATATGTTCTTTATGTCCTAGAATAGAAAAAAAATGGAATATTTATTTGAAATTCTATATTCTTTTCTATATTCATAGGAATTATGTTATCAATAGCTAAGAATAAAGAGTTAATAACTAAGATCTCAGTAGTTTATTAAATTCCTATGCATGCACAATTTCTGTTATGTGAGCCCGCTTAGCTCAGAGGTTAGAGCGTCGCATTTGTAATGCGATGGTCATCGGTTCGATTCCGATAGCCGGCTTTTCTCTATTTGTTTTGATTTTTTATATAATTGATAATGTCTTTTTGAAATCAAAGAATATTGAAAATTTTTCCCATTTTTTTTTTCAAGAGTCACCGATCTATTATGTCGTAGGAACTTCCAATTATGAATTCAAATTGGGGGGGGTTCGATTTCTGTAGAACAAATCAAGAAAAGAACCTCCTTTTTTTGTTTTATATATACAATAAGGTTCGGATATTGATATAATTAGTAGATTTCGCTTGATTTATCATATTTCCCATTTAGTTTAGTTTAGTTTGAATTTAGGTTTATGAAATTAAAAAAAAAGGAGTCTTTATGTCGCGTTACAGAGGGCCTCGTTTCAAAAAAATACGCCGTCTGGGGGCTTTACCAGGACTAACTAGTAAAAAGCCTATAGTCGGAAGCGAACTTAGAAACCAAGCGCGCTTGGATAAAAAAAAAAAATCTCAATATTGTATTCGTTTAGAAGAAAAACAAAAATTGCGTTTTCATTATGGTCTTACAGAACGACAATTGCTTAAATACGTTGGTATCGCCAGAAAAGCGAAAGGGTCAACCGGTCAGGTTTTACTACAATTACTCGAAATGCGTTTGGATAACATACTTTTCCGATTGGGTATGGCTTCGACTATTCCTCAAGCTCGCCAATTAGTTAACCATAGACATGTTTTAGTTAATGGTCGTATAGTAGATATACCAAGTTATCGCTGCAAACCCCAAGATATTATTACAGCGAGGGATGAACAAAAGTCTAGAACTCTGATTCAAAATTATCTTGATTCATCCCCCCGTGAGGAATTGCCAAAACATTTGACTCTTCACCCATTCCAATATAAAGGATTAGTCAATCAAATAATAGATAGTAAATGGGTTGGTTTGAAAATAAATGAATTGCTGGTTGTAGAATATTATTCTCGTCAGACTTAAACCTAACTAAAATAACAAGAGATTTTTACTCCCTTCGCGTCTAAGTAAGGGGACCAACAAAAAACAAAAAAAAAGGGGTAAGGTGTTTGATTCGGGAATTTTCCCTACCATTCATCTATCATAGACATGGATCAGGTAGGAAGATTTGAATTCCTTGCCCCCTCTTTCCAGTATTTGCAGTATTCCAGAAATTAGGAATAGAGAATCCACATCAAAGAAAGTTGGAATAATGGTACCCTTTGTTATTTGAAACATTGCGGTCAATAATATTGATGAATTAGGTAAAGGTGCGGAAAGAGAGGGATTCGAACCCCCGGTAAACAAAAAGCCTACATAGCAGTTCCAATGCTACGCCTTGAACCACTCGGCCATCTCTCCTACATAATGATTATGTCCCAGAAACCGAGTGAATAGTGAGTCATTCATATTCTATTTTTTGGATAGCCACATACAATCAAATTTAACTAGAAAAATAGAAAAACTTAAAAAAAAAACCTTCATAAATAATTTCTTTTAATGAGCCCTTTTTACGTTATTTCGTACTCTATTGTACAATTCCTTTGTTTGTGGGATTATTTTCTCACGAGAGATAATTAAATTCTAGAATGGATTGCTACCTATGACTAGATCTCGGATAAATGGAAATTTTATTGATAAGACCTTTTCAATTGTAGCCAATATCTTATTACGAATAATTCCGACAACTTCAGGAGAAAAGGAGGCATTCACCTATTACAGAGATGGTGCGATTTGATTCTTTTTTCCTTTTTTTTTGCTCTCAGTGTTAGGAGAAAGACACATTCTTCGGATAGAAAGAAAAAATGGAAAAAAACCTACGCTTGCTGAAGGTGAAGTTTGTGGAAATAAAATAATTAATTCCTTCTGTCGTGTATCCCCGATTAATGCAGCCTCATATGCTTAAATTTTGGATTTATAGTATTAAGCGAAAGGTTATACCTATACTTATGGGTTAGGTCAACTCTACTCCACTAGTACCAATGGGCGGCATGGGGGAAGAAGCACTACGTTTAGGAATCAACAACACGAAAACTTTGTTAAAAAAAATATCCCCCCTTCCTTATCGGGATCGGGACTAAGAAGAATGGTTGGGACAACAAACATCCATCTCGTTCGTATTTTGGATACCCGTATAACCATCGAAGACTGTTGAAGTGACTAATTCCAGGAAATTAAGCGGCGTTGAGGACAAAGAAATTGTTGGAGTTACCATTTTTTTTATCCAGTACCAACATACTTGATGTTAAGAAAAGATCTTTTACAGAAAGGTTGGCTAGAGATTTATTGTAAAAACACTAGCCCTGCTCAGTTCATAATGAGAATACTGCAATCTTTTTTTATTCTATGTATTTTTATCATTATGCACATAAAGGAGAGGAGGAGCCGTATGAGATGAAAATCTCACGTACGGTTCTGGAACGGAGATTCTTTGAACCAAATGACGACCGTAACGGATGTCGGCTCAATCCGAAGGAAATTATGCGGAAGCTTTACAGAATTATTATGAAGCTATGCGACTGGAAATTGATCCCTATGATCGAAGTTATATACTTTATAACATAGGCCTTATCCACACAAGTAACGGAGAACATACGAAAGCTTTGGAATATTATTTTCGGGCACTAGAACGAAACCCGTTCTTACCACAAGCTTTTAATAATATGGCCGTGATCTGTCATTACGTGCGACTATCTCCACTATAGAAAGAAAAAAGAAAAGAAAGAGCAAATCCGCTAATAAATACTAGAAAAAAAGGGATTTCTACATATATATCGTCCAAAAAACGATTTTTATCAGCTGTAGCAAAGAAAAAGAAAGAAACTTCATAGAAGTTGAAATATGAAGAAATAGATATGCCTAGATACTTTTTTTTCTATGGATAAAAGATCTAATTGATAGAGAAAGCACCGTAAAGATCAATTAGCGAGGTTTTGGGCCAATACAAGAAGAACTGCTTACTTATATCATGATAGAAAAGTTAGGAATCCACTTATGTAATAGAGTTGATCCCCTAAAGTTTTGAGCAGCGGTGTAGTATCAGATCCCAAAGATAGTAAGTCTTTTCTTTTTTATGAAGAAAAGTCTTTTTCACGGATTCTATAGAAATTTATATATCATATATGAAAATATATGATATAGGAAACCGAGATAGTTACCTTTCAGAAAATTATAATGAGAGTGTAAATGCCAATGCTTTATTCTTCTGAAGGTAGGAGAAAAGATAAAACTATAAAGCGGATTCCTTTTTTTATTAATCCAAATTCAAGTTTGAAACTCATGTAATTATCCTCTTTTTTTTTTTTTCTTTAACTCGAGAAAAAAAAATGGAATAGATCTAATAAAAAAAATGGGGCACGAAGGGAATTAACTGCTGAGCCGTATGAGGCAGGAAACTCTCAAGTACGGTTCTAAGGGAAGGGAATTTACTCACCTATTCCGACCGCGGAGAACAGGCCATTCGACAGGGAGATTCGGAAATTGCGGAGGCTTGGTTTGATCAAGCCGCTGAGTATTGGAAACAAGCTATAGCCCTTACCCCGGGTAATTATATTGAAGCGCAAAATTGGTTGAAGATCACAGGGCGTTTTGAATAAGAGCACTCTGTTTATTATTCTGTTTATTATTTTATTATTATTTTATTATTCTTTTTATTATTAGTTTTTTTATTATTAGTTAGAGTTGAGTTCTTTTTTTAGTATATTTTTTGATTTTTAATATTACTTTTTATTTTTATTTTTAATATATGGAATGGAGGTTTAAGATGAAAAAAAGAATGATTCATTTGATTATGGTAACTATTAGGGTTATTATGTGGAAGTTTATTAGTCCGATAATTATTAGGATAGTATTGAAGTTGTTTTTGATTTTTAATATTACTTTTTTTTTTTTTATTTTTAATATATGGAATGGAGGTTTAAGATAAAAAAAAGAATGATTCGTTTGATTATGGTAACTATTAGGGTTATTATGTGGAAGTTTATTAGTCCGATAATTATTAGGATAGTATTGAAGTTGTTTTTGATTTTTAATATTACTTTTTTATTTTTATTTTTAGTATATGGAATGGAGGTTTAAGATGAAAAAAAGAATGATTCATTTGATTATGGTAACTATTAGGGTTATTATGTGGAAGTTTATTAGTCCGATAATTATTAGGATAGTATTGAAGTTGTTTATTCATTTTCTAATTTTCGTTATATATTATTATATTATTTTATATTATGATCATTATAATATTTTAGATCAAGTCAAATAAAACAGATCATTTCTCTAGCAACAAACAACCAACAAATTTCATTATACCCCTTCTAAGATCGTTCTATTTCGTTTGGTATTTCGTAGGCATAAATGATAAGTGGAAACTGTTTCTCTATATCCCTTCTA
>OY979715.1:30000-35000 GCA_963855925.1 Inga laurina | reverse complement strand
TTATCAATAAGGACTTAAATTTATTTTTCCTGGGTCGATGCCCGAGCGGTTAATGGGGACGGACTGTAAATTCGTTGGCAATATGTCTACGCTGGTTCAAATCCAGCTCGGCCCAATAATTCGCCGATCCACCATGAAATGATGTAACCGTTTGTTGTTCTCCGGAAATGCCCAATGAACTTTGATACACAAGAATCAAAATCTGCTACATCCCTACCACTATTTATTTTATTACGTATTTTTTCCACAAATTCAGATGTTGCTAATGATCTAGATTCATAGCAAGATCTGGAAGTATAAAGTCTAAATAAAAAGAGACTCTTTTTTATTTTCATTGATTTATTGAAAGATTTATTTTCAATCGATTTGGAAATAACAAACAGATTACTAGTAATCCGTGTAGATCTCGCTAAAGTGTATATCCATATAAATAAAAATCTCAATATCAATATATTAGTCCCGCCTCTGCCAGTTAGAACAAGACAATTCTAATCTAAAATCGAAATAGAAAAAAAGGTTTGAATGAAATCGTAAGAATATGCATGCTGTACACTTTTTTCCTGGGATTGTAGTTCAATTGGTCAGAGCACCGCCCTGTCAAGGCGGAAGCTGCGGGTTCGAGCCCCGTCAGTCCCGATGGATAGAAATCCAATAAAAAGATACATCAATTCATTTCTTCTGTGAAAGGGAGTCAAAATAACAAACATAATCTCATTCCTAACAGGGATCTCTCTTTTCTTTTTTTTTTTTCTTTTTTTCGTTTCACATTTCATTTCTCATCAAACAAATAGGGTAATTTCCATTTCTTCAACTAATACTGATTGATGAAAAAGAAACATATGTGGATTAGCACAATTATTAGTATAGTAGCGTCGTATTCAGGATTCCAAGAGAAAGAGATACTGTACTACTAGACCTGGCTTTTTCGATTACTCCCGATCTGTGTAATAAAATATAGTACTATAGAATATGTTTACAGCAAACACATACAAATGGAATTTGCACGATACAAAAAAAGGGAGTTCCTTTGATTTTGATAGAACACTTTAGGATTCAAAGTTTATCCTATTACTAATCGAAGGATGAGAATATTAAAAAAAAAATAAAGGAATCTTTTTTGATTGGATCAGAAATCAATTTTTGAATTTGGTATGGATAAAAGATCTTCCTATGTTATACTATTCAATTCTTGACGATGAATCGATTTGATAGTTCAGATATTGTTATTCATAATATTGATCCGATTCGATATCATCGAGATGTAATTTATACCATTGAATTTACCGACGAAAGATTTATCATCTCTATGGGATTAAATCCCGAGTTATTGCGAATTAAAGAGAAATCTAACGATGAGATTATGGAAGTAAATATTCTCGCATTTATTGCTACTGCACTGTTCATTCTAGTTCCTACTGCCTTCTTACTTATAATTTACGTAAAAACAGTAAGTCAAAGTGATTAATTTGACTTAAACTTTACTTCTTAGTTCTTATCAATGCAATGAAAATGAAAAAAGATTTCAATTTTGCGTCTTACTCTTAAATGAAATCATCGGACTAGAATCAGCAGTATTCTATGAAATCTGATAGTATGGTAGAAAGAAATAGATTTTATTTCTTTCTACCCCATACTATCTATTATTGTAGTGTATAAAGTTTTACTCTATAAAGATAGAGGTTTAATATGAATCGATTTACAATATCTATCTTCATATATTCATATATATAGTCAATCGCATATATGTAATGCACATAGCGTCCAATTTTTTTTGTTTTATCTATTTGATTTGTATTGGTTCCAATCAATCTAAAATAATCAAAAGGCAACTTTTTTTGGTCCGATTCGAATTTCTAGATTTCTGATTTTTTTCAAGACCAATCCCGATATCATATTAAAAAAATATCAAATAATCTTTTTAGCATTCCGAAGAAGTAATTGATTAAATTAAATAGTTAACAGATGATCTAGGGGTTCTATGGGAAACTTTTTCCTATTTCAAAAATATTAGTAAAACCCAACCGATTTTTAACGTTTGAACCATGATATGAAATGAAAACATAAATCCAATTTCGAAACTCAAATCAATCAAAAACCAAATAATAAAACAAGCGATAAGCACGTAATATGTGACTCGCCTAAGGCAACGGCAATATCTTATTATGTGTAGTATTTCCTTAGACAACTACTATGTCTATTTTGTTTCCTATAGAAAGTGTGTATCTGCGCTTAATAACTAATAAAAAACGGATTTCTTTTCTCTTTGAAAAAAAAAAAAAAAAAGTGAAAAAAGGGGGGATAAAAAAATAAATAAAAAAACGGGTTCCGCGGTTCCTCATTGTCCATATATCACTTTGGTAAGAGCCAGTTCATCGAAATCTTAGAAAGAATAAAGAATTTGGTTGGAATAAGTTTTCGATTATTTGTACTACCTTGACTTTCAAAATACAAACATGGGAAAAAGTCAAATATTTGTTTAATTGAAAGAGTATTTTCTATTTCTATATTATCCATAGAATACATTATTCCATTCGAATACACTATAATTCCGAAATGCGGATATTTTTTAATTATTGAATTATTGAATTAATTATATAGAAAAAGAAAATTTCAGAACCCATCTATAAAACAATGGATACAGTTTTCTTTTAGTTTTTTCCCTCAACTCACTTAGTAGTATTTTTAGAGTCCACCTCTTCCCCATACTACGAGGGAAAGGGAAAATGTAAAGACTACCATTAAAGCAGCCCAAGCGAGACTTACTATATCCATGTAAATTATGTCTCCTATTTCTATCAATATGAAGGAATTATTTCATTTTTTTATTGTTCACTAAAAATAAATAATAGTGGAATCACTGGCACAGAGTCAAAAAGGGATTCTGGCCTAACATCATTGACGAAAGAATCCAATAAATCCAATTATAACATCTAACAAGTTCTTATATGATTTCTAGTATAATAAGAAAACATTAAGTACAAACAAAATATCTGGAGACACCCTCGGGGGTATTAAGGGAATGAATGTTAGTTACTAACAGGTAGGAATAATAAGACTTATGTTTTATTTTGATTTTGTTGTCCTCGATTTCATTAAGTAAAAAAGATATATATATAGAATCAAGATAGATCACTTCGCATACTCTTATTTCCATTTAATCTAATCCTTACCGTCTCCCGATTGTCTCTGTAAAACAATCGGAAGACAGACGAATAAATTCTTTCACTAGAGGTTGCCAAAAAGAATTCTTTTTCTTTTTTTCTTTTTAATTCAATTTAAATTAAAAAAAAGAATATTATTAAAAGATTTTAAAGAATATTAATTTTTAAATATTTAAAATCTTCTAATAATATCTAATATTCTAATAATATCTAATATATTAATAAAAATTTCTATTTCATTTTTCACTTTATTAGAATATTTAATTAGAATATTCTTTTTTTTTTTAATAAAATGGAATATGAATATAATATTATTTATTGAATATATAATATTAATATTATTTATTTAATATTTAATATATTTATATTTTATATATTTCTATTAATTTATATTAATATAGAATATATATTTTAATATAGAATATATATTTCTATTAATTTATATATTTATATAATTTATATATTAGTATTAGAGTATTAGAATTTATCATTTTTTTATTTTAATTTAATAAATTTTAATTTAATAAATAATAAATAGAATATATTCATATTTATATTATAAATAGATTTTGATATTCTATTTATAAATAGAATTCTAAATAGAAAAAGAAATAATAATAAAAAAAAGAAAGCCAATTAGCTATTCAATCTAACTAATATTGAATAAATGCCGGAGTGCTCATATACTTTCAGGAGTCTGTATACAAAGTTTTTTTTGACCCTTCCCCAACTAAAAATGGAATTCGATTCCCTGTCCGATCTATATCTATCCCTATCCAATCTAATTCAAGACCCAGTCAGTAGACAGACACTACATTAGTAGTGGAAGGACTATCATATCAAGATTTACCGATTCCTTTTCACTACTAGAATCTTTCTTGAATTCTGGAATCCGAGACGTAAGGATTTATAGAATTTTAAAGAATAAAACCTAAAACCTGCAGATGCTTAGAATTTAGAATCAAGGAAGTCTCAAGAGTCCCCTTCCCCCGCTTGCTTCTGCTGGAAAAAGATTGTCAAGTTTTATATCAACAAAACGGAATAAGCTATTTTGTCGATCAGGCGACACCCGGATTTGAACTGGGGAAAAAGGATTTGCAGTCCCCCGCCTTACCGCTCGGCCATGCCGCCAAAATGATACAAAAAAATAGATGAGAATACCCCCAAAAAACTAAAAAAAGGGGGGTTCTAAACTTGTTTTTTTTTATTTGTTTGTATCTTCGATTCTGTTTTCCTTAATCCCATTCTTAAAAGAGACACTTCCCCCCTTCCTTTTTTCTATTGAAAAAAACGAACGTGCATTTTCAGTCAAAAAAGTTAAAATTCAGGACAAATCGGAACCATTAACTATTCATGAACGATTCTTCAATTAAAATTCAAAAAATTGGTTTTTTCCTAATGAGATAAGAAAATCCAAATTGAGACATAACTAATCAGTATTTCTTTTTTCAAGAAAAAAATCCTATTTCAATTATAACAGCAATTATCAGTATATGTAAACCCTAGAACATAAATTGTTACACAGATATTATCTAATCCGGTATCTTATCCGTATATAATGCCTATAAGATAATTTTCAAGAAATTCTCGTACTTGCATTTTTTTTTTACAATTTTTCATTAAATAGATTTTAAATAGATTGAATAGAAAATAAAAATTTAACACGACATGTGCTGTTCCAAATGAATAGGACTGCAATAAAAGAAGAAACATCTATATAGATAACTATAGCTAGACTAGAGTTATATCTGCGCATGTTTAATAAATCCAAGCCTTATTACGCACCTCAATCCTATTCTACAGATTCTACTAAAAAAATAGGTAAAATTTTCTCTCTTC
>OY979715.1:17500-27500 GCA_963855925.1 Inga laurina | reverse complement strand
GATGCTGTACTCATTAGTGAGCGTCTGGTCTATGAAGATATTTATACCTCTTTTCACATACGGAAATATGAAATTCAGACTCATGTGACAAGCCACGGCCCTGAAAGAATCACTAATGAAATACCACACCTAGAAGCCCATTTACTCCGAAATTTAGACAAAAATGGAATTGTGAGACTGGGATCTTGGGTAGAGACGGGCGATATTTTAGTGGGTAAATTAACGCCTCAAATGGCGAAAGAATCCTCGTATGCCCCGGAAGATAGATTATTACGAGCTATACTTGGCATTCAGGTATCCACCTCAAAGGAAACTTGTCTAAAACTACCTATAGGTGGTAGGGGTCGAGTTATTGATGTGAGATGGATCCATAAAAAGGGGGGTTCTAGTTATAATCCAGAAACGATTCGTATATATATTTCACAGAAACGTGAAATCAAAGTAGGTGATAAAGTTGCTGGAAGACATGGAAATAAAGGTATCGTTTCCAAAATCTTGTCTAGACAAGATATGCCTTATTTGCAAGATGGAAGACCCGTTGATATGGTCTTCAATCCATTAGGGGTACCTTCACGAATGAATGTAGGACAGATATTTGAATGCTCACTCGGGTTCGCAGGGGGTATGCTAGATAGACATTATCGAATAGCACCTTTTGATGAGAGATATGAACAAGAGGCTTCGAGAAAACTAGTGTTTTCTGAATTATATGAAGCCAGTAAGCAAACAGCGAATCCATGGATATTTGAACCCGAGTATCCGGGAAAAAGCAGAATATTTGATGGAAGAACAGGGGATCCTTTTGAACAGCCTGTTATAATAGGAGAGCCTTATATCTTGAAATTAATTCATCAAGTTGATGATAAAATACATGGACGTTCCAGTGGACATTATGCACTTGTTACGCAACAACCCCTTAGAGGAAGGGCAAAGCAAGGGGGACAACGGGTAGGAGAAATGGAGGTTTGGGCTCTAGAGGGATTTGGTGTTGCTCATATTTTACAAGAGATGCTTACTTATAAATCGGATCATATTAGAGCTCGCCAAGAAGTACTCGGGACTACGATCATTGGAGGAACAATACCTAAACCTGAGGATGCTCCAGAATCTTTTCGATTGCTTGTTCGAGAACTACGATCTTTGGCTCTGGAACTGAATCATTTCCTTGTATCTGAGAAGAACTTCCAGATTCATAGGAAGGAAGCTTAATCGGAATGAATCATAATCTTTCTTCTATGATTGATCAGTATAAACATCAACAACTCCAAATTGGATCAGTTTCTCCTGAACAAATAAGTGCTTGGGCCAATAAAATACTACCTAATGGAGAGATAGTTGGGGAGGTAACAAAACCCTATACTTTTCATTACAAAACCAATAAGCCTGAAAAAGATGGATTATTTTGTGAAAGAATTTTTGGGCCTATAAAAAGTGGGATTTGTGCTTGTGGAAATTATCGAGTAATCGGAGATAAAAAAGAAGACCCAAAATTTTGTGAACAATGCGGAGTAGAATTTGTTGATTCTCGGATACGGAGATATCAAATGGGATATATTAAACTGGCATGCCCAGTAACCCATGTGTGGTATTTGAAACGTCTTCCTAGTTATATCGCGAATCTTTTAGATAAACCTCTTAAAGAATTAGAGGGTCTAGTATACTGCGATGTGTGATTTGATCCAAATTCTTATTTTACAGATTCAGAATGAGAAACTGTCATTCCATTAAATCGAATTGGGATGCCCTGGATCTGACATGTCTCTTGGGGTGAGTAACATGAAGCTCAGAATTATGGGTGTATTTAAGACTCCCAAATAAAAAGGAAATAGGTCTATGGTCGATTCAGTAACAAATAAATATGAATTTCTAGCTGTACCTCGTGAAAAAAAAAGACTTCTTTTTTTTTTTGGAATTTCTTATTCCATTTCTTTTAGACGGAACTGAAATTATGTTCAAATCAAATCAACTAAGCAGATATATCATGGTTACGGAAGTCTATCCATCGCATATAGGCTTAAGGACATCGTGGCATAACCGTCGAGGCGAAGTATGGACCTAAAAGATCGAATGGAATGATACATAGACAAGGAAATCTCTTATAAATTCCAGGGTACTCCTTTATTTTTATTCAATTAAGAATTTTTTTTTTGAATTAAGAATTAAAGGGATTCCTCATTCGAAGAGAGGTAGACTACTCAAGAATTTCACATTTCAGTCGTAATTGATAATTATAATTGAATAAATAATTCAGAAAATCTAAATAGAAATAGAAAGAAGAATGAATCAATGAAATGTTGCTTGGTCTTTATTGAGAACTTGAGTAAAGGGTAGAACTTTTAGGGGTTTTATAGAGTTTGAAAACGAGAACCCCTCTTTATTTGATGTAACTACTTGAGCCGGATGAGAGGAAACTTTCACGTCCGATTTTGAAAGGGGGAGATCCTATTGGATCCTATCCAAATTTTTCGTTTGCTAGGCCCGTAGTTAAAAAACCTACTTTCTTACGATTACGAGGTTCATTCAAATATGAAATCCAATCCTGGAAATACAGCATCCCGCTTTTTTTTACTATCCAAGGTTTCGATACATTTCGAAATCGAGAAATTTCTACTGGAGCAGGTGCTATCCGAGAACAATTAGCCGATCTGGATTTGAGAATTCTTATAGATTCTTCGTTGATAGAATGGAAAGAATTAGGGGAAGAGGGATCCACGGGCAATGAATGGGAAGATCGAAAAGTTGGAAGAAGAAAGAATTTTTTGGTTCGACGCATGGAAATAGCTAAGCATTTTATTCGAACAAATATAGAACCAGAATGGATGGTTTTGTGTCTATTACCAGTTCTTCCTCCCGAATTGAGACCAATTATTCAAATAGGTGGGGGTAAACTAATGAGCTCCGATATTAATGAACTCTATCGAAGAGTTATCTATCGGAACAATACTCTTATTGATCTATTAACAACAAGTAGATCGACGCCAGGGGAATTAGTAATGTGTCAGGAGAAATTGGTACAAGAAGCCGTGGATACACTTCTTGATAATGGAATCCGCGGACAACCAATGAGGGACGGTCATAATAAGGTTTACAAGTCGTTTTCAGATGTAATTGAGGGCAAAGAGGGAAGATTTCGCGAGACTCTGCTTGGCAAACGGGTTGATTATTCGGGGCGTTCTGTCATTGTCGTAGGTCCCTCACTTTCATTACATCGATGTGGATTGCCCCGCGAAATAGCAATAGAGCTTTTCCAGACATTTGTAATTCGTGGTCTAATTAAAAAGCATTTTGCTTCAAACATAGGAGTTGCTAAGAGTAAAATTCGGGAAAAAGAACCGATTGTATGGCAAATACTTCAAGAGGTTATGCAAGGGCATCCCGTATTGCTGAATAGAGCACCTACTCTGCATAGATTAGGCATACAGGCATTCCAACCCATTTTAGTGGAAGGACGTGCTATTTGTTTACATCCATTAGTTTGTAAGGGATTCAATGCAGACTTTGATGGGGATCAAATGGCTGTTCATGTGCCTTTATCTTTGGAGGCTCAAGCGGAAGCTCGTTTACTTATGTTTTCCCATATGAATCTCTTGTCTCCGGCTATTGGTGATCCCATTTCCGTACCAACTCAAGATATGCTTATTGGGCTTTACATATTAACGAGCGGGAATCGTGGAGGTATTTGTGCAAACAGGTATAATCCGTGTAATCGCAGAAATTATCAAAATGAAAGAATTTATGATAATAACTATAAGTATACGAAAGAAAAAGAACCTTTTTTTTCTAATTCCTATGATGCAATTGGAGCTTATCGGCAGAAAAGAATAAATTTCGATAGTCCTTTGTGGCTTCGGTGGCGACTAGATCAATGCGTTATTTCTTCAAGAGAAGTTCCTATCGAAGTTCACTACGAATCTTTGGGTACCTATCATGAGATTTATGGGCACTATCTAGTAGTAAGAAGTATAAAAAAAGAAATTCGTTGTATATACATTCGAACCTCTGTTGGTCATATTTCTTTTTATCGAGAAATCGAAGAAGCTATACAAGGCTTTTGCAGGGCCTATTCAGATAGTATCTAATCATATAGATCCTAAGCTAAGTAAATTTATGATACCGGTGTGAATTCGGGTTTCTCCGGTTCAACTAGGATCCTAGTTCTTAAATTTCTACAAGAATCAAGATGAAGAAAAGGAAGTTTTCCAATCATTGACTCAAACCCATTGTCGAACCGAACCCCACTAAGCGGAATATGGAGGTACTTATGGCAGAACGGGCCAATCTAGTCTTTCACAATAAAGTGATAGACGGAACTGCCATTAAACGACTGATTAGCAGATTAATAGATCACTTCGGAATGGCATATACATCACACATCCTGGATCAAGTCAAAACTCTGGGGTTCCGACAAGCTACTGCTACATCCGTTTCATTAGGAATTGATGATCTTTTAACAACACCTTCTAAGGGATGGCTAGTACAAGATGCTGAACAACAAAGTTTGATTTTGGAAAAACACCATCATTATGGGAATGTGCATGCGGTAGAAAAATTACGCCAATCCATTGAGATATGGTATGCTACAAGTGAATATTTGCGACAAGAAATGAATCCTAATTTTAGGATGACTGACCCTTTTAATCCAGTCCATATAATGTCTTTTTCGGGAGCTAGAGGAAATGCATCTCAAGTACACCAATTAGTAGGTATGAGAGGATTAATGTCGGATCCACAAGGACAAATGATTGATTTACCCATTCAAAGCAATTTACGTGAAGGGCTGTCTTTAACAGAATATATCATTTCTTGCTACGGAGCCCGCAAAGGAGTTGTGGATACTGCTGTACGAACATCAGATGCTGGATATCTTACACGCAGACTTGTTGAAGTGGTTCAACACATTGTTGTACGTAGAACGGATTGTGGCACCATTCGAGGGATTTCTGTGAGTCCTCGAAATGGGATGATGCCCGAAAGAATTTTGATACAAACATTAATTGGTCGTGTATTAGCAGACGATATATATATAGGTTCACGATGCATTGCCATTAGAAATCAAGATATTGGGATTGGACTTGTCAATCGATTCATAACCTTTCAAAGACAACCAATATCTATTCGAACCCCCTTTACTTGTAGGAGTACGTCTTGGATCTGCCGATTGTGTTATGGCCGGAGTCCTACTCATGGCGACCTGGTGGAACTGGGAGAAGCTGTAGGTATTATTGCGGGTCAATCTATTGGAGAACCGGGTACTCAACTCACATTAAGAACTTTTCATACTGGCGGAGTATTCACAGGGGGTACTGCAGAACATGTACGAGCCCCCTCTAATGGAAAAATAAAATTCAATGAGGATTTGGTTCATCCTACACGTACACGTCATGGGCACCCTGCTTTTCTATGTTATATAGACTTGTATGTAACTATTGAAAATGAAAATATTCTACATAACGTGACTATTCCACCAAAAAGTTTTCTATTAGTTCAAAACGATCAATATGTAGAATCAGAACAAGTGATTGCTGAGATTCGCGCGGGAACATACACTTTTAATTTTAAAGAGAGGGTTCGAAAACATATTTATTCTGACTCAGAGGGAGAGATGCATTGGAGTACCGATGTGTACCATGCACCCGAATTTACATATAGTAATGTCCATATCTTACCAAAAACAAGTCATTTATGGATATTATCAGGAAGGTCGTGCAGGTCCGGTGCAATCTCTTTTTCACTCCACAAGGATCAAGATCAAATGAGCATTCATTCTCTTTCTGCCGGAGGAAGATATATTTCTAACCTTGTAGTAAGTAATGATCAAGTTCAAGTAAGACACAAATTCTTTAGTTCAAATCCTTCTGATAAAAAAAAAAGCGGGATTCCTGATTATTTAGGGCTTAATCGAATCCTATGTATGGGTCATTTTAATTTCATATATCCTGCTATTCTCCACGAGAATTCGGATTTATTGGCAAAGAGGCGAAGAAATAGATTAATCATTCCATTCCAATCGATTCAAGAACGAGACAAAGAACTACTAATGCCCCCTTCCGGTATCTCGATTGAAATACCTCTCAATGGCATTTTTTGTAGAAATAGTATTCTTGCTTATTTTGATGATCCTCAATACAGAAAAAAGAGTTCAGGAATTACTAAATATAGGACTATAGGAGTTCATTCCATTTTCAAAAAAGAGGATTTAATTGAGTATCGAGGAGTCAAAGAATTGAAGCCAAAATACCAAATGAAAGTGGATCGATTTTTTTTCATTCCCGAGGAAGTGCATATTTTACCTGAATCTTCTTCCATAATGGTACGGAACAATAGTATCATTGGAGTAGATACACCAATCACTGGCAATATAAGAAGTCGAGTAGGCGGATTGGTTCGAGTGGAGAAGAAAAAAAAAAGGATTGAATTAAAAATCTTTTCTGGGGATATCTATTTTCCCGGAGAGATGGATAAGATATCCCGACACAGCGGCATCTTGATACCACTCGGAACGGTAAAAAAAAAGAATTCTACGGAATCCAAAAAATTGAAAAATTGGATCTATGTCCAATGGATCACACCTACCAAGAAAAAGTATTTTGTTTTAGTTCGACCCGTAATTATATATGAAATAGCGGATGGTATAAATTTAGTAAAACTTTTCCCCCAGGATCTTTTGCAGGAAAGGGATAATCTGAAACTTAAAGTTGTCAATTATATTCTTTATGGAAATGGAAAACCAATTCAGGGAATTTCTGACACAAGCATTCAATTAGTTCGGACTTGTTTAGTCTTGAATTGGGATCGAGACAAAAAGATTTCTTCTATTGAAGAGACCCGCGCTTCTTTTGTTGAAGTAAGTACAAATGGTTTGATTCGAGATTTTCTAAGAATTGACTTAGTGAAATCCCATATTTCGTATATAAGAAAAAGGAATGATCTCTCCGGTTCAAGATTGATCGCTGATAATGAGTCAGATCGCACTAATATCAATCCATTTTATTCTATTTATTCCAAGGCAAAGATTCAACAACCACTTAGCCAAAATCGCGTAACTATTCGTATGTTGTTGAATAGAAATAAGGAATGCCGATCTTTAATAATTTTGTCATCGGATCATTGTTTTCAAATGGCCCCATTCAACGATGTAAAATATCACAATGGGATAAAAGAATCAATTAAAAGAGATCCTCTAATTCCAATTAGGAATTCGTTAGGCCCTTTAGGAATAGCCCTTCAGGTTGCAAAGTTTTATTCATTTTACCGTTTAATAACTCATAATCAGATCTTGATAACTAAATATTTGCAACTTGACAATTTAAAGGAAACTTTTCAAGTATTTAAATATTATTTAATGGGCGAAAACGGGAGAATTTATAAGCCTGATCTATGCAGTAACATCGTTTTGAATCCATTCCATTTTAATTGGCATGTTCTCTATCATAATTATCATCATAATTCTTGTGAAAAAAGATGTACAATAATTAACCTTGGGCAATTTCTTTGTGAAAATGTGTGTATAGCGAAAAACGAACCACACCTAAAATCGGGTCAAGTTCTAATTGTTCAAATGGATTCTGTAGTAATAAGATCGGCTAACCCTTATTTGGCGACTCCAGGAGCAACTGTTCATGGCCATTATGGAGAAATGCTTTATGAAGGAGATATATTACTTACATTTATATATGAAAAATCGAGATCTGGTGATATAACACAGGGTCTTCCAAAAGTGGAACAGGTATTAGAAGTGCGTTCGATTGATTCAATATCGATGAATCTAGAAAAGAGAGTTGAGGGTTGGAACGAGCATATAACAAGAATTCTTGGCATTCCCTGGGGATTCTTGATTGGTGCTAAGCTAATTATTGCGCAAAGTCGTATTTCTTTGGTTAATAAGATCCAAAAGGTTTATCGATCCCAGGGGGTGCAGATCCATAATAGACATATAGAAATTATTGTGCGTCAAATAACATCAAAAGTATTGGTTTCAGAAGATGGAATGTCTAATGTTTTTTCACCCGGTGAACTAATTGGATTGTTGCGAGCTGAACGAACGGGACGTGCTTTGGAAGAAGCGATCTTTTACCGAGCCCTATTATTGGGAATAACGAAAACATCTCTGAATACTCAAAGTTTTATATCCGAAGCGAGTTTTCAAGAAACTGCTCGAGTTTTAGCAAAGGCCGCTCTCCGGGGTCGTATCGATTGGTTGAAAGGTCTGAAAGAGAACGTTGTTTTAGGAGGGACGATACCCGTTGGTACCGGATTCAAAAGATTAATGCACCGTTCAAGGCCAAGGCAACATAACAAGATTACTTTGAAAAAAAGAAATTTTCGAGGGAGAAATGAGAGATATTTTGTTCCACCACCCTAAGAGCGGATTCATCCCTTTCCTTTCAACGCGGTCATTTTATTTTGTAATAGTATAGTAATAAAGATAATAACGAATAGAAAAAAATGAATGGCCTGATCTGATCGTGTATCAACGGCCAATCTTCGGTAGAAGAGAAGGTTCCATCGGAACAATTATTTATTTCTATTTCAGGATACCTGATCTCTTTTTTTTTTTTCAAATAAAAAAAAGGAATTTGAAAAAAAAAAAAAGAGAGAGAAAGTGTGGGGATAAATGACAAAAAGATATTGGAACATAACTTTGGAAGAGATGATGGAAGCAGGAGTTCATTTTGGCCATGGTACTAGGAAATGGAATCCTAGAATGGCACCTTATATATCCGCAAAGCGTAAGGGTATTCATATTACAAATCTTACTAGAACTGCTCGTTTTTTATCAGAAGTTTGTGATTTAGTTTTTGATGCAGCAAGTAGTGGAAAACAATTCTTAATTGTTGGTACCAAAAAGAATGCAGCTGATTCAGTAGCGCGGGCTGCAATAAGAGCTCGGTGTCATTATGTTAATAAAAAATGGCTCGGTGGTATGTTAACGAATTGGTATACTACAGAAAGGAGACTTCATAAGTTCAGGGACTTGAGAACGAAACAAAAGACGGGGAGACTCAACTGTCTTCCGAAAAGAGATGCCGCTATGGTGAAGAGACAATTATCTCGCTTGGAAACATATCTGGGCGGCATTAAATATATGACGGGGTTACCCGATATTGTAATAATTGTTGATCAGCAAGAAGAATATACGGCTCTTCGAGAATGTATCACTTTGGGAATTCCAACGATTTGTTTAATCGATACAAATTGTGAACCGGATCTCGCGGATATTTCGATTCCAGCTAATGATGATGCTATAGCTTCAATCCGATTAATTCTTACCAAATTAGTATTTGCAATTTGTGAGGGTCGTTCTAGCTATATACGAGATTTTTGATTAATAATAAGATAAATAAATTATTTGGTTTGGGGAACTCCATAGATTTATGGAATCGGTTACTATACTATTACTGAATCGCGCAAAAAAGAATAACCGGAGATATTATGTAATTAGTTGGTATTCAAAATCCAAAAATCAAGTAGACAAGCCGAAAAAGAGATGGTTGAATCAAAATAATTCCTTTTAAAGTTGTATTTCTTTCAGAGGGCAATATGAATGTTCTATTATGTTCCATCAACACATTAAAAAGATTATACGATATATCGGCTGTGGAAGTAGGCCAACATTTCTATTGGCAAATAGGGGGTTTCCAAGTCCATGCCCAAGTACTTATTACTTCTTGGGTTGTAATTGCTATTTTATTAGTTTCAGCCATTATAGCTGTTCGAAATCCACAAACCATTCCTACTGACGGTCAGAATTTCTTTGAGTATGTCCTTGAATTCATTCGAGACGTGAGCAAAACTCAGATTGGAGAAGAATATGGTCCGTGGGTTCCCTTTATTGGAACTATGTTTCTATTTATTTTTGTTTCTAATTGGTCAGGGGCTCTTTTGCCTTGGAAAATCATACAGTTACCTCATGGGGAGTTAGCTGCACCCACAAATGATATAAATACTACTGTTGCATTAGCTTTACTTACGTCGGTAGCATATTTTTATGCGGGTCTTT
>OY979715.1:2500-12500 GCA_963855925.1 Inga laurina | reverse complement strand
AGAGCCGCTAAATCAAGTTCTCAGTTAGGTGAAGGAAGTATGACTGCTTTACCAATAGTTGAGACCCAATCGGGAGATGTTTCAGCTTATATTCCTACTAATGTAATTTCCATTACGGATGGCCAAATATTCTTATCCGCCGATCTATTCAATGCTGGAATCAGACCTGCGATTAATGTGGGTATTTCCGTCTCCAGAGTAGGATCTGCGGCTCAAATTAAAGCCATGAAACAAGTAGCTGGTAAATTAAAATTAGAATTGGCACAATTCGCAGAATTAGAAGCTTTTGCACAATTTGCTTCTGATCTCGATAAAGCTACTCAAAATCAATTGGCAAGAGGTCAACGGTTGCGCGAGTTGCTCAAACAATCCCAATCAGCCCCTCTCACTGTGGAAGAACAGATAATAACTATTTATACCGGAACAAATGGTTATCTTGATTCATTAGAAATTGGACAGGTAAGGAAATTTCTTGTTGAGTTACGGGCTTACTTAAAAACGAATAAACCTCAATTCCAAGAAATCATATCTTCTACCAAGACATTCACTCGGGAAGCAGAAGCCCTTTTGAAAGAAGCTATTCAGGAACAGATGGAACTCTTTTTACTTCAGGAACAAGTAGAAAAAAATTGATTAAAAATCTTAGTTTTCAATTTTCAAAATTTAATAATTATTTAATATTTATATTTTATAATAATTAATAATATTTATTAATATTTATTATTATTAATATTAGTTATATTAGAATAATTTGAAATTTTATAATATAGAGATATTGAAATTTAAATAAATATATAAATCTAGAATCTATTTTAATATTCTTTATTTATTATTATTATTAATTAATATTTAATAATATTCATTTTATATTGATTTTAATTAATTAAAAATGAGAATTTAATATATTTTCTATTTTTTTTTAAGAAATCCACGATTTGATTTTATAAGATTCTATAAAAAATAGAGGAGAGGGTAGAGGGTCAAGATATAAATTGTGTATAACTTATGTAAATAAGTTAAGTTATTACGCAAAAAATTACTCTAAAAGTCTAAGTGTCTTTTGTTAAATTCAAAGCATTCAAAATCTTTTTCTTGACATAGAAATCAAATTAAATATATATGCAAATAATTTGCGTCCAATAGGATTTGAACCTATACCAAAGGTTTAGAAGACCTCTGTCCTATCCATTAGACAATGGACGCTTTTCTTTTTATTACAATTGTTTTTTTATTGTTCTATTCGGAAAAACAAACGAATATGTGATCTGGGGATTGTGTATTCAATTTAATGATGAATTGCATTTCTATTTTTACTATTTTTACATTAATTAAATTAATATAATTAGATTCAAATTAAAGAATTAGAATGAATTAAGAAATTCTAATTCTAGTCGATTTTTTTTTAGTTAAAAACTAAATAACTAAATTAATTAGTTTTAGTTTATTAATTTGATAATTAGAATATTAATTCTATTCTATATTCTATAATACACAAATTGAGCTTCGAATAGAATATAGAGATATAATAGAAGCGGGTAGCGGGAATCGAACCCGCATCGTTAGCTTGGAAGGCTAGGGGTTATAGTCGACGTTGATTCATCATTTTTAACGTCTCTAATTCAAAACCGAACGTGAAACTTTGGTTTCATTCGGCTCCTTTATGGAACAGATTAACAAGTACAAATGGAAGACGTAAAAAAAAATGCCATCCATAACATCTATGTCAGCCCCTCTGTCTGAATCTATCTGAATGCATTCAAAACACCCCGCTTTTTAGATGATCCCTCTAGAATCTAGAAGAGGCGGATTCTAACAATCTTTTTTTTCTAGTTACTTCGTTCTCTATTTCTATTTAAGAGAATCCTTAGGAAAAGCATTTTTTTTTCATCGAGCTAAAAAAAATAGAAATATGTCGATATCTCTAGTAAACTAAAGTAATCGTTTAATAGCTATTTTGCTTCAATCTCTCCTATATAAATAAAAAAATGGAAGATTTAGTTACGATAAAAAAAACTTTCTATATCTTTTTCCATGGATCCTTTACTCATACTCAAAAAATTGGGAGTATTGATCCAATTCAAAAAACTTATGTTTTTGTAATTTCATAATTCAATTTGTCAATTTCGAATTGATTCTTTTTGAAGATAAATTACGATAATGTATATTATTCCTCGAATTCTTCGTTGAGAGGTAAAGGATTAAACCCTTTTAAGATAAGAAATAAAGTTTTTGATCGGAATATGAATCAAACGAGGGATCCCTTAACTAGTAAGGGATCCATAGAACGAATCGCACTTTTACCACTAAACTATACCCGCTTCAATGCGATTATTGTATATAAATGGAACTTTTGTCCAACAAGGGAATCAGAAATAGGATCATAAAAGAATCATAAAATTTATAGTGTTGACGTGTTTCGTAAGGGGATCTAATGGAATTAAGAAAAGAGGACCCATTGGATTTTTTGATTTTGTTTTGCTAAAGGTGTTTTGACAGATACATCTCGACAAAACTACTTAAGCCATAACATAAAAATGCATTGTGCAAAAATCCTTAGTTCCATTCTTTTTTTTTTTTCTTTTTAGATACTTTACGGGAAAAAAAGAAAGAGTAATAATAAATGACATTCTTATGTTTGATCTTGTTTCAATAACAAGTATTTTTTTTTAGATTCTTTATTAGTTATTAGTTAGATTCTTTATTAGTATTAGAATTGTTTATTCTTAAATTAAAAATTAATAAGTAATAAGGTAATAAGATGAATATATTAAATTCAAATAATATTTAAAATAATATATTAATATATAAATTATTAAATATTCTTTTTCTTTTTTATTATATAGAGTATTCTAATTTTATTATTCTATAGAATATTCTAATTATATAAATTAGATTATATAAATTAGAATATTCTATATTAGAAATTAGAATTATATTCTAATTATATATTATATATATTATATTATATAAATAGAGATAAGATAGAAATATCAAATTAAATAAATAAAAAAAAAAAAGAAAGGGCCCCCTTCAATTGGGGAGAGATGGCTGAGTGGACTAAAGCGTCGGATTGCTAATCCGTTGTACGAATTTTTCGTACCGAGGGTTCGAATCCCTCTCTTTCCGTTTTCATCAATGATTTGGTATCTTATTTACCTTTTTTTTTTATTTATAGAACGGAGTCTCTTTTGTTTCTTTTCTTTGTTTGTTTGAATTTTTTTATTAACAATTTATTATTATTATAATTATTATATATTATAATATATTTATTATTATTATTTATTATAATATAATAATTAATTAATATAAATAGAATAGAATTATTTTTTTTTTATTTCTTTTTCATTTTTGAAATATTGAAAATAGAATAGAAATATTGATTTCTAATTTATTTATATTTAATTTTGATTTCTAATTTATTTATATATTCAATATATTTCTATATTGAATTTAATATATTTCTAAATATATTTCGAAAATGGATTTCTAATTTCTATTTAGAATTTCTAATTTATAAAAGTTCAAATTGAAAGATGAAAAATGGATAATAAGAATATTTCAAAATCAAGCACAAGCAAGGAAAACACAGAAAACAAAAGAATAAAAAATAATATTTTTTATTCTTCACGTCCCGGATTACGTCCTGGATCGTTAGATAGGAATCCGAAGATGAAAAGAGAAACAAAGAATATCACTACCGTGTAAACAAAAAGTTTTAGAGTAAGCATTACACAATCTCCAAGATCAAAAAAAAAGAAAGAGAATAGATTCTCCTATAGTACACACACTGTAAAACTTATCTGATCTTAGAAATCAAGATTATTAAAATGTTCGAATCTTTTTTTCGAATAAATTTTTAAATATCTTTTTTTATTATATAGATTATTATTATTCAAATTAAGGATCTCATCGAAAACTTACAGCAGCTTGCCAAACAAAAGCTAAGAGAAAAAAGAGTACAGGTATTACTGGCATAATATCTACAATTGGATTCAAAAAAGCATAGGCTTCAGGTAATTTCGCGAAGAAAAAACTACTTGAATAAAGAGCAGAGTTAATACAAATACAGACAAAACTAAAGATATTAAGCATAACAAACATTTTGTTCTTTAAGATAATTGTATTTTTTCTTTTTGTGAATTCAATTAAAAAAAAATTCAAATTAAGTTAATATTATTAAGTATTAAGATTCAGTTTATATTTTATTAGATTTTAAGTTTATATTATTATTAATATATTATATTATATTCTGAATTTTCTAATAAATGGATTTTCAATTTCATTTCTATTTTTTTTTTATTTCATTTAAGATATTAGAATAAAAAAAAAATAGAATGAATATGGAATATAGAATCTAATATATAGAAGAAAAAAGATCGAATTAATTACGAATAAAATGATGAATCAAATAACAAAAAGTAGACCAAAAAAATCTTTCTTTGATTTGAACTTATCAAATTCAAAATCTTTCCATTCTGAAATAAAAAGAAATAAAAAATAGAACAAATCAGACTTTCATGCAATATCTTAATTGAACTTTCATGCAATATCTTAATTGAATTATATGTAATGATCAATAATTTTAGTTTCATTCTATATCTAGACATATCAAAATTCTAGCAACAATTTATTCTATAGATATTTAGATATTTGGACTGGAATTGACGAACAACCAATATCAATAATAGTGTTTAGTAGTGTCGAATAGAAATCAAAATGGGGCGTGGCCAAGCGGTAAGGCAACGGGTTTTGGTCCCGCTATTCGGAGGTTCGAATCCTTCCGTCCCAGAGAGAGCATATCCGTTCATGATATATATCATATCTGAATACAAATTATATATCATAATCAAGATTGCCCTTTTTTTATAAACCTTTTGTTTAAGATTATATAATTTATATAATATTGGGTAGAATGTGATTCTTCTTTTTTTTTTTTAATGATTCATCTCTAAATCGAGTCACTTTGAAAATATGGATTCAAAAAGAACTTCTTTTTTTTTTTAATGATTCATCTCTAAATCGAGTCACTTTGAAAATATGGATTCAAAAAGAACTTCTTTTTTTTTTTTTTTTATTTATTTAATTTGATATTTCTTTACTTTTACTTTAGAAATTTTCCATTCATATAGAAAGAAAAAATATGGATTATTATGGATCGATTGAATCAATGACTATTCATGATTTCAGAATTGAATCAATTACATGCCGGCTCCAAACTAGAGGAATGTTATGGTAAAACTTCGTTTGAAACGATGTGGTAAAAAGCAACGTGCGACTTGAAAGACATGATTACATTAGTCGTGGATTCTTACATCCACCATCTTTTCTATTATATAGAAATGAAGGTGCTCTTTCTCGACATCGTTTGTTCTATTCCACTCGAATTTCTTTTTTTGGGGAGGAGGGAGGGTTTGATGGTGGAAATAGTACATGATGGAGCTCGAGTTGATTCATTTCTCAGGGGCAAGTTTCTAGGGTTAGTGAAAATTAATAAGTTCCAACAACTTCGTAAGTATATTTTTGCTATAGAAATCGAAAGGATCCAATTCGAGCAAGTTAAAAAAAAAGAAAGTAAAATTTGTTGGAATTGGTAAAACTATTTCGATCAAAAGTGGATCTGGGGGAATCAACCATCTATTTGTACGATTCTTTGATGGAAAGAAATAAAAAATGGGTATGTTGCTGCCATTTTTGAAATGATTAAAGATCCTCGAAATAATGTCTAAACCCAATGATTCAAGGAAAAGCTAACGGATCGTGGAACAAGTAAAGACCGTTTTCAATTGTCTCAAGAACTATATTACACTGACTGAAGACAAAAAATATGGATTATAAAGCTAAAGGAGACAGACAAGAAAGGGGATAGAGACCGCTCAATAAATGAAATAAAATACCTAACTAAAGGTTTTGTTTTCCTTTGAGTTATTTGAGAGTTATCCAACTTGAGTTAAGAGGTTGCGAATACGAGTGATTCTTTTTTGGGAAAGAATAGAAAAAGTATTTCATTTTAATCATAGTCTAATTGATTTGATGATTTTATGAATCTATTTGACATCATAATTCTATACATAAACATAATTTCGAATTTTCTCGAGCCGTACGAGGAGAAAACCTCTTATACGTTTCTAGGGGGGGTGTATTGTTTATCTATATCTATCCCAATGAGCCGTTTATCGAATCGTTGCAATTGATGTTCGATCCCGAAGAGAGGGGAGAGATCTTCGGAGAGTGGGTTTTTATGATCCGATAAAGAATCAAACCTATTTAAATATTCCTGTTATTCTATATTTCCTTGAAAAAGGCGCTCAACCTACAGGAACTGTTCAGGATATTTCAAAAAAGGCGGGTGTTTTTATGGAACTTAATCCTAATCAACAAACGAAATTCAATTTAAATAAATAATAAAAAAAGAAGAGGGGGGGGAGATAAGAGAGAAAAAGATTCTAAAAATCTACATAAAAGTCTTCCTCCCCCCCCGCTCTCTTGTTCTATTCATACCTAATTTTGAATTTCTTATTGCTGCCATAGAATGCTGTTTTTTATAACCACAAAAATCCATTTTTATTGATAATATAAAAATGGGCAAATGAATAAAAATAAATTAAATTAAGTAATAAAATATATAATATATATATTTTATATTCTATTTTTTTTTCTTAGTATTTATTATTATTTTTTATTATTCATTTGTAATTTGAATTCAATTCAATTGGATCTCAATTGGTATTTATTCAATTTAATATTTAAGTTTTTTATTTTGAATTCGTTTATTTTCTTCATTGTATTCTTTTTTCAACATTAATATTAATATTGACAACAGTGTATCAAACAAATATAATCCGATCGTGAATAAATGGATCCTTTTATTCCCGTTCCATAGGATCTTTTTTACTTAGATGGGTTCGTTGGATTTTCTGTGATAGAAAGAAGAAAAGAAGTTCTTTTTTTTAATTAAAGAAATTCTTTTCTTTCTTTATTTCTTTTTCTTTATATTTTCTTTATATTCTATATCTATATTATTTAATATATTATTTAATATTCTAATATAATAATAATATAATATATAATAAAATAGAATAATAATATAATATATAATAATAATATAATAATTTATAATAATCTCTTTCTATTTATAACTTATAATATTAATATAATATCATAATATTAATATAATATTAATATAATTCTAATATAATAAAAAAAATAAAATAAATAATATAAGAATATATATATAAAATAGAATATATAAATATAAATATAGAATAATAATATTCTAATCTAAATTCTAAATTAGAAATTGGAATATAAGAATATAAATATAAATAATTAAATAAAAGAAATGAAAAAAAAAAAAAATAATGTATAACGTATAACATAGGCGACAAAGAGGCGGTCTATAAATTGTTATTTTATTTTTTTATCTCTTATCTGAGTGTTATCTGAGAAAATCTCTTGTATTTGAATCTGATCTGAACATTTTTATGTTCAGAATCGATTCGACTTCGACATTTAAAATCTTTTTTCTGGATTCTGGATTTTATATTTTAATGGAATATTTTTTTTTATTATCCAATTCAATCTTTTTATTTATTTTGATTGCGATTGTATCTACACATCTTATTAGTTTATTTTTGTAGTTTTTTTTTAGGGTTGCTAACTCAATGGTAGAGTACTCGGCTTTTAAGTGCGACTCAAATTTTTACACATTTCTATGAAGCAATGGATTCGTCCATACCATCGGTAGAGTTTGTAAGACCACGACTGATCCAGAAAGGAATGAATGGAAAAAGCAGCATGTCGTATCAATGGAGAATTCTAAGAATATTTCATTTTTATTGGATCGGGCCCAAATTCATGTTTGTATTCTTGGCTCGCAACAAAAGAAATTCACAGTTGGGTTGAATTAATAAATGGATAGAGTTTGGTGGCTCCAATTATAGGGAAACAAAAAGGAACGAGCTTTTGTTTTGAATTTGAATGATTCCCCCATCTAATTATACGTTAAAAATAAAAATATTAGTACTTGATGGGGGAAAAGCTTTTCCCATTAATGGATTATTGATTTTTGTTATGAATCCTAACTATTAGCTATTCTCCATTATAATTAGATTATGGGGTGGCGATAAATGTGTAGAAGAAAGAGTATATTGATAAAGATCTTTTTTTTTTTTCCAAAATCAAAAGAGCGATTGGGTTGAGAAAATAAAGGATTTCTAACTATCTTGTTATCCTAGAACGAACATAAAACAATTAGATGGAAAAAGCGAGTAGAGAGAGTCCGTTGATGAGTCTTACTTGTTTTCTAGGTATCTATTTCTTTTTTATTAGAATAGAATACCCTGTTTTGACTGTATCGCACTATGTATTATTTGATAACCCAATAAATCTTCGATCCTTGGCCCAAATCAAATTAAAAAAAAAATGGAGGAATTTCAAGTATATTTAGAACTAGATAGATCCCGTCAACATGACTTCCTATACCCACTTATTTTTCGGGAGTATATTTTTGCACTTGCTTACGATCATGGTTTAAATAGTTCCGTTTTAGTGCAAAATCTAGGTTATGACAATAAATCTAGTTTACTAATTGTAAAACGTTTAATTACTCGAATGTATCAACAGAATCATTTGATTATTTCTGCTAATAATTCTAACAAAAATCCATTTTGGGGGTACAACAAGAATTTGTATTCTCAAATAATATCAGAGGGGCTTGCCGTCAGTGTGGAAATTCCATTTTCCCTACAATTAATCTCTTCCTTAGAGAAGGCAGAAAACATAAAATCCTATAATTTACGATCAATTCATTCAATATTTCCTTTTTTTGAGGAAAGATTTCCATATTTAAATTATGTGTCAAATGTACAAATACCCTACCCTATACATCTGGAAATCTTGATTCAAACCCTTCGATACTGGGTGAAAGATGCCTCCTCCTTTCATTTATTAAGGCTCTTTCTTTATGAGTATTGTAATTGGAATAGTCTTATTACTCCAAAAAAAAGGATTTCTACTTTTTCAAAAAGTAATCCAAGATTTTTCCTGTTCCTATATAATTCTTATGTATGTGAATACGAATCCATCTTTCTTTTTCTCCGTAACAAATCTTCTTATTTACGATTAACATCTTCTGGAGTCTTTTTTGAACGAATCTATTTCTATGCAAAAATAGAACATTTTGTAGAAGTCTTTGATAAGGATTTTCCGTCCACCCTATGGTTCTTCAAGGACCCTTTCATTCATTATGTTAGATATCAAGGAAAATCCATTCTAGCTTCAAAGAATACGCCCTTTTTGATGAAAAAATGGAAATACTATCTTATCCGTTTATGGCAATGTCATTTTTTTGTTTGGTCTCAACCAGGAAAGATCCATATAAACCAATTATCCGAGCATTCATTTGACTTTTTGGGCTATTTTTCAAATGTGCGGCTAAATCCTTTAGTGGTACGGAGTCAAATGTTCGAAAAGTCATTTATAATGGAAAATCTTATGAAAAAGCTTGATACAATAATTCCAATTATTCCTCTAATTAGATCATTGGCTAAAGCAAGATTTTGTAATGTATTAGGACATCCCATTAGTAAGCCGGTCTGGGCCGATTCATCCGATTTTGATATTATTGAGCGCTTTTTGCAGATATGCAGAGATCTCTCTCATTATTACAATGGATCCTCAAAAAAAAAGAGTTTGTATCGAATCAAATATATACTTCGGCTTTCTTGTATTAAAACTTTGGCGCGTAAACACAAAAGTACTGTACGGGTTTTTTTGAAAAGATTTGGTTCTGAATTATTGGAAGAATTCTTTACAGAGGAAGAAGAGATTTTTTCTTTGATCTTCTCAAGAGCTTCTTCTACTTTGCAGAAGTTATATAGAGGTCGGATTTGGTATTTTGATATTTTTGATTTTCATCAATGATCTGGTCAATCATGAATAACAGGTTATCATACTTTGATAATGGAAACTATAATGAGGAAAAGAGAAAAAAAAAAAAAGA
>OY979714.1:1255000-1261877 GCA_963855925.1 Inga laurina | reverse complement strand
TATTACCTAATTCTGGAGGAATACATGACGAAGTCAACTAGCCCTTACTACTTTACCCGATAAGGCCGATATGTCGATGGGGCATGGGCATTCAATATTGGTTCCGGATGTAAGGTCAGAGACGGCAACCGAGGATGTCGTGGCCTGCATAACAACTGCTCAACTGAACTGGGCGGTTTCACTACGCACTGGCTTACATACTTTTTTTCGAAAGAAAGAAGGAGTTACATAGGAAAAGAAAGGCGGCTAAAAGGGATAAGATCAGTCTTTCTTTTCTGTTAGCAGAAATCCTGTGAACGAATCTGCTTCTTTCGAGTGCAGATTAATAGGAGCTCTTAGCAAGATCGCCTGCTCCTGGACTTCTTTACTTTCTTCTTTCTGGCCTGAATTCATTTCAGATCTTGTTGAATCTCTTTCATTTGATGGTATCGTATTATAGAGAAATGGTTTCATTTAGCTTTGAAGCCAAGAAAAAAAAGGAGATCGATCTCCCTCCCTCTAGGAGAACCTGGTACCAAGAATTGATATCACAATCAAAGGAAGGTGCCTCGCCTACTGTGATAGGGTGAAACTAAGAAGTTTCATCTCCTACTCCTAGGTATAAGCGTTCGAGAAAGTCTTTTCTCGCTTCGAGGATGGAGAAGGAAGAACTTGGTCCTTACCTGCTGATGAAGAGAGAGCTTGTTTAAGAACCTCTTAGCTTACTTCTAGTCCCATTGCCATACTTTGGCCTTCGTGGTGCTCGCAAAGTCAAAAAATGGATTCTGTCATTAAGACAGGGGTAAAGAGAATCCATAGTATAAGTACCTTTTTCTAGGTTCGCTAAACAACTATTTTGTTGGACGATCAACCAGGTGCTCCAACCAATATATTCTCACTTACAGGGCAGGATTCCCACTGTGACTAACTTTGAAGATGTAGCCCGCAGTCTCAAAAGAAAAGTCTAAATAGAGACGATCCCTCAAGTGAATTGACAAAGCAAAGCATTCTTTTTCGTAGCGAGTTCAATCCCGCCCATCACATCAAAAAAGAATTTACATTAGGTAGAGTCAGCCTAAGCCTAAGGCATGATCCTGGCTTGATGGGGACAGAGGGCAGAGGCATACGGGGCTAATAACGACTAAAGACCATTGGACGACCGGGAAAGAGCACTGAACAAGCGTGGGCAAGATCAGATCAATAGGTCAGGCGAGTCGTGCTTCTGTTCTGAGAGAGAGGGTCGCTCTCTTCTCCCTTACGTTCTGTCGGCAATCCTTAGTAATAAGAGAGGCAGAGAGTTTAGTTGCTAATGCTACTGTATCATATTCTTCTTACAGAACAGATGGAATAGCTTAGTCTTTATCTTTGGTCACTGTCCTATTTCAACTGAATGTCTTCTTCTTCCCTGATCTTAGTACCGTAGGTGATTACTAGATTGATTTTTTTCCATCTCCTGCGCGTGCGCGTAACGTAGTGCCTTTGAGTAGCAGCTTGGTGGACTTTTCTTACTTTATATTAGATAATTACGATCCGATAGATCCTTCTTCTAGTTCCTTTCTTGAAGACTGGGAAGAGGATGGAATTTGCTTAGTGTGAAAGGCTTTGGAACTTGCTTGTTCTTGTATGAATTACTCGAAGAGTAAGGAAGAGAAAGAAATCCTATAGCTTAGCTTGAGTAAAGCCCATTAGTATTAGTAGTAATTGGATCTTTTCTAAGGTTTGAAGATGCTGTACCGAACAAGCAACGGACTGAGCTAGCGTCTCAAGCCCTCGAGCTGACGCTCGAGCAAAGAAGCAAGGGCCCGAGCGCACGTTAGCGAAAGCCGTTGCTTCTTTGCTTGTTACAGAGTTTTTCCAATAATCCAGATTTTGATTGTGCACACTTTACCTTTGAGCTGTCTATGTACCACTTGACCCTGTACCAGAGTTCCGATCTCGATTTGGTATCGCAAACCTGCGTTAACAACAGAGGGGCCCCGTCGAATCGTACGAGCGCTTGAACAAGGGCTTCAACTGGAGGCATAGATGGATCTTTCTTTGGCCCCCTCTCTTGAGAAGTGAAGTTCAGTTTTGATGTCGACTCCGCTCTAAGAGCAGTGAAGTTGAATTCGAGTGAAAAGCAGTTAGCTCAGGTAGCTTGAACTTTCCTCCCACTAAGGACTCACTTCAAGAGCGAGGTTTTCAATCCAGGTATCCTTTCCCTCTTCTTGATAGGGCTTGGCTTTCAGACTTGACACCTTTCTTGTCGGAGTGAACGGGGTTATCTTGTTGAATGTCCGTTGAATCGTATATAACTGATTGTCTAACTAAAGAGGTTGGGAAAGACCTCCATACCTACCGATCTCTGAGTACAGAAATGCTTGTGTAAGAAAAAGGGTAGTTCTTGTATCTGTCCACTAATTCATATATCCCCAAGGTACTCTCATTAGAAGGAGCAGCATCATATCCGAGTCCATAACATCTTTTGTAATAGAATAGCCCTTTGACCCCAGAAGTTTGCTCTTCCATTTCTTAGTAGGAGTGCTCCTATGTTAGCAGGACATTTCGTGCAAGAACTAGGTTTGAGTTAGTGCACTAACTAGGTTGTTTTTCTCCCCTAAAGGCTCTATCTCTGAGGTAACCCGGACTAGTAGCAACCGAACCTAGTAAATAAAATCTTGTTTCATAGAATTGGTTGTTCTTTCTCTCTCCTTTCTTCTAGAGGAATTGAGTCGTTCATTTCGGTCTAACTTCGTTACTGTACCCCGGTCTCACTCCGATAGCGTACTATCCTAGACCTCTGTCTATCCCGACATTGATAGAAATTCATAATTAGGTTAGCCAGCCCGGTAACCCCGACAAGTGGGAGGCTCCGCACTTTCTCTATCATAGGGATTCTGCCAGACTATTCTATTTCATTCATTCTCCATTCAAAACCGTCTACTCCGGGAACCAAAAATCTGACGATTCTTTCATATGATTTTTTTCGTGAATTCGACATCAGTGATCTACGACCATCCTTTCTTCTTTCCATTCCAAAAAGGAATGGTTGGTATGCGGTCCGTCCTTATAAATACCCGGGGAATCCCCTTTTGTGATTGTTCCAAAGCGTGCTTCCCTTTCTTGTTCTTTGAGCTCAACTGGTCATGCTTCTTTCTCAGTTGCGCGATTCCTAGCTGCTACATCCTAGATCAGAGGATGTAGGTGAGTCTGATTGTTCTGACTTATACTGTTGTAAGTAGCCTTAAGGCTACTTACAGTTCCAGCCCAAAAGGGGAACTTTCCGGTGAGGAGGATCCCAGGAAGAAAAACCTACGTATCCTTTCGCCGGGTGTGCCCGTCTTAAGCTTTAACCAAAACCTTACTGGAGACTTCTCTTTCTTTCCGTCCTTAACCGACTCCAAAGGATACGGGAAAGCCTAGGAATGGCTGAACTTAACCCAATCTTCGCAAGAGGAGGCAATGTCAATTGTATCTGTGCTCCATTAGGCTGGATTCGCTTGCCCCGGTCTTGTTTGTATCTGCCATGTGCTCGCTCTGCGCTTACCACACTGCCGGTTCGCTTTAGACAGGTCTTGAACCTCATTCTCTCGGGCCCAGCTGAAAAACGAATGCACGCGCTAGCCCGCCCCTATTAGGGATGCTTTGATTTAAAGCTGGTAAAAGAAAGCAGATATTTCATTTCCAGTTCAAGCACAGTTGATCCAGGCGGAGTAGGGATGGAGCACAAGCTCAGGACCGGATGGATGGAAGAACTTCTGAATGCGATAACATGAGGAGACGAGTCACCCATGACACCCTCTATGGAGGACTAAGGAGCGGGTCTCAGAAGTCAAACTTCTCCTCTGCAGCTAGGTCAGTTCGGGCTACGACCCTTCGAGCAGGGCAGTTCATGAGCTGCTATCTCCGACCGAGGTTAGGTCTTCTTTTGCTCTGCTGCTGTTATTCTTCCTCCAACCTGTACACAAGCCAAGGCTTCTCGAAGAACAGTGCAATCGAGGAGCCATAAAACCAATGCAGCCTTGGGAAGCAAACCAACCAACCCGCTTACTCACCTTGACTGACGATCTCATGCTAATCACGGAAGCAAGTTCGCATTCCGCTCAAGGCCTCTTCGATCCACTTGACGCCTTCACCTTCTGGTCTCAGGGAGAAAAGCAAATTGTTGATATAAGGAAAAAACATCCTACGCAGGCGTGATCTCTTCTATTATATTAGGGGGAACTGATCCCAAACCTCAACCAGAGAACTACCATGGATTTCTTAACTTATGACATGGAAGCTGAAACTGACAACGTTCATCAATCATCTTGGAAGAGAAAAACGCATCTACCAACCATGGCAACAATCACTTCTTGTGAAAGTCTTAGGCACAAATGCTGTCCTCAATAGACCCGCGGCTTGGAAAAGCCTTGATTTTCAGCTTGAAAGAAGGGCTAAAAATGAACATATCGAGCCTTGCAGAAGACTTTCTCCATTGCGGTAGATGAGCCTCAAAGCGGACAGTCAAGCTTCATGTGATGATTCGTGGTAATTCCCTCTTCTTCTGCTTCTCGGATCGGATGAGAATAAATAAAGGTATTTAAGAGGGAGAAATAGAGTTTTCAAGAGAATTGTTTAGCCAATGATGGATTTCTGGTTACAGAATGAATTAAAGAACTAAAGACATTGACAATGGGGGAGGCTCGGGATTTTCTTGTCTGTCCACCCGCTTAACTAATGACCGTAGCCAAAAGCGAACTTCCTGCTTACCGTCTTTCTAACTGAGATGCCATAACTCTTCCTTCAGCATATGCGGATCTAACTAACTAGGTTGGCCGTAGACATAGGTTTTCCCGAGGCAGATCACCATCCCTAATTCAAGAGCCTGAACCTATCTGTAGTCGATCAGAGGTGAATCTATCACACAGTCTGAACGGATCGAAATCTCTTACTGAACGGCTAGAATAGGCCAAAGAAGCAAAGGAATGAGCGCCTCGCCTTTACTCTAATCTAATAAGGAACAAGCAAGGCCCTAACTACAGTTCTGAGTAACTCCTTGTCTCATTGATCCGAAAAGGCATAAGTCCCACGTGTACTAAACCCTTTTATTATTCTATCTTATTCCGCTAGAATGAATCAAAATCTGAACTCGGAACTAAGCGATTGGCAGCTACTTTTTATTCTATTGAAGAATGTAGAACTAGGAGAATAGGGATCCACGTCGAGCCATCCTTCTCAGTCTCGCAGCATCAATTGAATCGGCAGACACAAAGACGAAGACAGAGACGAGCTAAGATGTAAAGTAGTGGAATGGAAAAGGATGGTAGCCCACCCAGGAAAGCACATAGAGTAAGGTTGGCTCTATGCAAGAGAGGAAAACCGCATGGACATGGCTTTCCTTTTGGATAGATCGTCAAGCAATTTACCCATATAGCTATTATCGCGAGGGTGAAATCCAATCCATTACATCGGGATTGAAACTTGAGAACCTCGAGAACCAAAGATAGAGGAAGATATAAGCAATATAACGGATTGGAATATGAATAGGAACAGCCTTCAGAGAGAAGAGAGAAGGCCAGGCCGAAACGATATTGCCATTCCTCGATTAGGGCTCGAAGGGGAAAGGAGTGAAATAAAATAAATAGGATAGGCGAAACCTTGGAAGAAATCCAACCTCATAAAAGAAACCGATAGAGCAGGCTAAGCGCTTTGAGTTGAGTGATAGTAGGGCGTGCTAATCCCCGACCTAGGGAAGTGTCAACAAAGGGGGAAGTCTTCTCTTTCGGAGAAGGAGGGGAGATCCGCCTTTCGGACCTGGAGGAAGTCGAATTCCGAATACGGGTACGAAGGGTCATCCAGAAGCGCTGGAAGGGCTGGAGGAAGGGGGCAGTCTTCCCTTTTGGAAAGATAAGGCGCATCAGAAAGGAATCCGGATATCTTGAAATAGCCAGATTCACGAGCTGAGGACTAAGTCGAAGTTTAATCTAAAGCAGAAGTTAGGGCTGGAGCCTGAGTTGGTCTTGATGTCCTAGAGTAGCGAAAGCACAAGTGAGTGAAGGGGCGCTATCCGGAACCCACGGGGACAATCTGCTTCGATTGGGCCTTGCAGGCAGACAGGCTAACTTGTGGAGACGAAATGGAATCCTATATAATTAGAATATAAGTGAGAATGGCGAGTCCCGAGAGAGAAACTTCTCTTACCCAACATTGCATGAAACAGGTCAACACAACCCATTATCAGAGAAAGGCAAAAGCATATAGCGAGAACGCACAACACTAGAGACATTCTGACTTTCATTACAAACTCTCATACTCTCGCAGCTCTTCTGCTCGTCTAGAACAGAAGACACCAGCTTTCACTGGTGGGGACCTTCGTCTCCCTAGTTATCGGGTTTTAAGGACTAATATCATCTACCAGACTGTTGCCTCATTGGACGTAAGAACTGACAGGCAATCCTTACGCAGAAGGGTGGAAAACCTTATCACCATCTAAATCTAAGTGTGAGAGCACTTAGACGATGCCATTGTTTTTAAAGTTTTAAACCGGGCTTGGACCATGTCTCCCGAACAATTTCAGTACATATGGCGCAAGACGATTCCACATATCGAGGTCGGAATGGGATCGGGTGTTTTCACGTCTCACCGTAGTGCCCGCGGTTTGTCTTGATTTCCGATTGATGAACAAGAAGGTCTTACTTGCTTACTTGTTAGAGTAAGGAACAAGCAACGGCAGGATAGGGGCAGCGCGAAAGCCGTTGCGAACAAGCAACGGACTGAGCTAGCGCCATTAGCCCTCGAGCTGACGCTCGAGCGACTTCGTACCTCTCGCTTTGCTCGAGCAGCTCAACAAGCAAGGGCCCGAGCGCGCTAGCGTCTCAAGCCCTCGAGCTGACGCTCGAGCCGCGGAGCACGTTGCGCGTTAGCTATTGAGTTTTCT
>OY979714.1:1212500-1250000 GCA_963855925.1 Inga laurina | reverse complement strand
CTATTATGACCTGAGGGTGACTGAACTACCTTAAGTCCCGAAGTAACTTCTCCTCTCTTCCGGGAACTTAGCTAGAGGAATTCATTCTCTCGTACTTGAACAGCTGTAGACAAGAAGTGAAAGCCCTAGGGAAAAGCGTAGCGCTTATCGTTTAACAGGTACGTAGCCTCTTTCGAGAGGCGAAGAATAGCTATCTTTCAGAAAGAAGAAGAAGAGCAGCAAACCCTTTTAGTACTATCAGACTCGAGGCGAAGAGGTGGGAAAAGGAGGGTTACTACAAGTGCTGTGATGAGATCTGTCTTTCGGCTTGGTCGTCGTCACACCACTCGCTGATGCGGATCTGGGAGGCTGGGTCGGCTAGCATTGAATACGAATAAGCTCTTCTTTCATTCAGAATGTTCAAATGCTTTCCCTTGGCTTCGGTGCCAACTAGGACTGGTAGCATGGTCTTCTCTTAGGGTTTCTCTTGGTTACGGAATGGGAGCTGCACGTTAGCACTTTACTTTCTTACTTTTCCGGCATCTTCGGTCCTCTCCTTTCAGTCGAGCTGCTCCTACCGCTCCTCTCCCAGCAAGAAAACTCAATAGCTAAGGCGCAACGAGCAAGAAAACGGATGTGCGTCGGAAGCGCACCGGCTTTCGCGCGTTTGCGCTCAGTCCCTTGCTTGTTCCCATGGGTCACTTCATAATTCTCTTTAGTTCACTTCATTAGCTCAGTTCTCCTATCCTTACGTTAGGTTCACTTCGCTTGCCTTCGTTTCCTGAGTAGTTCTCTTCGTTCGCTTCTTTCCCTGTTTCCGGATCTCAAATGCCAAGCTCCTCCCCTTATGGACTCTTCGCTCTATCTGTCGGTGCTCTAGCTGTCCGAAAGCCAGGAGCTGCTACTGGCCTGGACTGACTGTAAAGAAAGAAGCCAAGAGGCCGCTAGAGAAAGGGTTCAGTTTTCGAGTCTCTTTCCAATTCTTCCGACCTTGAATCTAGGTTTCCCCTAATGGCTCCTTGCTGCTTTCAAAGCTACACTGGCTTCCTTCCTTCATAAGCTAATAAGAAATTAGATTATTCTACACTGACTGTACTATGCTTCTTATTAGTTATGGTAACTATACCCTCTGGGTGGAATTGCCACAACATGGGCCTTCTTCAAGGGAGGAGTTCATACCCGGAGAAAGAAAGCAGGCTACTAAATCGAAAATTTCAAGAGACTTTTTGCCATTCGTAGCATCAAATCCAAATCAGGAGCACACGACTCCAACAAGAGCTGCCTAACCATTCCCATCATATGGGGAGTAACAAGGATCCCTTCTTTCGGGGAATCCAAGCCACAACTGGAACGGTAAAGGCTTAATACCTCCAGGTGAAAACGCTACTAGAATGTGGCGGAACCAATGCCTGTTAAAATTAGGATTAACGTGGTGTGGGAGAGACGAATAACGTCTATACCCCGCGCCCCTCAACCTAAGGGAAAGGCGTATTGAGTCAATACCTAAAGAAGAACAGACAGGCATCCAAGCTATGGCGTGGCGAGCTGCGCGTAGCATTTTAACGCTAACAGGTGATAAATCATGATCATGAATTCTAAATTTCTTTGCGAATTCAAGACCCCCAGAATTAGATGTGAGTGATTTAGGTAAGGATATATCCACACCTAACTCAGCCATAACCTCTTTGTAAGCGTTAGCAACCAAAGGGTCCCCAATGACAATATCGTCACCAATAAGGGCATAAGCGCTCAACTTTTTCCCAGGATATACCTTATCCGCGCAGTACCATACAATAAAGTGATGGCACAACGAGAATAGAGGCCAAGAATAAAGATATCCTAGAGGTTGCCCGGTGGCAAACCGAACAAGCCGAGAATCGCTGGGATACTTGTCCTTATTTGTCGGTGCCTGGAATACTTTGACTCCAAGACCAGAACGGACCCAAGCGAAAGCTGTGGTCTTCAGGGATTCTCTTCCCTCACCGGGTCCGATTTGCCTATGATGTTAATAACAAGTTATTTTCAGGTCAGGATCTCGATTTCTTCGAGAAGGCCATAGGGCCTACCTGACCTAATCATCGGCAACTCGGTTTACCCCTTGGGGGAGACTAGGTCAAGTGATTTAGGGAGGGGGCCAGAGGAGGATCTTTGCCATAGGTAACTATGTAAACAAGAGGTTATTGTCTCCAGTTCATGACAGGTTGGCACAGGTTCTGAGAAAGATACCCGGAACCTTTCATCAGACCCGGCCTTTGGATTACCTAGTTGGCCAAAACATATAAAGATCGGCGCAGTCGCTCATAATAAGTCTTAAGTTTAGCACCAGAACTCAAGCAAGCCATACCTAAAAGGTAACGGACCTTGAATGCGAAAAAAGAGTAGACTGGACGTAGGAAGAAAAAGAGAGCAATTGAAAGCATTCAAAATGAGGAAAGAAAGCAATCGGAAAAAGAAATCAATATAAGACATTCGTTTAGCTCTCGCTTTGCTTTCTGCTTTGCTCCATCTTCTATTTCTCTAAGACCAGGGAGCCAATTGAATGATTTTTGTTTTGTTCACAGCTAAGAGTGATATGTCCTACTTTACTTTTCTTTAATATGACCCGGGCTCGCTGACCTAACCCCGTAAGTGCCTTCAGTCCTTTCGAATGGGAAAGTCAGAAAAGAGCGGAGCAGCGGAGATTCCTCAAAGACTAGCTAGGCATCTTCCTTAGTCTCGTTAACCGATTCACTTTCACTCCCTTTAGAGATAGGGGCTCATTACCACGCTAGCTTGAATAGCCAGGCATTTCCCTTGGAATGGTAGACTGAAGACCAAACATTACAAAGGGAAATGGGCCCCTTTTTGCATTAGTCTTTCTGTCTTAATAGAAAGGGGCTGGTCTTGCTGGGTCTTTCTCGCTTTGAGCCTGGTCTGGTAAGTAAGGACTTTGCCTGGTATTGACTGATCGCGTCTTGTCTGCTATTTTAGGATAGAAAGATTCAAGTTCTCCCAAGCCAGTAGCTTTTCCTTCTTCTTATAGTGTTCAGACATAAGAAAACAGAGTTTAGAGCGAAAGCACTTCCGCCTGACTCGAGGCTAATTCAATTCACGATTGTTGAATAAGCCGCGATTGCTAACGTATGTAATTTAAAGAGAGTTCCCCCAGGGGGGATAAGCCCTTCTCTCTGTCCTGTGCGTGCTATTTATAATAAGGAATACCTGGCTATCTCTAAATTCTTTCACTACTCTTTTTCTTGGCAAAGTCCTCCTACTAGTTTTATAATTAATTCCTCTGCGTCTGCAGCTATTGATGCGTCCGCTGCTAGTTCACCGGGAGCTAGCTAGGTCCCTTTAACTAATAAGAATCTGTGGACAATATAATAGAGTGGGCAAGAAGAATCGGAATCATTGCCCGGGAATCAACGATCTACGGTGAATTGGATTATTAGATGAGAGAGATTGGAACAGCATCCAATCTTGATCTTCACTCTTTCGAGATCGAATCATAGCCTAGTGCCTATAGTAAAGTAGCCAAGCTAGGGATGAGACTTGACTTGCCAACGGAGATGGCGAGAAGAAAGGATTGAGACCAAATCGACTCGGAACTCTTGTTTAGCATAGCAGTGAACGAATCCGATCTTTGCTTTGAAGGAAGCAGGCATTCTAAATAGCTGTCATTTCTACTTTACTGAAATAGAGACTTTCATTGATACTTGAACATCAGACTTACCTAAATAGATAATTCGTACCATGATTAGCAGACCCTTCTCAACTCTATCGATTTCAAGCAGACGAGTCTCCTTTTTCCTTACCTTGCAAAGCTATAGCGCTAGCCAGGTCAATACCCTGTCCATCCCCAACAGGAGCAGGAGAAGTAGGAAAAGGAGGTCTAATCAACTCTTTTCCTTTAGAAGGCTCTTCCCTGCCAATTCCTGGCTCTAGCTCTTTGGGAAGTTTTAGTGACTAAGTTGCAGTTGAGCGATAGTCCTTCCATATCTTTACCACTTACTGAGGCAGATCGGGGAGGTAAAAGTAAAAAAGGAAGTCTCAAGCTATTTATTCTCTTATTAAACCCGGGGATTCACCCGACTAAGGCAAAGCCTGATAATAGCCTCTATCGGCCAATCTAACTACATCTCGCTATTGACCATATCCCGCCTCTGGCTCTTGGGGAACTGACTACCTACTGCCTCTTATTCTTTCAACTCATTCTATTTTGTTGATAGAATCCCGTCAGTCTGAAATGCTACTATAAAAAAACAAGGCTCAGGCCTTAGGGAGGCGTTACGGAGGATGCTTGTGGTTCTTGACTTTAAGGTCCTAACGCGGCCAATATCACAAAACATCTCGCACTTGAGAAAGCACTTGAAGTATGAGTCCGCCAGGTGCCTACACTATCGGAAAGCAGGATCATAACTACAACCAAGAACCCTAGGCTGCTCATCCACGACCCATTGATTCAATTACTCATCCCTCTTTGCTTTGAAGAAGTTAGATTGAATAGCATATGATAAGAGTTCAAGATGATCTTTCTTTACCTTGAGGTAGTTCCTTCTATTCTTCCCAACCGGAGATAATTGAGAAGAGCAGCCATAAAATAAAGATGTCTTGATATTGAGAATAACCCGAGCAAGTACTTTGGGTTTGAGGAGTACAATAACCGACCTTCTACAGATCGGGAGAGGGCCAGAAAGTTCGAAAGAATCGGCCATAGAAAGCTCTATAGGGCCAACAGCAATCAAGTCTCCTTATTGTGAACTCATCCTCTAGATTAACCCGTCATAGGAAATTAAGTAGGCTATGCCCCTATCTTCTTCTCTGGACTTCTTCCCTTCCCTCTTTTCACCTCTCAGTGGGAACAGAGTTCAGACTATCAGGCAACAAACACTAGCTATAGAGCTCATCCAGCCTCTGCTTTAGGTTTATCTGCACCTGAAAGAACTACGAAGTCAGGACTATGTTTTCAGAGCATCCCTTTGTTATTGAGTTACGACCGACGACCTGAGGAAATAAAGAAAAGAACCCTCGGCAGAAGAGCTGCAATCCCGTCCTTAGGCTAAAGAGGGGATGTTTAGAAAAGGCGGAACTCTAAGGCAGAGTTTCCGATTCTTTTTTTATTAAGTTAGAAGCCCTAAAGCCTTCAGGGAGAACCCCGGGCACTAATAATAAAGCAAATAAGTAAGGGACGGTGCCCAAACCCTTAAGTCTAAGTCGGAAGCTCCAACTGAGATTATGACTGACTAAACTCCCAGATCTGATCCTGATGAAGCTGGGTAAAGACAAGATTTAACATCAGTTACTAGAGAGTCTGTTAATTCAGATACTCATTATGGCTTTCCTCTAGCGGATAAGGCAGCTGATTCTATACTAACTCACCAGGGTTTTGCCCAATGGTTATTAGTAGTTAAGAGTTGGTTTAAATTCCTTCAATTCGAAATTAGGGGATTTACTGCTTTCCGGAATCGAAAGACCTCAATCCTGACTTTAACACTAAATAGATCAATACTGATCTCTGGCTCAACCAGCTGCCTTCTTTCTGTCTCCAATAGGCGAGTTCAGTGAGCGGGCAATAAGAGACTTTTCTTGCAGGCTTAGCCAATTAGCTCTGCTTATGCATCTCCGACTGCTGACTGACTTGCCTTAAAGCCCCTCCTTGATTCTTCCAAAGTCGGGAAAGTGTAACACTTAATCTAACTAAGAATCTTCGGATCAAACTTATCTTCTTACTTCCGTGGTATTTCACCTGATGGACTGGTATCAAGAGGAAGAATCATACTTTCTTCCAGTTCTGTTAGGCCTTTCGTCCATTAAGCATTTTTAAGGAAGGCTTTATAGGAATGTAACCCTTCACGACTTTTAGTAGAATAGAAAGAAAGAAGTCCGGCTCTGCCGCTCTTCGTATCTGCCTCTCTGCCCCTGTCAGAAAAAGAGAAAGACTAATCTTCCTCTCTTCTACTTCATTTAGTACCTAGTGCCTTAGCCCTATTAATTGCTTTCTTCAGGACGTGTAATTAAATAGAAATAGGATTCCCCGGCTGCTTATAATGCTTGAATTAGTCAACTATTGATGAATCTCAACCTCTATATGCTATTTCAGAAGCCCTGTCACTTGAACTATGAAAGAGGGCATCTTCGTCCACTTCCGGGAGTAGTTGATCTTCGGCTTAGCCATCTTCCTTAGCAAGGAGGAAGCATAAGCAAGAATTTGTGATTTTCACTAAGTCCCCTGTCACTTCTGACTAGACTTCAGTCCGATGAGTAAGTGATTTCCCAGAATTAGTAATTCAATCAATAGGATATGTTCCCGACGGCAAAGTCTCTACTATCTTCTTTCAGTTAGTTCCAGGCCCTACCTTATCATAAGCTGGACGGGAAATGAAAGGATTCTAACTACTTTCGAACTTGACGGCTGAATCGGAGATACGGGTTTAGTCAGTTCGGAGGCTGAAAGCACCTAAAGATCTGTTCGCTGATAAGGCCTCATGGAACATATTCAATAAGTCTCTTTTCCGTCTAACTCAATGGAATGAGTTAAGTTCTCTCTTGCCCCTAAAGCAACTAAGTGTCTTTTTTTCCTTACGAAGGCACTAAGATAGATTTTCTCTGTCCCCGGATATGGGTCTAAGGACTTGATTGCTAAAAGATCTTCCATGCTAGCAGCTCAACCTTACGTGCTTAAACTTCTAAGGAAAGGATGGAGAGTAAGCGAGTCTAAGTATCCGAAATCTCCTCAAGCAGTAAAGTCGAAGTCTTCTACGTCCCACATGAACACAAGGCAAGCAAAGGATTTTCCTGCAGCTATGGCTGCTTACGTAGTGAAGTTCCCCGCTGAACTTAAAGTAGAGCTCAATGGGCACATTCTTCCAATGCTAATTCAATGGCTACCCCTTCTGGCCAGCCTGAGCCTTATGAGTGTTACACTTCTCTTTCTGATGAATGAGTGGAAATGGGCTAAAGAGCTGTTCGCGGATCTGCGTAGCATCGGTTTAAGCTTCAACTTCGACAGTCGGCATTCCCTTCGCTTCGGAGCGGATACTTAGACTACGTCAGAACGATTAGACCTTGGCAGAACCATAATTCGAAGCGGAAGAGATACAAGAAAAAAATCGACCTTTCGGCGAAAAGAACCGGCAATCAAATGAAAATCAGTGCCAAACTCTAAAATGCAACTTCTCCGACTAAACCATAGGCAAATCCTTCTACACAGCAAGGGATCTGGTCCTTACTTAGACAACTCAAAGAAAACAATGAAAGTTTTCCAAGGCTAAGAAAGAGAATTTCCGGCAATGATGCCAAAGGCTCTTCTTCCGGCCAAGACTTGGACAACTTGGAAATGTGATAGCTTCATCTTTAACTTCAGACTTCATAGTTAGCCAAGGGAGAGTGGGGGCAGTTAGATTCAAGCCCAGCGCGAGGTCCAACTCCAGTCTCTCGTTCTTCCCTAGGCTTCAATTACTAATCCCTTTGATTCTCTTCCTTAACCCAATTGGGATCAAAGCGTAAAAGAAAAGGATAAAACAACTGTAACTCAAAAGAACCGTTAACCCTCGGCTGCTTAGTCACTAATCCAAAACTAGAAAGAGTTGGTACTATTTGAATCGATTTCCGGGTCTTCCCCTGGTGAAGAATAAAAGCACTCGAAGCCCTAACCCCTGACTTCTGCTTCATTAGTGGAGTTTGGCTTATCTGCCTATTCCTCAATCCCTGATTTCAGCAGATCAAGCAGCAAAGTGAGATGCTCAATCGGATCTTCCTTCTATTCATTATCTGAACCGGTAAGTCTTTGACTAAGTCGGAGTTGAGCGCTATTCCTAAGTCTTTACACCGACATGACTGCAGGCGAGGAAGAAGAATGTATCGTCTTTCATTTCCCTTCCTGCATCTGATCTTGTAGTAGAAAACCTGGGGAGAAAGGACCAGGAAGTAGACTAAGTCGGTTTAGGATCATCTTCCTACAGCTTTCCTCTGTCAGCTCTAGCTTTCGACTCTTTCTTGATAGGGGGTCTTCCTTGTAGTCAGTATTGAAAGCCCTAAGAAGTCTCTGAAGTAGGGCAATCTATCCTTGCAAATCTCTGCTAAGTGTGAGAAAGAAAGCCAAGTCAGAAGGCAGACTTTCATAGTCAGTTCTATTTTGATGACGTTTTACTTACACGTCCGGAGATTGATTTCATTAGTGTAGTTAGATTGCTCTTGAAAGACCTTCCGGTGAGATAGCACGGAAGGAAGAAGGCCTAGTTAGACAGATCTTATCGAATTCTGGTATTTAATCATTTCTTTGGAAATATCTAGATTTAGGTAATCAGACATGCGCTCAAAATCATACTTCTTATACCTCCTCCTTAGGCTCAAGGCTCATCTTCCGTAGCTCGATTCTTAGGCTCATCTTCCGTAGCTGGAGCTCTGACCTCATATTCATGTCCCCTTGTGTGGTATAAGGGGCTTGTAGCTTTCAATGTCTTCCTTTCAACAAGACTTTTCCGTCTTCTTTAGCCGACATCGCGTAGCTCTCTCTTTCATATAGGGTACCATCCCTCACATCCGATTCTCGAACTCAGACAGACGATTCTATCTTATTGGCTTATGAAAGTGCCCAAGAACTAAGAGCGCATTCTCTTACTTTCCTTCGAGAAGGCTGGGTTTGAAGGCAAGGCGATCTTGAAGATTTTGTCGCAGTCCCACTACGCGTAAATAGATGGGAATAGCTCCAAGCCCAGCTTTCGAAGCACGTGCCACTGCCACCAAAGAATCTGTTTTGCTTCGTGAGAAAGGGAGTATGTTAGATAGAAAGAGCTACAAAAGGTGTATCGGATATATTATTCCATATAGTTGGCTCAAATAGCGCTTTGACGGACATAGGTCTACACAAACTGTCAAATTTCATTGCCTCCCTCTATCTCTTTTTATTCAATCATTGGAAGGCCAGAGGACGCATTCTTGGTGGCAGCAGTGCCATAAATCCCGGCTTTTACAGCAAAGCAGACCGGTAGTACCATTAAAAACTTTCTAAGTCCAAGTTCTTTCTGAGTCCTAAGACTCGGATTAGTACTATTAGTTCAATAAAAGCAATTACCAATATTTGTCATACCAATGATCTTGGTAAGTACTTTAGGAGTGCTTTTGATTCACAAAAGAGTGTCAAGAAAGAAAACTAACTACATAATGAAGAAAGTGCAGCAAAGACTTGCAGGTTGGAAAGCCAAGTGGATCTATTTAGCTGGTAGAACGTCCCTCTATCATCCAATGTTGGTGGAGGTTTGACGATGGTTCAGTCAAAAAAAGGGTTTCAGTTGCTTGGTCCTTCTCTTAAGAACTCAACTGGGAAGGCTTCTGCCCACTTAGAATAGAAAGAATAGGAAGAAAGAAAGATAGACAGAAAAAGAGAGAAACCTTACACCGAAACAAGGGACTAAGGGCTAGGGGATATGAGCATAGGGGCTACGGGAAGACTTCGACGGCTTAGAAAGAGAAAAAGTACTCGCTCACTGGAGCAATAAAGAAAAGAAGCGTACGGCTTACTAAGACACTAGGCAATGAGCCCGCATACACATGAACTCGCTATAAGACTCACTTACAACAATGGGAGAGACTGAATGCTTAGAAGAATGGAAGAAAAGATTCCAAGAACTACAGTAAGAAGGAAATCGAAATCCAGGGGAGGTCCTATTCCCTCTCTGTAGATTGTAGAAATTTTTATATCAAAAGGACATCATAGAAATATTGTCTTATTCCTTATCTTGGTGTCAAGATTTCTAAACCGAAGTCTTTGATATCAGACACTGGTTTCTATGAATTTGCAAAGATGTTCAGGGGACCAGGTGTTGACCTGTCACCTATGTCTGTTAAAATGATAAGGTCGGCTAGATTTTCAGTAGCTCTAATGCCGGTTATGAAGCAGATTGGTTGCTATTCGATTCGTATTTCTATGTGATTGAGGGGCGCCGGTTATAGAGGGTATTCTTCTAAGCCGACAGACATCAATCCTAATTAGTTTCGTCAGATTTTTGTCGCGTACTCACCCAGTGGCATCTGTCCACTACCCATTCAGGTTTGGTTAGGTTTTCCGTAAGGTTCATTGTTACCAACTTGGTATGGTTCGTTGGATGCTCGTCGAACGCTGTAGACCGGATTGGTCTTATGTTGAGCGCTTAATAGAAGATTTTAATCAGCGTCTAGACGAAGATGCGACATTCTTAACAGAAAAGCTAGAACCAGAACTTGGATAGATAGGCCCCCTAGAACCTATTTCCCGCCCCTTAGTGGCCGATGGTGAAGCGCCTTACAGGAAGAGGCAAGAGTTCTTTCTCCGGGAAGAGTCAAATTCTATATTCTTTCTTCTCCCCTCCGGGGGGTTCCCCTTCGGGGAGTTAGACCTCTCTCATACCTGAATTCACTCTGACTGTAAACTACTTTTGAGAGAAAGACAGGAAGGAAATAGCGTATGAAATGAAATGCTGTTTCCTTACAACCTTCCTAAAAGGATGTAGGCTCATGTGTGGATAAGGAGTGGACTCCATTGAAGAGAATGCTCGGATAATTGTTTTATATGGATCTTTCCTGGTTAAGACCACGGTTAACTTAGCGTAAACAGAGAGAAGAGAGCTGGGTAAGCAAACTTGATCAAGAGCTGCATGACAGAAAGCGAGAGTAGATCGATCTGGGAACATTCCGGGTAAGGGAAAAAGAAGTCATGCCTAGGGATAGCTTTTTTACCAATCCCCAAGCAGAGTCAATGTCTTTAAGGAGTAGCGGCAAAACACCGCAATAGGTGATGTAGACAAAGCGTGCTCGATTTGCCCTGCCCGGTCCACCTTGAAGGGAGAGAACAGTTGCTTAGTTTCCCTCTGGAGCTTTAGTTTATAAAAGGGATTTCTCCACTGATTCGAGAGAAAGGAGAGACGGAAACATCGCTTTCAGATAGAAAGTAAGGTAGAAGAATTCATTGGATGGATGCCCTTTCCCGGGGAACTAAGTTTCATCTCTAAGCGAGGAAAGAGTAACTAGTAGAATCATAATCTTAAAAGCATGTCTGGACTGTGCAGCTCCTAATGTTACTGTCTGGGCACTCCCAGTATGACGATTATGGGTGGCTGGTTAGTACTAGGCCTGTTCCCCTCTGTGTCACTAGGTACGAACTCGAAGCTATACTTCGTTCATTCGATTGCTTTCTTTCCTGCCTGTTAAGAAGGAGTGGATTCTGCCCAAACCAAAGCTTTATCGCCTCCTATCCCTCGATGAATTTACTTTTTTTACTAGGTGAGGAAATAGCTTGCAATGAGGAGCGTCAAGCGAAAGACACTCACCGAAGTAACTAAGTCCGAAACCGTGCATTTACAAGTCGAGGGGTATTTCCTCTAACTTTAGTCCAAACTAAGAACCAGAACAGGAAAGCGAAGCGCCTAGTTCCTTGCTTATTCCTTGAAAGCTGTTAAGAAGATAGCTCTTTATGAAGGGATAGACAGAAGGCTTTTCCTTTGAGTTGAAAAACTTCTTCCTGTACCGAGTTAGTAGCTCAACAGGAGTAGAACTATGAGTAGATAGAATGGACTGATTCATCTCTTTATTCTTGAGTTGAGTTAAGAGCGGATTTCGCCGAGGTAAGTGATTCTTATAAATGCGAGTTTACAAATGCCGTCGGTAGTCCTTTCAGCCTTTAAAGGCTGAAAGTCAGTCCCACGAGCTAACCTGCTAAGTTAGTAAGGATGGGATATTTCGCCAGGAGATATGATAGAACGAGATGAGGGATGCCTCTTCTTTCTTTTTCGAAGTTAAGGAAGGTGATAGCATCATCTTGCTTGACCGGCACTGGTACCGATTCTGCGCAAAACAGATATTCTTGGTATATTTGTCCAATCATTCCCTTTAGTGCCACAGCCTATTCTAATTAGCATTAGCTACTCCTTCTTTTCCGAGTTGGCTAGCTCTTACCGGAAATACCAGATAAGAAGAAGTCGATCCACTACCTTTAAAGTCAAACCACTTCCTTGGACTTGGAACCCGCTTTGAAGCTCAGTCCGTTGCTTGTTCGTTAGCGAAACGGCTTTATAGCATGCTACTAATAACCTAACAGAACTTTTCAAACAATTAGAATATTTCCCCATCCCCACATACAACATTTCTGACTAACACTATTCAATCAAAGTGGTTTCTATTATGAAGAAATAAGAAAGTCTTCCAAGCGGAAGTATCCCGCATAGCAAAGGCTAGGTAATTTTACTCCTTAATTTATAGGGATCAATGCCCTGGCTGGTGTTGAAGGAATAAGCCCTGCTAGAATGAGAAAAACTAATGCAGGTAGCTCTAAAGGAGAGGTTCTTACCGTACTGCCTCAATCACCTCCTTCTTTAAGGAGAGAAAAGCAGCATACATTTTTTGATTGAATAGAAGGTGCCTATTGCTCCGGTGGTTATCCGCTTTTGAAAGGTAACTAGGAAGAAAGACCCGATGCAGAACTCTATTTCTTAGGTTCGTAGGAGGAGCCTTATGTCGTAGGCCCTTGCCCAGTGGACCAGTGAACTATTAAATCATAAGTAATCCAGTGGAAGCGGAGAAGAATTGGCATCAACTGAGACTCTGTCTCTTCGGTTTCGAAGGAATTGAATCGGAGTAGTACCAATGAAAGAAAAAACTATACCGATTAACGAGATAGCCGGATCCAGAGTTACCTTGAACTCTAACTCATTTCCGATTTAGTAGAAAATGCCCTTCCGGCATAATCCTGACTTTTCGTGTGCCACATGAGTAAATAAATCCCTATCCGAGCATTTCAACAGCGAAATACTACATTTTGGACATTGTACCCCTTACTGTGATAGAGAACTTCCAGCCAATCTTAATTCTTTTCTTTCTCACCTACTCTTTTGTCAATGATAGAAATTAGAACACTTCGCAGAAAGCCGTAGGACGGCAGGCAACTCTATTGACAGAGGGGCGTAGCGCCCACTCTCTTTAGAGTAAATGGTTGACTCTAACACTCGAAATAAAAGAAGAGGAGAGATTCAAACAACCAGTAACCATCGAAGCGAGACCAGAGTGTCCAGGTCACAGTCAACGGTCGAGATACAGAGACATAGCAACCCACTATCGAACCGGACTGTTGAAGCGAAAGGGTCTTGGTTTCAAGCCAATAGTGACAAAGAGAATTCCCGAGAAAGCGCTCCAATGGTAATTATTTATTAAAATCCTCCAATGTGCAGTTATTGGTAAATACGTAAATACAAGGTTAAATCCTTCCTCGAGCTCATGTCTACTCTTCTGTCACAGCATTTAAAAGAAGTATGTGGCTCATGCCAATCTTCTCGGTAAAGAATAACTCTTTCGCACGATCTTAAGAGAGCCTAGTTCCACAAGAGCGTTATCACGAGCCTTTACTTGATGAAAGGCGCCCTGTAAGATGCGCTATATCGACAAGGCGAGGATAATGCAGCCTAATGTGAATAGCTCCAAACCAAAGCTGCCCTCCATCTCGCATATAGAAACGGTTGACAGGCAGACCAATTCATGATATCGAATAGGAATGATCATTATCAGGGGATACAGATATGCCATGCTAGGATGGATGAGCTAGGCTTTCAACAGCAGAAGCCACCTGTAAAGCAGCTTCCCTCCTGTGCCATTGACTATTGCTACGGTCATCAACCGCAGCATTGAATTGAGACTTTCCACCTTGCTTTGGACTTGAATGGATCTACTTCTCCTCTTCCAGATCGATCTTCATTAAGAGGGTCAACCCAAGCTATTGCTCCACCTCCTCTCCTTATGTTATGGTGGAATTTGAATCCCTAGTAGTATACCAAGAGCTACTGTTGGGAAATTCGGTTCTAGGTCAGATACATAGGGCAATCCACTCGAGTATGCGACTGCCTAAAGATGATAGACCAGCATGCGATTGATAGAAGGCTTCGACCTCCGGCACGCATCTCTTTCTTCCCACGCATCATATGAGTAAGCCACATCTAAGGAGCTCTAAAGTTAACCCAAGCTAAGTAAACTTAGCTTAGCTCGAATTGGATTTCTTACTCCAGAAAAGACAGACTAATCTTAAATAATGCGCACACGTGAAAAAGGCTTACCCCGCAGGCTGACTCTTCCAATCCAACTCAATCGAAGGAGAAAAAAAGCTGGGACTACGACTTGCTTAGTGCAGGGCAGCTTGTCGTGATTGGTTGGACACTCTCTTCGTCTAAGGTTTTAGCTTGGTCACTCTATTAAGCTTTCCCAGCAAGTCTATTGAATGGGGTACGAAAGATTGCTATTCAAAGCATCGTTAAGAGTTCCGTTTTCTAGGGAGTAGTCAAGATAAGATGAGTCTGATCTTACCTTCTATGGAGCCGGATGTGAGCTTCTCGCCTACTGATCTTACTCAAAAGAGTCCATGGGAGCGGACACATCAATAGCAGCAGACGCAGAGGCAAGATCTCTATATGTTGATAGATACCCGAGAGACTGAGTCCTTTCCTTAAGGCATGCCCCTACTCAACTTCCTATTGCAAATGCCAAAGCAACAAGAGCGGCTACTCCAAGTTCTTTCATACCCGGAAAAGAGCTAAATGAAAAGGGCCCTTTTCATAAACGAAAAGAGCAACTTGATTTACCCTAATTCGTAAGGAATCTCGAACTGAGTCTGATCTTTCTTCTCCCTAATGCCTAAGCCTAATCATGCTTTTCCCTCTCCTAGATAGGAATAGGCATAAGTGACTTGCTCAAAACAGTCTTACTTACACAAAGAATTCAAAAAAGGACAGGGCCTCTATGGAAAGAAAGTCGTACTTTCTCGGAAGACATGACAGAAGGCATGAAAGGCCCCTAGAGTCGGGGATTTTTTTATGAGAAGGATTCAAAAAAGTTCTACTCTAATTCTCCTCTTTTTTCTTAGTCGTGGATTAAAAGATGCTGCAGGCTTTCCCAAGAGGTGAGGCACTGATACTGGAGTGGAGGGACTGGACTAGATGCTGCCTTTAGGACTTCAACCTCGCATGGTATGATGGATTGAATCAACATTTCCCTCTTTGTGATAACTGAGAAGCTTTCTAAATACTTTTCGACAAGGAGAGAGTTCCAACAAACACGCGATCTTCTGCAACGGAAGCTAACGTGGATGTTCCACCGGCACCGGGTTCGAAGGTCACGATCATCGGAGCAATCAACGGAGTCTTTCCTTCAGTAACGGGAGAAATCCCTTAGAATAAGGTAATGTTTTGGGGCTTTCTATTTCCTATCAGAAATCTCTGATTTCCCATCAAGGTTCAGCTGAATTCGCAAAGAGGTTCAGGGTTCGTAATTTGAGTAAGGATATTTCACCTATCTCAATTCGGGCTCTGATGAACTCTCACCATCCCTATGGTACTATGGCTGTACAGCTACAGTACCCTATGAAGAGATTTTCCACTCTTTGTAGAGTAGGGGGTGTGGGTTACCGCGCTCTATCTAGATAGAATCGGCCATGTTATAAGTCTTAAGGTAGAGAGACTTTTAAACATGTATACACGGTCAGTCCTACCCTTGGTTAGGACGTGGGTTACCTCTTGACCCTTATACTTTAAGGGTCCTTTATAGACCTCTTACGTAAGGAGTGGAAACCCAAGGACTTGAGGTTACCTCAAGAAGATTTACATCCATCTGAAGGTTTTTCCTTGAGTGGTAAATTCTCAGGAGGTGGACGCAGGATTGGCTTCGAGAAAGCGTGGGCCCTGTGCAAGTCTCCGGTGCTATTGAATCAGAAGCAAAGAAGAGAAATGAAAGTAGCTCTTAAAAAGGTAACTGAATGCGTATCCGGTGTGGCACTTGACTTTCAGGAAGAGAAGTGGGATATCGCTAAATGGAGTATGCCTCTCGAAATATCAATTCCGATTGAATGGACATCTGAAGATATAGGAAGAAAAGAGCCGAGCATAGGGGAATGCCAACCGCCCGGAAGTAGGAGCGAAGACAGAAGCAACTGACATATAACACTAAGATATGTCCATAAAACTTCTTCAGGCCAACGAGGAATAGAATAAGCTGTTGTCGCCTTTTGAGTTCTTGATAGTAAAGCACCAGTCCTTAGGCCGCATGCTTGATTGCCTTGATTACGTTCTGCCTTTCCTTCTTCCTTGACTGTTGTCGGAATAATCGAAGTGCTATCAGCTTTTCCAACTAATGGAAGATCCTCCTCAATAGGAACTGAACTTCTAAGCAGGGGAAGGGATAGAATGTAACTTCTTTCCCATTTCAAAAACCAGTGGGCAGAGAAGACGCTGTTGGACTAATATTATAGGCTCTTTCTTTGTTAGCAATTGAAGAAGAATCGCTTGTTCTCGAATCCGAGATCGCAGGGACATCTAGACTAGCAAGGGAAATCCCATCATGGGGGAAAGCGCAATCACAAGAACTGTGCAAAAATCCCTACTTCCACCGAATCTCGTGCAGCAGGAACCATCCGACATGTTTTTAATAGTGCACATTTCAAATAGTGCCAATTGATGCAGAGAGGGAGCTCTTAGCAATCTGAATCAGAATAGGCAACAAGCTGAAGATTCGTGGTGGAAGAAAACAAACTTGTCCCGGACTCTTTTTCAAGTAGCGAAGAAGACGATGAGCTGCATCCAAATGAGGTTTGCGTGGTTGATGCATAAATTGGCTCAAAATGTGTTCACACAATATCAGGTCGAGTGACTGTGAGATAAATGAGCCGACTCACAAGACGAGAATAAATGGAAGGATCTGGGAGTAGTTCACCATCAGTCTCATTAATCATTAAGTTTTCTATTTTGTTCCCCATTGGATGATCGGCTATGCGAGCACCTGTCAGACCAGAATCTTTAAGTAGATCAAGAACATATTTACGTTGGTTGAGATCAATCCCAGGCTTGGATCTAGCTACTTCAATCCCAAGGAAATATGTGAGATTTCCGAGATCCTTAATCCGAAATTGTTGATGAAGCAAATGTTTTTGATATGCTGAATTTAATATCATTACCAGTGATTACCATTTAATCAATATATACTAAAATAAAAAAAAAGAATAGTTTCTATGTCGACGAGTAAAAAGGGACTGCCTGGGATTGAAGAAAACCAGCATCCAGTAAAGCAGAAGAAAATTTGGCAAACCAATTTCGGGACGCTTGTTTAAGTCCATAAAGGGACTGATTCAGGCGGCAAACTTAGTTTTCCCCCTGTGGAGAATATCCGTGAGGGAGAGACATGTATACTTCCTTTTTTGGTACATGTTCAGGCTTTACGCTCTAACTCACTGTAAAAACTCTAGGTGTCGCCGCGCCTAAGTTAGAAAGATTTTTCCACTGTCTGATTGCAGTAGGGGTCACGTAGGATGGTTAAGCCAGGAGCAGGACCGAGACTTTGCTTAGCCAACACATCTTCACATTGCCTTCCCTCCAAATATGTCTCAATTCACACCTCCAATCCCTTCTCATTAGCTCTCTGATTCTCAGGATAATATTGAAATGTGGATCCTCAGGCCCAGCCATTGTGCAGCTTCTGTATAGAAAAGAAAGCTGGGAGTCCGTCTCAACCTGAATGAGTCCCTCCCAGAAGTTAGTAGTTTGGCTAAAAAGAGATAATCAGAAGAAAATGATCGGGCAGGGATGCACAACAGGAACTTGCAAAGCCAACACAAGAGAAAAGAAATATGCTCACCCTCGGCAATACGCACTTGATAATACCCCGACCGCAAATCAAACTTCGTGAAGTATCGTGTTCCACTCAACTGATCGAAAAGGTCTGCAATAAAAGGCATAATAGGGTCCTTGTTCTTGATGGTCACTTTATTCAGCGCTCTATAATCGATGCAAAACCTTAAACTGCCATCATGCTTCTTCTGAAACAGAACCGGCGCTCCGAACAGTGCTTTAGAGTTCTTGGTAAACTCTACCATAGTAGGAGCAAGCACTTCGAGCGAGTTCATGCTATGTGGATGAGGCAGCGAGTTGAATATGAGGGCTTGAAGACAGCTTTAGAAGAGTGCTTGATAGAGTCAAATCGGGATTTTTGGCATCAATGACCTTAACGCTAGGGATAAAGCCTTTCTTTTCTTTTCAGCAACTCGCCAGACTCGAACTGGCACTGCTCGGATCAATCCTATTGGACGAGACTGATCAATAAGCATTTTGTTCCTACAATAGAGTTGCTTTTGTTGTCGCAGTTCGAAAGGGAAAGAAATCAATTCATCCTTCCTACATCTGCGGGCAAGCCGAATGCTCTTTCCGGACACCCCCCAAGATCCTCTGTCTGTTCTAGGGACTACTTTCAGCTTGAAGCTCCTTGTCTCCTCACTGAAAGCGTAAGCGGCTCACCAGTTAACCTGAAAGCGTAAGCGGCTCACCAGTTAACCCTCCCCCACCATAAAAAAAGTTGCTTTTCTTTTATCAGAATACGAATGAGATCAAAAAAGCCATCATTGGAGCAAACGATGCAATAGCTTCGGTTAGAGCAAAGCCCAAAATGGCATAACCAAATAATTGTTTTGCCAATGATGGATTTCGCGCCACGGAATGGATCAATGAGCTGAAGACGTTTCCAATACCGACTGCAGCTCCCGCTGAAGCAATTGTAGCAGCTCCGGCACCCATTGATTTTGCACCTTCTAACATCTCGAATTCCAAATTCTCGTCACGTCACGCTTTTGATTTTCATAAACTTACGATTTGATGTTCTTTCGTGTTGATTCTTCCCCTCCTTCCATTTTTTCTTGGGCATCCCAATCCAATGCATTCTTTTCGATCTTGTACTTGAACCTTAACCTTAGTACACTTCATACCAAGCCAATCTCGATCAAGTCAAAAGTGGAATCGATTCGATCATTCAAGTCGGATAGCATTTATCGCCGCGTTGATCCGACCTACGTTAACAGCTTTCTTCTCTTATGAAATTTCTAGTTTGATCGAGGAGATTTATCCGAGAGAAAATCTTAACAGTATTTAGATTTACCTTTTGTCTTAAATTTTCCTTTCTTGTTGGAGGGGCTATTCCGGATTGATCCTCCCAGGATTTAGCCTAGGCCTTGCTTCCCTTCTTTCGTGCGGGGCTATGCTGGCTTTCCTGAGTTGGGGCTCAGGGAACATGCCAGGTCGGTCTAGCCGTCAGCCCTTCTTCTCGAGCCAGGAGCCAGCCTTTTTTTGGGCTTTTGGGAATGAAGAAAAACTTCTATACAGGTAGTAAATATGCCAATGACTTCTGGGATTAAGCTAGGTAGCAAATTGGCCTCTGATATTGATGGCCTGATCTCATTATCATGGGAATACGCCTTAATTAAGACCAAACCATAGGAAGGATGGCTCCATACAAAGTCAGGGCTAGGCCGATCGTCGATGAAAAAGGAAACAATGGTGTGTGGAGATGCTGGAATGGGTATATCTTCAGTATTTGCTACTCGGGTGAGAAAGCAATGAAATAGATTGTCCCTAAAGTCAAGCAGAAGTTAAATAAAGAAAGAACGAAGACGTAGCATGAATCGAAAGCAGCGAAGGCTTAGAATACTATACGTGTACTACTAGACCACCAAGACTGATAGGCATTCCTACCTAAAGGGGCGGGTCTATTAGACGATCCACCATCACCTCAAGAACCAATACCAGACTGACGACAGTATCAAGCTTATTAAAAAAAGAAAAAAGACATCTTTTTTAGGCTTCCTCAAAGGGCTTATCCCCAGAGCAGAGGGGGACCCCGGTCATCCACCGTATAGTACCTCGGGGTCAGTAGCAAACGAAAGCGAGCACGAAAGGAAGGCTTAGACCAGCTCCTTGTAGTCCAATTGTCTTTGTCCCAATCCAATGTCTGTGATCAAGCCAGAAAGAAAGAATAGCTTAATAGAGAAAAAATTCGGTACAGATTAAAGGAAAGGTTAACAGCAAGAGCAGCGGAATCCGGCCTCTGGCCCCGTCTACGCAAAAGTAATGAAATAATTTAATATGTTTCCTTGCGTTTCACTCAATTGGATTGCTGCTTAAAGAGAGGACTACAGGAAAGAGAGCACTGGAAAAGATCAATCTAAACCCACAATGGTAACTATCACAGAAAAGACAGCATAGCATCGGTTCACCCGAAGTGAACCCAAGGTTATAGATATCCTGCACTTCTTCTAAAACTCTTAACGACAGAGTACTTAACAATAGGCTACGACAGACAGAGACACCAAAAAGGCAACAATACAAGAGCAAGCATCTGATCGAAGGGCCCAAGTCACTCAAAGGAAATAAAGTAGGGGGAAAGCAACCTCTTCTACTTAATATATACACCAACCCAATCTCAATACAACTTATGGAGAGGCTAAAATGGAAGCCCACGGAGCCGTAACTAGGTCCAGTCCAACAGCGCCCATTCAGGCGGATACCTTAATAAGGATGATCGATAAGAAAGGTCAACCGAAGCACGGATTCCCACTACTAATCCATTCTTAAACGTGAGTGGCCCTAGCTCCAGCTACAGGCGCTATAAAGCCCGGAGAAAGCCACGAGCTGAGCAAGGATATTCTATTTAATTAAGATGGACTTAGCCCAGAGGCATATCGTTACCCATAGCCCATGGATCACTCACTACAACAAAGAGTGCTAAATCACCCTCTTCTTCGGCAAGCCGTGGTTCGAGTCAATCAAGAATCCTGTTTTCGATCTAGTAGCTGTTGCTGGTCCGTGTCTTGGAGCTAGTTGCTTCTTTACAAAACCTCGATCTGTCATTACATATGATATATCGAGAGAAAAAGACGTAATTCTGATGAGAAAGTAGATCTGGTTCCGAGATCTATAAAGTGGTGAATACAGTTTACAGTTAGTGAAGCTAGACCGGAAAATAGGGTCTCTCTAGAAAAGAGGTCAGCCTTAATTAAGTTCTAGCTTAGACTGAAGAGTTGTAGCTTTGCTTTCTTAATCTCTGTGATACTAAGAAATGCCAAAACCCCGCAAGCGGAAGGAGCAAAGAATGCGAATGGGTGATGTACTTGGTTTGCCTTCGCTGTACAATCGAATCTGTCAATCTGCATAATAAGAGCAAGAATGAGACTGAATTGACACTCGCGTACACCTCTTAAAGTAAGCGACTTCTGTCGAAGTTCCAATAGGGTAGTAGTAAATCCGATGTAGCTAATCCGACCGGCATTAGTAGACGAATACAAATGAATAGATTAGCCCTATGCTACTGAGAAAACTCTCAGTCAATACGTGGATGCCTCTGCATATGATAACAAGAGGCATAGCCAATTCAAAGTAAAATCCACCTATATGTAAGCAGACAGGAAAAAGATATGGATTCGTACGCAAACCAGACTACCTCTATTGACGGCCTGGAAAGCCTCTTTCTTAGAACTAAGAAACAATCAAAGAATAGGAAAGGCATACTCCGCTACTAAGGCGGGAGATTCAGGAAAGACTCCACCTATTTGGCAAAGAACCTGCGCTTTCCAGATTAATAATCCGGATTTCCAACCTTCTGATCGTTCTACTGGCAAGATTAAGAATCTTGATTGAGTCAAGTTATTTCCGGCTTTCTATCTATAGGAGCAGGGGCATTAGATAAGGAGCATTCGACCTTAGTGTCTAGCTCTTGCTTTTCAAAGCGGGCAAGAAAAGTCAGTGTAAGTATTGGTCGGGATCTGTCTGTAGATCGTATTACATATCTAGTCCAGCCGGTCAGTCACTTTCACTCGTTTACCCCCTTGCCAGAACATGATCTAATTGCTCAAGGAGGCACCACTCACCAAAGACAACCCGACGGTTATTCGAGAAGCGAGGGCTATCAGATCATCTTTAATCTTGGTTGCTAAAAAAAAGCCAAAAGGCTTGGTGCCAAGAAGGTAAAACATCATTAGCTAATCCTAGTATATGTTACAGCCATATCCCAAGACTTAAACCTAATAAAGTAGTTTTTAGCGGAAGGTTCTCGAGTTGAGTTTTTTATAGAGTAGATTAGTTAGAACTCAGAGGCTTTCGGATTGAAGTTAAAAATATCGATGTTAGCGGGTTCACCTGAAACCTTTGAGTAGGGCAACTAATTTATTCTTTGCCTTGAATGCTTCCTTTCTCTTAGCATACTTCAGATTGATACCTATAGATTATGCAGGTTTTAAAAGGTATCCTTAGGTCTAAGCGCTGTGTGCTGCTGATTCTATAAGAGCTTTCCTTAGGAGTGCAATTGGCTCAAGAATAGCTGGTAGAGGCATTCCATTTTTATGTCTGCCAACTTTTCTATTTTATTGGTGGACCATTCCTAGATCCTAGAACTGCAATTAGATCAATGGCTGGAAATTCAATTAGAGGTGCAAACTCCTACCTCTTTAGATAACTATTCAAACAACTTTGGCGTATAAGCTAATTGGGTAGAATTCACAAGAGCTAAAAAGTTACGGTATTAGGCTCATCCCAAGCAAGAAAGGCTAATAGCTTTATCTTATGTTTACGTGTATGCCTTTCTATTTATTTGGAAGCAAAGAAGAAAGAGCTCATTTACAGTTCCAATTCGGATTCCACTCACCAAATAGAAGATAGCTACCTTTCAGCCTCTGACGAAAAGCACTATTTCAAGTGGAATTGGAGTCGACTACGAAAGTGCACTCCCTCTCAGTTGGTACCTAAGGCAACTAGTTAGCTTCGAAAGCTTTCGAACTGCCTTTTTGTTACCCACTCTGCTATAATTAAAGCTAGAAGCTCTAAGCTAAAGATTATGGATCTTGCTTTGTAAGCTTACGATCCTCTCTTTCATTTTGGAAAGCATTTTCAGAATAAGCGAGAAGTTTCATGAGATTGAGTGCTAGCCCAGCCTCGTGAATGATTCCTTTTCAAAACTTCAAGCCTTGAGCCAGTCGATCTAGTTGGAAAACTGCTCTGTGAGAGTACAAGGCTGACTTATAGCCTATCTTCAAGTCCCTATCCCCTTGCTTCGATACCATACATCTTTGCATAAATCATTTTCGAAAGAAGGAGGTAAGCTTTGTGGATCTACCGCATGGAGTAACGAATTCGAAGCTCATTTCTCAAATCAATAAGCTAACGGACTCCCTCTAATGAATATAAGATAGAATAAAGGCTTATTCTCTTTCCATTCCCTACCTTCTTGAAGTATGGCTTTTCGCTTAGAGTGACTTGTGGAGATTAGTACAATAGAGAAAGCTGGAACCAATAGAATGGATGTTTTAAGCCATACAAGTGAAAGGGAGAACCTATAAAATAGACTGTACAGTCTCCTTTAGATGCAAGAGTCTAATCGCTAGATTCGTGACTAAATGAGCCCTTCAGTCTCAAGTGTATATGTCTTGACCACCCTAAACGTCCTGTCATCATCTAAAGATAGCCTACTGAGGTAGTTTCGCTTGTAAAAGTCTTGAGCTAACCGTAGACGCTAACTCTTATGCAGTTGACTAGCCCGCTTAGCCTGTGTCTCGCTCGCTTCGCTTCTCACTTATTTCTCCTTGGTTTCGCATACTTCCTTTACAGGTTGGTTGATCAATCACTATTTCAAATTCTATTCCCGGGTGAATAACTTTGTCTTATCTATTTGATTTGCTGACAGTTGCAATATTTACTTCTTTGTCTTATCTTCTTTCTGAACTGCCTATCTTACCTTCCTTGTCTTAGCTGTGCAGATCTTCTTTCTGCTTTCAGTCACATTCCCTTTCTTCCGGGAATGAAGCTCTTGTTTAGCTCGCTTATCTTCTGTCTCAAAGCCAAACTTTACTTGCATGTGTTCTGCATATGACTATTTCGAGTGATTGCTGCTATCTGGCTTGAGTTAGACAAGCAGAGAAGGATCTTATGCCACCGGTGACCGGGCCTTTCTATCTAGTATCTAGTACTCGTAGAGTAGAGGCACTACTGGGCGGGGCTTCCCCACTTCACTCACTTAAGAGAAGAGTTAAGACTTAGACGTAAGGATTGAAGTCTTGAGATTTAGTTACCGGGGGGAAATAGTCAGGAATCTTTCTTTAGCAGTTGAATCCCACATTGGTATCAATTTAGCCGTGAAGCCAGTAAGATGAAATTACAATGTTTGCTGAGCTTCCTCTGGTGCATTCCCCAGCTTCATCTTCAAAGGGAGGAACGGCTGTAAGTTCGAAGAATAGAAAGTATGAGAATGAGGAGATCTGCGCCGCATATTCTCTTACCCAAGACCCAGTTATCTCTAGTCCCTTGCGAGGTCGTAACCCTCGTTCGCCTACAAATGTGTGATTGAGAAAAGAGATTCTCTTAGTGTTCCCGGAGGTCTATCGTCTCGTCTAGGGTGCAGTTTTCGATTAAGAGTTAGATTGAGATCTTAGTGCTAATAAATCCCTTCAGCCATATATGAAGTAGAAAGCCAGGGCAGAAATACAACAAGAAGTCAGTCTTCAATGCCTTCCTAAAACAGATAAGTTTTAAAAGGGACTATCGAGGCCAATAGAACAACATCTTGCAATTGAGGCTCATCCAGCCTCTTGCTCTTCTATTGCAGTAGAAGCTGACTGAGGAATTTATTCGAATCGAAAAAGGTACTTTACCTTGACTCTCTTTCCTTCTGGTGAGAATCAAGGATAGGACAAGTCAGCCAAAATTTCATATGAAATGAATGGTCAATATGATATGAATGCTTTCGATTCCTCTTAAAATGCTTTACTTGACTTAAGAAAGAAAGCATTCTAATGAAAATCTTCATGTTGATCTAAGGGATATCAATAGATAAAGTTAGTGTTCAAATTAGTGTAGTAATAGTATTCAGGAGCTTACTTTCGGTTAAAAGCACTATAAAGAGTTATACTTCTTTCCAGTACTACTTCAAAAGCAGAGCAGAAAGAGATAAGTCATAGCTTCAAAACTAACACTACCTCTAAGCCCTCCTCCTTAGTCCGTTGTCATAAAAGAAGACAGACAGAGAAGGCAGAGTTGGACTTTTATTTAGTTACAAGGCTGTACTGGAGATTCCGTAAATCAGTCTTGATAAACTTGATAAAGAAGTCAGTCTATTTAGTTACGGAAAGCCGTAATGAACTCTAACTAAGTCTTTTTAAAGCAGAGGCAAGGTAGTTTAAAGCTAGTCAAGTCAGGCAGCAAGGTCAGGTTAGCTTGAAGCGAGAGATGGGAAAGTCTACTATTCTATTTAGTTACAGGGCCTCAGAAATAGCATATGATGAGATTGATCTTGCTTTCTCTTTGAAAGCCCTTCCTTCATCTTCTCTTGATGAGGCAGCAAGAAAGTTGAAAGCCTGGGAAGAAAGGCTAGGAAGTCTGACAGGCTTAGAGCCCGAGATCAGTCTTTCGATTGGTATTTCAATCCGAGAAGGAAGGAAGAATTGATCTTACAGTTTTCGATCTGAAGAGAAGTTGGAGATTCCGTCTTTGCATGACTTACGATCCCGACCGGAGAAGAAATAGAAGAATTACAGCTTTGAGGTGGATGAAATGAAACGGAGGAAAGATTAGCTTCCAGCTATAGAAGGTCTATGACGTAGGGAAGTGACAGGGGAGCTCAGTCTAGTAGGAGGTTGCAGTTTCATTGAACCAAGTCCTTTAACTGCTAACAGACTACTATAGAATCAGCTACTGATGACGAAGTAGCAGCCGTAGAGAATATCTTATTATCCTCTATCAGCGAACTGAGCCTACGGATCTCTCTAATCGCATGACAACAGGATAGTCTAAATGCGGCGGAAATCTCCAATTCTTGCTTTCTCTTTATCTTTTTACACCGCTCTTACTCTTATTGAGTTGAAACCCCCCTTTTTTTTCTTCAGAAGATCGGGGAGGCTAAGAAGAAAACATCAATTTGTAGGAAATACCTAGTCTATTTATCTATTCCGAAAGCCGGCTATGCCATATCCCGCATATGAACCGAGTGCAACAAGTAAGGATAGGATTTCTTAACTATAAATTACGTATTATGAGCCGTAAATTAGTTCGAAAGAAGAGGGGGCCCATAGGTCCTTAGCTCTAAGATTCTTTTACTAAGCCCAGGGGAATCTCTTACCAAAAAAACCAGGGAAGAAGTGCCAGCCACTCTGAGAGCTCCTCTCTGCCATATCCGGGGTAGTATAACACTTCGAAAACCCCTGCCGGACTAAAGAAATGCCTTAGAAGGTAATGTGATCCTTTATCTCCGAACTGAGCTGTAGGGGATCCCCCCTTACAGAAGAAATGCCTTAGAAAGAGAAGTTCGAGCTGCTTGAGTAAAAGCCTTATCTTTTGACACCGCCCATCCTGTGAATGATAAGCACGGAAGTCATCTTTTGATACCTGGCCTGCCCTTCTAACTGGCTATCACGTAAAGCCCTTTAAGCTTAGCTAGCCCTGACTTAGTATACAGAGAAGTTGGAAAAAGTCATTCAATTGCTGTTGCCATCCCGGACGGAAGGAAGAAAAGCAGTTTCCCGAGATTCCTATTTATATTCTTGTGCACGCCCAGCTTTGTTAAGGTAGGAAAATCACCCTAGCCCCCCGACTTAAGAACTACCTGAGACAACCGCATTTCGAACTCATAGCCAGGAGAAAAGTCTAACTAAGTCTTTTTGCAATCCCTGTGAGCATATATTAAGGAAATCTAGTAGTTGACTTTACCCAGCTTCAGAAGATTAGTAGGAAAGGCGGTGATTCCTTGTTCTCTATCACTGCATTCGCTAAGTAACTCTCTAAAGTTAAAGTTGTAGTAGCTGCATCGGTGAATAAGGCCTGTCTGTGGTATCAGTGTTAGGGCCTATAGTAGTCTTCGTATTGGTGACTGAATAGGACCTTGTATTAAGTATTAAAATAAAACCTCAATCTTAACTCTTTCTCAACAAGCAGTAACTCTCTTAACTGTTCTCGAAAGGAAGTGCCAAATGGGCATTGGTCACGAACGCTAGGAAGAGTTGTAGCTTTCCTAACTAGAAAGCCTGTAACTACTTAACCCTACTATTCTTTACTTTTTTCTTTCTTACTTCCTTTCCTACCAGATCTGTAAAGAAAGGGAGGGGAAAGAGACAGCAAGAGTAATCCTGTCGGGCTGGTATTAGAATAGAAATAAAAATCTATCACCTCAAGCACTAAGTCTTCTATTTTCCTATAGAGGAGTGAAGTGACCAATGGGATTGATTGGGCACGAACGGAATAAGACAGGTAGCTTTCCTTTATTCGAACCAGAAGGAAAGGAATGAGACTAAGCCAAGGATAAGAGAATATTCTACTGCATTTACTCAGTCAGACTTCCGGGGTGAAGAGAGGTAATAAATTCCTTTCGAACCTAACTAGATCCCGTCTAACTAAATAGAAAGACTGAAGTCCGCCTTATCTTAGGAATCTCAGGCTTTCGTCCTCATTGAGCCTTTTCCTCAATCAATGGGAAGAGAATCCCAGGCTTTTAGAGGTAAGAGATTATGCAGAAGGAATTGAAAGAGATTCCCCTGGCTTTCGGCCGAGGGTCAACAAATTTAGGTTTTTCTTCTTCCCCGGCAACACTTAAAAAGTCTCCTAATCTGACTTCCTCTCTTCTTCCTGACTTGACTTTCAACTAACTTCCCCATGAAGGAAGATCTGGGCATAAGCAGAGAAGACGCTGTCAAGCTTGCTCTTTCAGGTTTAGTAGTGCTAATCCTTTGGTAAGTCAATAGAATGACTTCTTGCTTTCCTTAGTCCCCAGTATACACACTACTTAAGCCTATACTGCACACTAGATAGACCGCCATGGAAGACTTACCGAATCTCGAAAGATAGGATTAGCCATTCTTTTCGATCCTCAATCTCTTCCCAAGGAGGATAAATGGGCTTAAATAGCTATATTTCGTTCTCTTCTTCTGTCTCCGTACTGAATAGAATTGACAGACAGCCCTAGAATTGGAGACTAAGTATATCCGGAAATGAAATGATACACTTGATTCTTACAGTTAAGCGCGTAAGGAATGAAATCCAAGACTGAATATACTTCTTATGGCGGGTACCTACCTTTCTTACATTGATAAGAAAGACATGACTTAGATCCTGCTTCTCTTATCAAGCCTGTAGCTGCGAAATGGAAACCTTGCTTTAACTCAATAAGTTACTGGGAAGCTCCTATCCTGTTTATCTCTTAGCCGCTAAAGTCTAATCTTCCCACAGGTTCATAGAGGGCAACTTCCTCCCTAAGGGCAGCGTAAGCCTTTACATTTACACTTGCTTTCGGCCGTACGGATCAAACTTCCAATGGTCTTTCTGTAACTTCTAAATCAATTCTATTTGATTTACCTTCTGACTTCCAGTTAGGCGCCTCTATCTTCTCAGACAAAGTTGGGGATTTCACCAAGATAGATTGAGGAAAGACATCATAATTAGGCTTTTATGCTTTCTTCCAGTTACGCCTCTTCCATTTATTAAGTAAGAAAGGCATTTATGACTTTCCTTTCCTAGCAGATCAGACTCCGAAGTAGAAAAATCTCTTCTTTACCTAACTGCCTCCTCAACTACAACTTCCTCGGTAAGGCCTGCCGTAAGCCTAAGCTTTCAAAGTGGCATTTCATCCCCCGGTTGTTTGGGAATAGATTCTAAGGCATTTCAAACGAAGTAGCTTCTAATGGATCTTAATCTATAGATAGTAAGTTCCCCAGGAAGATAAGTTGGCTTAAATTTCTTTTCTTCTTTAGCTTACAAGATCAATCTAAGGCAGGGCCTAGTATTAGTTAGAGTTCTCCTCGGGCTCCACCAGCAGCCTTTGTGTCTTCCAATAGGCAGAGAAGCCCGGGAAAATCTCTCTTCAGGTGCACTTAAATTCTTACGACCTGCGTCCTTTCTCCAAGTGAAGTGGTAAATCCACTGGAGCCATTAAGAAGTCATTACCTTTGAGACCTCCTAAAATCCATTGACTATGAGTGATGACGGTATTCGGATCCAACAGATACTGAGGAACTGTTGATATCGTCCAACCAGCACCCATATCATACAACTTCCAGATAAGACCAAACTTTAATATAGAAGAATCCAAATTGGATCTCCTCCAAGAAGTAGCACAAATAGGTGCATCAAACAGAGAGTCGATGGACACCTCTGGAGACAATGCCACAGTATGGTACCACGAGACCCACTTAAGCCACTGCTTCATCCAATTGAACAAAACAGTACGAAAAAGTCTTTCTCGCTCACCATCAAACACAAGCTCTTGAGGGAAGAGCCTGATCTCCTTGGGCTTTAATTCCTTCTGGAGATAGACAACCATCTTCGCCTTTAGATATGGATTGAGAGGGTTTCCCCTACCAAGCCAAAATTATAAAGGTAGTTGTCCTGACCTGAAAGGTTTACCCGCAACCGCCTTCAATCTGCACCACCTTTTAGATGTTGTAGAGTGAAGACGGGCCCGAACCCGATAGCCTGCACCAGCAAGGCGGACAAGTATATTTGTTGATGAAACATTAGACTTTGCAGCCACCTGGCATAGACTAACGGTGGATTTACAGGTCCAAGGAGCCCTTAAGGATATCGGAGATAAGTCAACAGACATGGACTTAGTCCAATACCTCTCGGGCGAGCGTCTTCAATCCTCTCACTTCGCTCGAGTGACTACACGTACAACGCTTTCAAGCTAGTCACTTCGTACCTCCCCCTAACGGGACAGCATTGTTCATCCTCTTGCACAGTTGGAATGTTGGCGACTGAGCCAGAGCAAGTTTAAGCCTTTCTATGCTCCACTACAGAAAAGATGATAACTTATATCCGTAATTGACTAAAGAGCCCTAATATAGCTATATATATGAGTGACTACGTTCCTCTTCGAGCGACTACACGTACCCCGAGCATGGAGAGGTCTTGTCTTTCCTGGGGTTACCCTGGATGACACACCTCAATGTACCGTTAGACATCAGACTTTTGGCCTATCTATCTAAACTAAAGGGCGCCAATGAGTAGTGGAGTACTGTCGGCACGACCGGTATCGCCGCTGTCTTGTTTATCAATAGGACAGTTGTGGTACCTGAGTGCTTGATGGAAAACTCGCCCAGAAATGGGTGGTGGGATCTCCTCCTTTCTATTTACCTTGGCTGGGAACTGAAATCAAAGCCTAAGCCGGTCACCGGGTAGTTTAAGAGAGAGTTTGATCCCTGAAGAAGAAAGAATCGATTCTAAGCACAACAACTGGACACTTTAATGGAAATAGCGTAATAAAAGAGATCAGCATCTTCTTGTCTGTCTCTGCTTTTCTTTTCTATAAGTAGAGGTAGGAAGTGAAATAGAGAAGGGAGTTCGACTTAGAGTTGGAGTTCTGAGTTCAGGGACATTTACTAAGAAGCAACGGACTGAGCTCAAGCCGTTGCTTGTTGGCTTGAAGCGCTAGTCATGAATCCGGGAGTTCAAGGCGTAGGCGCTCTTCTCTTTCGTGAGTTTGGGTGTGAGGCAGGACTCTCCGCTGCAAGTTCCTGTCTGGCGGATGCAGAATTTTTCTTCAATCGATAGGTGGGCTCTCTTCCTCTTGCAAGTGCAGGAGCGGTGTCGGCCCAAGCAGTAAGTAGGTGGAGCTCTTAGTGCTTGGTCCCTTCCTTGGTTGGCTACCTCAGTAGGTGCTTCTTTTGCATGAGCTGTAGCCTAGGCACAAGAAGTAGGAGGATCCGGTGAGTACGGCTGCAGCATTGTTGGAGGTTTGGCCGGACCTTCAAGTCTTTCCAGGAGAGACGAGAAAGAACTGTCCAAAGCAGATAGAGATGGGGCTCTAGATGTCAAAGTCCCTGCCAAAAAGGGGGGCAGTAGTAATCATTGGAGTCACGGGAATAGGATTAGAACGACTTACGGGGGACCGCTGCCCGTAAAAGTAAGGAAAAACCTGGGACTGGGAAAGGATCTCCTGGCTTCAATAGAAGAGTCTCGGAGAGCCAGAAGAGGAGTGTCAGAGTGAGCTTCCTCATCAGAACCTTCACAAAAAGAAATGTGACTAACATGTGCAAGGGCACCACCACTGAGTCGAGTGCGAGTTATAGTGCTCGGTCCGCTGTAAGGATGGGCTGCGGTAAACGTTTTTGGAGTGAGAAACAAAGCAAAAAATGCAGCTTTGACGAATAGATCACACATACCTCTAACGGATTCGCGACGGGCAGGGGGGTCCCCTCGTGTAGTACGGCAGGAAAGTGGAAGATAGCAGAAATTCAGTATGGAAAGAGAAAAAGTCCCCCTAAGGCTAGCGATGCTTTCTTTTGACAAGAGCTTGATAGTCAAAGCTAGTGAAGCCCTGACGTTCAAGATTTGTCAAAATTGGATTCAGCCGGTGTAAGGACTGTTTCCCTCCACTCTTTTGATTTCGTAAAAATTACGCACCGTTTTCTAACCATCCTCCACCCGGATCAAGCTCATCCATCCGTAATAGTCTTTTTCTTTTACAAGAAAAGATGGCTTGGGCTTGCTCGGAAAGAACACTTCCATCTGGCAGATTCTCCTCCTTGGAGTGGATGACGAGTCGGGTATATATGTCCGAATTTCCCCCAAAATGTCGGACTAGGTGGAATGGGTTCATCTGGCATCGTCGGGAGAGAGCCCATGTGGGAGTTTCCTTCTGAAGGCCCTGGATGAGCGTGAACAGAGGAGGATGGGAGCTACAAACTTTGTTGACAAAGGTGTCCTTGACCACTTGAAATAGCAGGTTCATATCTGTGGTGCTTAGAGCCTATGGTTTAAGGAGTAATGGTTCTGGGGCTACGCACCACCAAACAGAGAATCCTATTATCGCACAAAGAGCCAATACGAATCGTATGTCTTTACAATACGAATATACAATAGCATCGGATAGCCTAAAGGTCTTGATCCGCGAGGTTTCCCGATTTATATCGGAAAAGCCAATCCTTCTATCTGGGGAGCGCAGGAGGGGAGTTCTCTCTCTTACCTCTGCAATTTGGAAGGGAAGTTGCCCTCGATTTGCCGAATAAAATAAGCCGACAAAGAAAAAATGAATATACAGCTGCCGAGTGGCGCATGTCAAATACAAGTTTTTTTGCCCCGCCCGTCACATCATATACTTCATCCTCTCCTTCTGCTCTTGGTCTAGTAGCTGGTCCCACATCTCTTTCCCCTCCTCCTCCTGCGATTCCTGTCGCTGCTCTTCCACATCGAGCTCGACTTTTTACTTGCACCCATACCGGTGGCCTCAGCGGATTAGCCATACGAACACTTCCAGGAGCCAGATTTTCAATAGTTGGGTTACTGCCCACTACCACTCGTACTGGTACTACCCTGTTCTTTCTTGCACGGGAGGAAACCTTCTTACCTCAGGGGTTTTAGAGGTTAGTTTGTTAAACAGTGGAAACATCTTTTTTCTTTTATCATTTAAGAGAAATTCAAATGTTATATAGATAATAGATACGGGAGAAGATTAAACCTCTCTTGGCGTGATTTGAATTAGACCATCTCTATCTAGGAAAAGAGTCCCGCCTTCGATGCTTAATAAGTACCGAATCAAAGTATAATCCTAACTAAATTCTATACATCATAAAGACGAAAAAGACCCTTTGCCACTTCCTTTTTTCCTAGCTTAAAAGGCGTCCCTTTCTATTATTGGGATATGCCCTTCCTTATTTACGCAAATAAAGCCGCCGAAGAATGGGAATGCTAGACTCTACCAAGTAAAGCAACTCCAACTGTCACTGCAACTGGCTCGCAAACTCTTCCTGCTTAGGGCTACAACCACAACCTATGCTATGGAAACTCCAAATGTCAGGTCCAACTTCGACTGTGGAGGATTACCCTATCACTGAAACTGAAACAGGCTTTCTATAGGAACTTTCCTAAGGAGGATAACTTTTCTAAATTTCTGTAACTGGATTGCGTAAGGAACTTGAATGCGAAAATCTCCTAGGGCTTTAGGATTATACAGGGAAGAGCACTCCCTAAAAAGATTACACAAGGGAGGATTAGTGCTTTTACTACCTGTGTAAGCCAGAACCAGAAAGAATCCCAAGCACTTCCACTCCAACTCAAGCACCTGGTAAGAAAGAAGGACGGATACTGGCCGTCAAGATAGGGGCTTCATTCTTTTTGGACTTATTCTTTAGACATAGAAAGCATAAGACTAAAAGAACTTGAACATTGACAATAGAAAGTTGACTAAGACCATTCCTCTTCAGCTGAGTAGCCTATATTATCCCCTTTCGCTTCTGACTCCTATAGAGATTCGGCAACATTCACAAAATCCTCCACTTTCTTTCATAAGAAAACCTCTTGTCAACTAATATTGGGTAGGAAAGGGGATCGCATCACCGACCATACCTAATATTTAGAGGGGGGTTAAAAAAAACTCTCTTTCTAGATTTGATTGACAATGACCCCTCCAGAGGCATACTTTATGGATAAAGGCTCTCCAGCGGCAGACACCGTAGGAAAAAACTCTTCAACGTAAGAAAAAATGTCCCCTTTCATGTTGAAATGAAAGGCCTGTGGGCCAACAATTGACAACTGAATTCTTATTGACGGCGTTTTGATTTGTTTTCACTTCGCCGCGTGCCCTTGGGTCGATCTGCCAACACTCCTTTCGAGAAGTTCCCGCTCGAAGCTCTACCAACTCGGATGCTTTGAAAACAACTCGTTTCGTAAAGCTCCAGCTTTCAACTACCTTTTTCTGGAAAAACGATGATGATTGACCCCCTCGCTCCGACATGCCCTGGGCCAGCCCTCTGACCAACCTCAAATACAAGACTGAGACTTGCCCTACTTCGATCGACGGAAAGCGCAAAAGAACGTATACTCTAGTCCAGTCCGAGGAGCCTTTGGGAAAGGAATTGGCGATCACTGGCTCTTGCCAATTGTGGGAGAAGGGCTCGAACCCCTCTGATTCTTATCGCACGAACTCAATCTTATCCAACTCCCCGGCATTCTTTGGAGTCGATCTGCTAACATTGATGCCAACCCGCCTAGAACTTTCTCTGGATTTGCCGTCTCCGTAAGCAATGGAGAATGGAGGGGAGGACTTTTTTTTGTTTGCTAATACCAGCCCTACTAAGACACTGACCAGCCCTATTCAGTTCTACACATACAAGCTCCTTCCTGAGAACAGGGGAGAGAAGAAAGCTACAACTATTAGCCGCTTTCGTAACTGCTCACTTCAGTCCTATAGAAGACAGATCCAAGTCTAAGTCAATCCTCAAATAACCCTGGGCCTTCCACCCTTTGATTATATGCCCGGATCTTCCCCCTGAACTTCTTATTTCATCGGCTACTATTGATTCCAGGACTGCTTTATAAGCCTTTGACGGGTCTACTGAAAGAAAGACTGAAAGGAATGACCTCCAGGAAAACTCACTATCTTTCTCGAAATCCATAGATCAAGCACAAATCCATACTTTTATACTCGGTAAATAAACGGGACTCGGCAGAGAAGATATAAGGAACTTGAAAAAATAGGACCTTGAAGATCGTACTTCATTTAATCCCCGATCTCCGGGCTTGAAAAGAGATCGAAATACGAAGAATCTCTGGATCTAAGTCTGTCTGACTTCCATTCAATCTAACTCCTAATCGGGTAGGAATAATTTCATACCCATTGGAAGCAGTGAACAAGGTAGATTGTCGAGTTTTAGATGCCATAGAATCGCATGGTATCAGTATCGGAGGAAGAAAGCATCTAACCTCCATCCCACGGAGCAAGATACTGGCTACGTAATTGATTCATTTGGTCTTGGAAACCAATGCTTGATACTTGCTCTTATAGGAAGCTTGTTGGTGACTTGCTTTTAAGCCTGGGGAAGTCTCCTCAGTCCCTTACTCACTCCTTGCAACTTTCTTTCGCTGTGCCGGATGAAAGAAAAGACTAAGTCCTTGAAGTGCACCGAAAGGGGGCCAGAGAGCAAAATATATCGCCAAATATCTTATCCTAAACCCGCTAACTGATCTGTTGAAAGAGGGGAGCATGGATTTCGTCTAGGGACTGGGAACTGATTAATGGGCATCGTCTCGAGAATAGGAGAATAGCCTGAGGATCTTCTTACTCTCAATGGCCTTTCTTTCCTACCTTCTCTGATTCAGCAGGGTAAACCAAGCGTCAAAAGCCGGCAATTACTTATACTTAGAATTCGTAAGCTAAAAGACCTGCAACTTAGTCAAATAGGGCGAAATCCTCAACTGACGGGTGAAGCTAGGGGACTTGGTACTTGGTATAGGCTATTATAGCCCCTGATAATGGATCATCTTCGTCAGTATGTTCCGGAGTGTAGGAATAGGCTGAATGACTTCTTTTTCTTACTTGCATCCAGATCTTCCAATGCTAAATCAACTGTTAAGATTTCCTCCATAAGGAAAGTTTGAGCCTAAGCCTTTAGAATGATTTGCTTTCATTAGTCACCTAGATAATAGATTTTGCTTTCTGAGCCTACAACAATAGGATGAGATGAGGCTGCTTTATCCGGCTCAGGAGATTGCATGAATTAGTCAATGACTGAGGAATCAACACCTCTTTAATTAATTATATGCTATTTTGGTTGAGGCAGATGACTTCGTGACAAAAGACTCAACTTGATTTGAAAACCAGGCACACAAACCGAGTAAGGTTACTTCTCCTCCTCGCCTTAATCCGATTTCGAAGTCTTTTCAATCAAATAGTTCCTCTTTAAAGCCTAGTCAATCCGTCTGACTTTAAATACCTTTGAATTTCCCCTCCTAGATGTCTTGACTTCAGTCGATCCGTGAATGCCATATCGAAAGTCCAGGATTTATCTAATTCTATTGTTCTTGCTTACCGGGTCTTCCCCAAGACCAATTGAAAGAGTTAACCCTTGGCCGAAAGCTAGGTCTTCTCATCCCGCCTAGTCCCCTAGATGAAGCGGGAGGAAGGAAAGAAGTAGATCTATTGCTCTTGTTGTTGCTTTCCCGTATGAAAGAATTACTAAGATTAAGTACAAAAGCCAGGAAAGAAGAAGAGTCGTTTACTCTTTATCTTTTGGTTCAAAGCCATCCTGAAGCACTAGTAATTAAGAAGGCTTACGGGCTGGTAATTCCTAAGTCTCATACCGACTTACTGCCTCTACAAGCAAGATCAGAAGCTGGGGAGATCTTGACTGCTGCATCGTAACTAAACAAAGGAGATTGCTTCAACAGTAGGAGAAGATTCTTCTTTCTATGGCATTTCTCTCTTATGTTCAATTCAATTAAAGGAAGAGATGACCTCAGGCAGCTAAACTGGCTAGCCCTTAAAAAAAGACTACACAGAAAAGAGGTATCTACCTCCGAAGCAGCTAGAACAAATACCTTTTGTTGACGTACTTACAGACGTACTTACAAGGTCCTAGAAAACGACATAAGTCTAAAGGAAAGACCATAAAGCAGCAACTCAAGCTAGATCTCAGATATCCTTCATAAGAAATTAATCCCACTGGAAATAAGTAAACTCGTCTAGAAGCAATTGAAGTTTCTTTCCCAGATCTGCTTTACCCTGTGATATATCCTTAGTGAAGCTTAAAAGTAAAAGCAAAGTAAGGGAAGTCATAAATGCGAGATTACGACAGAGATTTCCTGAAAAACTATTAGTCCATAGACTCGCTCTATTTTTCCACCAATAATCTCTCTCCGACTGTTAGGAACGAGAAGGTTGAACACTAACTATCTCTCGCATTTCACAATCTGGACAGCAAATTAGAGACTTTAGGCGATCTTCGGCTAAGAAATAAGAAAGTCGAGAAGAAATTACGTACATAGAGAAGTTTCATCTCAAAGCCTAAGAGATTCCAACCCGGGATATTGAAAAGTAAGTCTCTTCTTACTATAATAGAAAATATGAAGAAGCAGAAAGCAAGTCTGAATCTGGTTCAAGCGCTTAAAGCATCAGATCGGGGAGGAAAAGCCACCTGATAATAAAAGAAGTGAACCTTTGCTCTCTTTCCAGATGCTGAAATTCCTCTTTCTAGTACAATCCCTTCAGGCAGTTGAAAGCAAGTCAAGTAAGGCAGTCTCAAGCCTTTGATGATCTTTTTCTTCCGCATTCCAAAAAGTAAAAAAGATTCTCTTACTCAACATGCTAAAGAAAGGCCTGAAGCCTAATGAAGTAGCAATCCCGGGATAAATGCCATTGAAAGCAACCGTACTTCTATTGACTTACCAAACTAGAGCACAAAGAAGTAAGAAGGAAAAAACCTATCTTGACGCCTTTTCTCCGATTTTACTAGTCCTCTCTGAGGTTCTGTGGTCAGTCTGACTGATTAAGTTGCAACTGTAGAAGAGATTCTGATTACTACTTTTGAGGAAATGAAATAGGCTATAACAGAGTCTGATCGGATTAGTTCAATCTCTAATCAAGAGTAACTTCCTATTGAATCCTCCACTTCTGAGGCTAAGCCAGATCTTACTTTTTTCCTATGAACCAGAAGTAAAGTTAGGATCCTAAGCCCGGAAAGGAAGAAATAACTAGCCTAAGTCATCAATCCTAATAAGCGGTTTCGAAAGCCTGATATTCAATTCCCGCCACTTCCCCGAGTTCAAAACGTATGGATTTTTTTTTCAATCTCCTTATCAAGGTAGCCTGAGGCTTTATAAAGAGAAGCAGGATCAAAACAAGAGTCACTCAGGAATCAAGTCTAAAGGATTATGGTTCTGAAACCTTCTTCCCCGGTGATGAAATTCCTAATTGAGTTGTCTTTCCCGGGAAGTTAGGAGGCAGAGCCTGAAAGCATCCCAAGACTAAAGACCCTAC
>OY979714.1:1205000-1207500 GCA_963855925.1 Inga laurina | reverse complement strand
TCTTTATCTTGCTAAGCCCATAGGAACTTGTTTGATGAATTCAACTCTCAATTGATTAAATGCTAGCGACATACCACGCTCACTGTAGTGGGGGAATAGGTGCTCGCACCGAGAGAAAGCCCGATAGAGACCCCGGCTTTTATGGAAATCTTGTTTTTTAGACCTTCGCTGATAGATGGCTTCCCCTAAGGTAAGGTTTTTATAAACTTTTTTCTAGTTCAAGAGATCCACTCCCGATAAAGTCAAACTCCTATATAAAAGAAAGAATGCAAATTTCATTTCAAGTGCCAGGCAAAGGACCAAGCAGGGGCTTAGGCTCTTGTTGAGGAGTTCCGGAAGCTGAGTAAAAGCGCCCAGACTTCTTTCTATACGAAAATAGAAATTAGAAAGAGGGCTCCCTACGAAGGAAGAAAGAATCTGAACAAGAGGAATGAGTACGGCTAGCCGAAAGAATAAATAGATCGATCCGGGACTTGCATCAATGAATGCACCAACCACGGGTACAATGGGCATACCTGTCATCTACCCTGCGCAGGAGGTCGCCTTAGCTGGTGCCAAAGGTTTTGCATCATCCTTGGCTTGGGTTGTCCCAATTCCTTGATCTGATTATGAAACAAGCTCTTCTGCGACTGCCTTAGCTCTTAGCTGCGGGGTCAACTAAAGAAATTCTTTCAGCTCCAGGACCAACTTCTCAATGAAAGAGCTCTTTTCGGCATAAGAAAGAACCAGAAACCAGAGCCTCGAAAAAGGGGCTTTTGACTCCCTATGTGGGGCGTGGGAAACTCACCTGTGAAGCTGGTGTTTAGTGGTGAGGCGTCCTAAAACCGACCGACGAGTCTGCAATAGATTGGATTTTGAGGAAACCTAGGTAAAAAAGGTTACTGGGAAACTAAGCTAATAGAATAGGGTTATTCGGCATTGATCGAAAAACAAAGCCCTTAGGAAAAAAAAGAGAAAACGAACTAAGCGTGGGATTATAAACCATATAGATTGTGTGATAGAGTGGGGCTTTGCCTCCTTCGAGACACATCGCTCTGTATGCTACTAGGCGTACTAGCTTGCTTAAGCCCAGCATAAGGCTTTCTTTACTGCGCCTTCCTTGCTTGACAGTTTTCTTTCTTCTACAAAAGAAAATATAGATAGATACATCTTTGAAGGGGTCGTACGATCGATTGCTTTTTCACTGCCGGGCAGGCATAACTAGTAACTTTACTCTTTCTAAACCCCCCGACCCCTTAGATGAGGCAAAGGCCGGAGCTGCTACAATAGCAAAAGCGGGAGCTGGAGGAAATAACACTGATAGATGGACGTGAGAAAGCTCTTTTATAATTCTAACATTTTGGTCTGGTATCGTGTGGTATATGGGCGGGAGGAGAATAAGAGTCTCGTCTCATCTTTCAGCTGGAGTTAAGGCTCTCCTGTAAGAACTCTGGAAGGAATTGGTAGACAAAGCATAATGCTTCTTACAAGCGAAAGAAAGATTAGCTCGATCCCAGGAGCGGAGATGGAATCTGTCGAGGAGCACTTCTCGGGGTAGCATCGCCCAGGTTGAGAAGGAATCGCTTAGGTTTCTTCGGAACCAGAAGAATAGGAATGATTACTTGACGTAATCTCAATATCAGAAAAAGGGCTATGCTATATATATAGATATATAATTATTATAGAAGCTGCGTCTCTATCTCTTAGTGAGCTAGCCGCTACTATAGTTTTAAGGTATTTGTGCAATGAATTCTTTTCTGCCAGTTTCGAGTGGGAGTCTAAATCAACCCATTTTCAAGCAAGATAGACCAAACGACTTTACTGTAGGAAGAATCCCAGAAGAGGTGATACACTGATTCTGGATGCAACTCACAAAGACAGCAAGTTTCATCATCAATAACTCTATCGTATTGAGAGCTCTTTTGATCCCATCCATTCCTTTATCGTCTGATCCAGTGATTAGTTAAGTTAGAAGAATGGAATTACTTCCATATGCGGGCAGATATGCATTAACAAGCTTATTGAAGGGAAGTTCCCCGCTCTCGAATAATAAAGTAAGCTGACTATCCCGCAGTGAGCGCTACCTAAGCACTGTTGAAGGCACTCAGAGAAGAGTGGAAAGAGTCCTAAGAGGGCTTCTCACTAAGACTTTCGACTCCGATGCCTTTGAATCCGTTGATTGAATGTCTATCACACTTTCACATCCTAGGAAGTTGTGAAGTGGTTTTTTCCTGCTTTCAATTGAGCGTAGTGGCGGTACTTCCACTTGTCAGTAGATCCACCTAGCTTAGCTCCGCTTCCTATCTGCATGGACTGCTTTCGTATGATGAGTGCGCATCATTCGCCTCTGGCTTGGCCCTCCCTAGTTCTCCTCCCCTGCTTGACTTGCTTTCAGGATTGAGGCTGTCCACACTCTCTATTGCACTCCGGAATTATAAGTCATTGAACCACTGAACTACCTTAATCAAGCCTGGGCATTCTCATAAGCTGATAGACTAGACTGACTTATAACGAACTGGAC
>OY979714.1:1107500-1200000 GCA_963855925.1 Inga laurina | reverse complement strand
CCGTTGAGGTAGCTTCCGGGTCACTCCTCACGAAGTGGGCGCAGCCCAGTTGGTCGAGCTTCCTGCTGGACTACTTGGGTCAGCGCGCTTCGCTGGACTCACGAAGAGTCCACTTGAACCTTTCCAAGGCTCAACTTGACAAGTTGACGTCTGGTGTTCTCTACCAAGCCATCCTGGCTTTTCGCTCCTCTCCTTACAGTCGAGCGACTTCATACCTCTCCTTTCAGTCGACTTTCACTCAACATAGAAAAGCAACTAGAGCAGAGCGGCCTAAAGCTCTTGAACTAGAGGAGGGGAGGGGTCTAGCATACTGAAACATAAATGTAGCTATAAAGCCGCATCTTCCTTACGGTCTCCTAAATCAGAACTTTTTCACTTTGTTTTAGCTTCGCTAGCTTTCCTTTTCAACTCGGAAGCACTTACCCTTTCCAATAGCGTAAGCTGATCCAGCTGATGCGAGAGTTACAGCTCAAGCACCTATTTCTTTTGTACCTTCATTCAATTCAATTCGCCAATTCAGATTAGCGCTTGCTAATTATTTAAAATGGTTTCATACTCAATCAATTAGGGATAGACTCTATCTCTTCTATACGACAGACTAGTTCCCTATGTTAACTAGCGGAGCTCTTAAAAAAGGGAAGTCTAACACAAACAGTCTTGAAGCTTATATATTAAATGAGTCCATCCCGAAGCCCCAACCTTACGCATCACTTTGATTGCTTCCGCCTCCCTCTTTTTTTTTTATAGAAGAGCTCCTTGTGGCGAGAAAGGGAAGAGGGAGATCAAACTAGAAAAATAAATAAAGTAAAAAATGGAGAAGACACCTCTAGTACTTCACTTCCAAACATGACAGCCATTGAACACATTTTTATTTTGAAATTATATGCATAGAGACGAACTCCTAAACTATTGGAATAAACGAATTCAATTCCTTCCTTTACTCCGGGGAAAGGAGATAGACCGATCATTATGACCGGGCCGACAGGCCCTACGTAGTACATGCCCTTAGAAGGGAATACATTTATTATAAAGAACGAAAGAAATTGCGTACTTCACCCCTACCTATTATGCGAGCTAGTCCTATACTGAATTTTGATATTTACTTTTCCACGCGGGAAAGAAAAGGCTTTGTACGAGGGGCCTCTCTTTCTCTTGCGCTGAAGCAGCCACATCTCGTTTGGCTGTCCTACTCTCGTCCCCGCCGAGACCTGAATGGGTCGGAAAGAAACCGGCCTTTGAAGATCACCCACTTCATCAATGCGCGCGATGTTGGAATACCTTTTCCCACTGGGATTTCCATATGAACTTTTTTCTCCACAAGATCATCCAGGTTTAATGTCTCTTCATTAATAGCTACCAGGGAAAAAAAGCTTGACACCACTTCGCTTCAGGAAGTGGAATCTCAACAGTGAACAGGCAGACCGCTGATACCAATCCATTGTCTGAGAGTCTCCAGGGGAAAGGTGGGGCAATCCGGCCACCACTCCAGAAGCTGAACTGTAGTACGGCCCACATGCATGAACTCCTGAGACAAAGCTCAAGCTAGTAGTCATAGTCGGAGTCGTAACTCAACTCCCAGCCCGAGGGGTAGCTCATTGCCCGAGTAGAGAATGTTATGCCTATCCATCTCCTTTTAGCCCTAAGCCCTAAAGAAGTCAATTCCTGGGTTTCTTTCTTTCTTCTAGGGCTAGATGGTGCTGGACTTCCCGCTTCTCCCATTCTTCATTCCCCCACCCCTTGGCCTCTCTGGAAAATTCCCCTAGCTGTTCACAAAGCCTTCCCCGAACCCTACGTGGCTACAGTCAGAAAGTCTGTCTTTGTCAAAGTCCCGTTCGTCTCTAATATCTAAAGAGAAAAAGAGACCTAAGACCTACTCAATGCGGCAGGAACGGATATTGATAGTCCTAGGGTTCAGACTCCTTGCTTTGAGGAAAAGAACCATACAGTGAAGAGTGACTGACAGACTTACTTGCTGATTTGTTTATGGCTTGACGGGATAGAGGTTTCAGGGTCAGAATGTGATAAAGAATCAATGCGGCTAAGAACCTATCTTTTAATCGAAAAGGAAGTAGACTCAGACCTCATATACGCAAATGTTCAGATCGAGATTTGGAAGAGCTGCTCCATCAAGAAATTCCTGAGCTTGTTACTGCCCAATGACATCATAGTACCGGGTCGAAAGAAGAAATGTGGCTATAAACTGATCTGAGGATTCAAACTCAGCCCTTGACCTTGTTTTTGCCCTGTCTGCTGCGCACCTTTGAAATGGGGTGGCATTTCGCTCCCCTGTCTCCGGACCCTACGGACCTAATGCAGTAGCTATGCTACCCGTTCTTACCTTGAATGAATGGGGCTGCCCCTATCTCTATCTTTTTCATTCCCCTAACACGGCTGGGACAAAGCCAAATCGGACAGTTGCGTCAGAGAATCTAGTGGTTGGTGCATCTTTCGTTGAATTTGCTTTTGCAGTCCTGACTAAAACAAAGAAGTAAGAAGGCAAGTCATCGATCTTCAAATGAAATGCCCTTTCTTTCCTTTGCTTCCTTCAAGGATGGAAGAGATCAATCGAATGTGAGAACTCATCATCAAGAATAGGCTTTTCAAACACCTTTGACCTTATGTCTCTCTCTCGAAATCCCTATCATCCTCATGTTAAGGACAACAGTGGGGGATGAAGCCCCTTATCAGTCCATGTGAAGAGGAAGTGGAGGGGGCAGTCAAGGAAGGACACTCAATGTCCCAATACATTAGTGAAACTGCTTGGCCGAGCCGAGTGGGAAGAGAAGCGGGTGAAGAGCTCAGTCGAAAGGGAGTAAGTGAACGTGCTTTCATTTCAGATGTATCACCATTCGGGTATCCTTTCTTCGTGTCAGGGACATTTCCCCTACCTCTTATTCTTATTCTGATGGAGATGGAGTCCAATCTCTTATCCCGTAGAACACGTAGTCAGTCTAGGATTCCAACTCGATCTTAGGCCATAAAGCATTCCAGTCCCCTAGCGCTTGCTTAGTAAGGCGAATAGCTTTTTCTTTAGTTCTTTAAACTGCTCCCGAAGCAAGTCCTTCTTTTGGTACAGTGTAATAGCCCCGTCCGAATTCATTCCAAGTCCTTCTATCGCGTAGGCCTTCCATGACTCCTCAAACCAAACCCCTAGTTAAAGCTCTTCCTCGGCCCAAGCTGTCGGATTGCTTTCCTAAACGGAATCTTCCTTAATTTTGACTGTAGGAAAGTTTGGCTTCAAGGAAAGAAGTGGTCCAGTCGTAAAGTAGTCGCTTTATTTCCTATCGTAGGATAAGAAATGGGTTCTGTTCCTCCTCTAGATCGAGTTTATGGGGTGGCAGTTGTAGGCCCATTCCTATTTTGAATTACTTTTGCTTGAGACTGTATATCTGCTTCCCTCCAAAAAGTGTAACGCCTACCTCTTTTCCTTATTTTAACCCCGGCCTTATTCGGCAAAGGAAGAAAGAGCTTCCGATCCTGTTGCCGGCTAGTTTGATTAGGACAGTTTTCCTGCCTTCGTTTACTACCACCGCCTCTTTTCTTGCCTCGGACAAGCGAGAATCTTTCTTAACTTCCCGATTAGATGTTCCTCGGTCTTGGTGTTTGCGTAACCAGTCCTCTATCAAGCAAGCAAGTAAACTACCTTTCCTAAGCCTAAGTTTACCCGGCCTAAGCAACAACAGTTCCCTACCCGGCTACGGGCTAAGCTCACTCGTTTACCCGGTAGCTCCGTTCACTGCGTTCACGGCTACGTTCCTAGCTCCAGTTTGACTTTAGCTACGAACTCATAACTACTAGCTCTCTTAAGACATAAACTCATTCATAAGGATTATTCTTTCTAATTGGTCCAGAATAGGCCCTCCATCCGCCTATTATCTGACTACCCTTTGTTTAACTCAACAACAGAAACAGCCTTGCCTTACTTGGCTAGAAGTACAAGAAGGTGCGTAGCTTGTTAGGAATTAGCTGGATTAGAGATGAGAAGACTGATTAGTAGTTCTATTACATAACTCGGGCGTACCTGCTTGCTTACCCGCTCACTCGAACAAGAACTCCAGCTTGGCCCACTTCTGGCTTTGGCCAATATCCTTGATCAATGGACGCTTAGCTAGTTCCTACTTTTGATAGGTACTACTTCCACGAAAGCAGGATTGCAACTACTGATGTCATTCTTAGACGTTCATCACCCTGGTGGAACTCAATCACTGATAGCCTCATTCCGGCAAGTGAGAAAGAAGCTAATGCTAACCATCATCAGCCAGAAAGACCCGATAAAGCCACGATAAAAGGAATTGGACAGCTCATCTTTCGACTGTAGTGATTCCGCTACGTGGGTTGAGAAAAGGGCTTTATTAAAGGACAAAATGTAGTTCTAGGAAGAAGTACTTTCTATCAGTGTAGGTAGGGTCCGGTCAATCCAGTGAATGAATGGAATTGATTTAAGCGCGGATTAGCCGCGAAAGAGCTTTACAAGCGGCATTGCCGGATTATCGGAATCGTTTCAATGTGAACATTCCGGTAAGCAGTGCCGAAATGAACTGTAATGGCTATTAGAAGAGGGTAGACAACTCAATACTCTTTTCTTAGACGATAGGTGAGACTGAATTTGAGATTCATAAAAAAACTTACCCGAACAAGCAACGGCTCGAGGGCTTGAGACGCTAGCTCAGTCCCTTGCTTGTTGGCTCAGTCCCTTGCTTGTTTGGATGAGTCACTTCGCTCCGGTTTATCTTTTCATGTCTTCTATAAAAAGTCTAGGTCCTTACTTGAATCTTTCGTTGAAAAGGAGGCGGGGGCTATTATAGTTTGACTCTTGTGGGATAGGGGGGGCGCTCCTTCGGAGCGAAGGAGAACTCCCTGCTCTGGAACTGATTGAATGCGTCTTGTTCACTGCTAAGCTAATCGTTCTGTCCTACTTGACTCTATGTTGATACCTCACCCTAGGTTAGGAGCTGGCTTAAGCCATGCCCTTACTTGACTCCCAAGACCGGATACGCAGCTAAGAAGAGAGGAGAGACTAGTACTTGTAGTAGTAGTTGCATTAGCTTCGGCTGACTCTTTCTTTCATGTAATCACAATGAGTAATGGTGATGCTAATCCAAGTCATTGAAGGAAGATGCCAATCCGAAGTTTAAGAGTGAGGCCTCTTATCAGATTAAGTAGAGTTGGGATTGAGATTGGTACGGATTTGAGCGAATTCCCTTCCTCTGGCGAGTGACTCTTCCGGATCTTAGCTCGCATCCTACGATTGATGCCTTGACTAACAAGGTTTATGCTGCTTTGTCCGCAGCAACCTTTGCTAAGCTAATCCCAGCTTTGGAAAAAGACCTACAAAAAGAGTTCCTCTGATTCTGATTGAATAGCAGCCTATTCTTTCACAACAACCATGGCATGAACTAGTAGCTTTAGAGCTCCGGAAAGAGTGAGAAGATAGAGAGCTTTCTTTAGAAAGATGATTCCAGGAGATGTGGCATCTAATCATCTAGCTGCTCTTTCTGTCTTTCAGCGCTTTGAGATGAGAATGAGTTGAGTATCGGAAGTGAGACTCGTCGATTTGCTTTGTCTTGAGTTGCTTCCTTCCTTATTCATATTTGAGGAGAGAATCTGTGAACGAAGTGGAATCCTTTCTATAAGTTCTTCTTCAAGTCGTGCCAGACCACTTCTTCCAATTGGTTTGGTTTTCCTCTGCGCCTTGCGAGAGCCCTGAGTCAGGTCCTTAGGGGCATCTCATCCAGAGGGGCTCCTGATTTGAGGTTTCTTTGTGGCATCGCCTTTCCTTTCGATAGAAAGAAAGAGAACCTAATTGTCGACACCTCCGCCTAGACACCTACTTCAACGTGCTCTTCTCCTATGCCGTAGCGAAGAAGCTCTGTCCGTCATTTAGCATCAGTGCGTTCTGAAGCGGCTGCAGCATCTGTTGTCACTTTTACCACCTATACCACTGTCTAAATATTTGCTTCTTAAGCTGCTAGCTCGATCTTATGGTCTGGCTTTCGAACCGGAAGGGCTTAGATTGATTTGCAGGATGCCGGTGGACTCTTTTCATTTTGAAAAGTCCCTTAACGTTCGACTTGCATGTGTTAAGCAAAGAGCTCTCCTCAATAGTCAGATAGGATCGTAGGCGTACGGTGACCGGCTTCGCGAGACCTGTCTTTTCAGATGTTAATGATAGCATTGTAAGATAATCGGTATCTGTCCCTCGAGAAAGAGTAAGATAGGCAAAAAGACAGGTCTACTCAAGGCGTTGCTCTATTGGGCGCAGCTTTCTTGATCTAGCTTTCTGACTAACTGAATAGGCTCTTTTCCATTCTTTCTTCTCTTACGATATTTCGAGTTACGGATTACATGACTTCGAAAAGCGTCCTTAATCGGTACACATCGAGGAAGCAATATGAAATTGATAGTTAAGAGGAAAAGGTCCCTCCTTTATGCAGCCTTCTTCTTCTATACGATACCCCCAGACTCGCGTTCCTGCCTTTTTCAACACCGAAGAAATCCAACACTGGTAAACTCATATCTCAAGGGACGGAGGTACCTTAGATTAGAAGCCCATACCATAAGTACTGGGACTTAGCTTAGGACTGCAGGAAATAGGATAGCCACTAGGCCAGCTACTAAATACACACGCACTAAACAATATATGGTGAAAGCATCTTCTCTAGGAGAAAGAAAAAGAAATCCATATTTACAGGGCCCACCCCTACTCTTATGCTTGACTAGAAATTATGCTTGCTTAACTTTCAAGTTCAATTTGAACTTCCAGGCGAATTCATTCCTCTTTCACCCTCCTCTCCGCCCGCCTGTTTAGCAATCCAGCTATTGAGTGTACTACGAGGGCCAAAGCTGAGCTTTGGTCCACCGCCTGGATAGGGTTCTAGGGAAAGGGAAACAGAAGAGAGCTCTCTATTGATGGCTGTAGCCCCTTTTAGAGAAGCCTTCTTCTGCTGCCTTTTTCGGTTAGTTTAGGTCCTGGTCCTGAGTAAGAGCCAGTAAGGTGCTAGCACGGCCCCTTGGTCTGGGTACAACTAGAGAATATTTATCTGTCTTTCTTTTTTGGACTTTTTCAGCTTATTGTTCCTTATCTTTTAGGTAAGTGAAGTGACCAGGGCACGAACGCTCTAACAAGTTAAGGTCTTTCTCAACCAAAGCATGTTGATTGCACGGGATGCAGATAAAGTGATCAAAGTGAGGTTTTTCCTTTAGGTGCTGTCTACGAACACCATCCGCGAACATCAAAGGCTGCGGTATCTTTTCGAACCGATGACCGAATGGATTGGCAAAAAGAAAACATAGACACATTGAAGAGATGGGTCCGAGACGTCGACGAATACAACCTCTAAGGGTAGCTATAAGTCTATCTTCGCAAAGATCAGAAATGCTAGTCACGAATTTAAGTCGCATAAAGCGGGCCTGAAAAGGGCCATAACGGCGAGCCTTAGGGTGCGATTTCATCTGTTGGAGGCGTAAACGCAGCAGTTAGCTCTACTCTAAAGGTAGTTATTTTCCCCTCGGGTGAGAATCGATAGCTGTTGGAATAGTAGTAGCGGTGTGACTTTCTTCTTGAAAAGACTGCTTGACTTGGCTAAAAGGTAGTGAGTGCATTGATGCAGAGAAGTTGGAATATAGTCAGTGTGCCACGAGTGACTCCTTGCGCACCGTCGATCAGGGCTATTTTCACCATGAAAGAGATTAGGTTCTCGAAAGCGAGTGAAAGTCACCCTAACCTAGAACGAAGACTCAGAGCAAGCATTCGAAAGTATATGATAGCACCATCTCTTCGCACTATAGGAGTCGCTTCCCAGCCTAACTGAGCAGTTTCCCGGCGGATAGTCACCTTTCCGAAATGGGTATCTTAAAACACTTCAAAAGGATTTCGTTGGTCTGTCCTACTCTACTAGATAGGGTAAGGACCGAGCGAGCAAAAGAGATCATCTGGCAATAGCAAATACCCAATGCCATCGCCCTCTATCATTATCAATCCGACTAGTCTTTAGCATTCTTTCCTTTTCGCATCTCGAAAGAAAGGTTAGCCCTTACGTTAGATTAGAGACAAGGAAGAAGGGTCCCGGTTTGGACAGTGAAAGAGAAGAAAGATGAAGATACCAACCCGAAAACAGGATCCGCAAGACAGCAAGGTTCGACTTCATCTAACCCCTGCTATGATGCACGCACCTATATATCCCACTCATCGTCCTGATTTCAAGATTTGAGGAAAGGAAGAGTTGTAAAGAGAAGCTACTCTGAAAACACAATCTATAAAGACTTCCGTTAGCCATGCAGTGAGCGGTACTCCGTCAACAGAGTCGACAAAGCAGTCAACGGTAGCCGACACCGGTTTCGTTATCATAGCCCTAGTCTTTCTTTTCTGTTACAGAATCCGAAATTTACTTCTTTTCTTTCTAAAGGCTCGGCTAGCTAGAAGGGAAGGCAAGAGCGCTATAAGAGGTCTTTTGAGGCATTCTGGCAATGCTATCTTGCTTGAGAAATCCCTTCCTTCTTATTGGCTTATTCAACAAACGGTATAACACTTCTCTCATCCCACTGCCGAACTATCCATGTCTTATTCTTAGACTATTATACTTGCTCCGAGATGATAGATCGGATGAAAACAAGAGAGAAGGAGCTGCTTTTGAATCCGGGGTTGGAAGATAAAAGCAATAGCATGCATGATAGGAATAGCAGGTTTCATAGAGATGACATCACAATAGGATGAAGACGTTATCCGCTTTCACGTGGAAATGGGAGAATGTAAAAATGCCTTTGCTTTTGAAAGGCGGAAGGATTACTTGCTAACGGTTTTCTCCCTCATGGCATCTCGTATAAGTCCAAGAGTTAGTGCATTGGATGCCTGGGCAACTGCATCTAGTACAGCTGACTTCGCACCAACCCAATCTCAATTAAAAAAAGAAAGATAAGTACAAGCAACTACATCATGAAAGCCGGAAGTAGTGCTTTCTACGCTATTTGCATACCTAAAGGTAAAGCCTTGAATCTAGCCTACAATCCCTTCTTTATTCTCTTATGATATTGCATCCGGCTTTTCTTATATTCAATTTATAGTGACCCGGTAATGCCACATCAACTATTCTGTGCTCGTGGGTATCTTAAAACCATTGATTCAATTGCATCACAGTTGATTCTCGAACAAGAACAGCGCTTAGGTATTCAGTACGACCGCTTATTCCAGCAAGAACGGTAACAGATGAAATTGCTAACAGGGCATTTTCCGCACCAGCTCATTCCCTTCCCCTTGATCGGATTAACTGTCCGTTAGATATCTTCCTATTATCCTTCCTTTGCCTTTTCTCCCTCACTCTGTCATCCAATGCATATTAGGGCACCAGCCCTTCTTGTTCTTCCTCCAAGAGCGCTTCCTCTTGCAGTAGATATTCCATCTCTATCACTAGCAGCTTAACGTCCTTCTTTCAAACAGTCTATTCCGATAGTGCCACGGCCCTCTCTCTTTCGTTCCATCTCTCTCTCCTTACAGTCGAAATCCTTCTTCCTTCTCTGTGCGTGGGTTCGCCGGATAATTGTTATGATTTCAAAGAATCGAGTTATTTTAACTTTCACAACAGCGTATTCTTGCACAAAAGAGCGTATTCTGATTCACTTGCTAATCCCCTATTCCAACCTGCTGTTCTTATCTTATTTATGGGATAATTGCCATTTTCCGCCTTAGGGCAATCAGTTACTTGCCTTCCCCAGCGTCGAAGGTGCGTAGCGCACTATTCGCTTTCAGTAAAGTAGTGTACACCGCCAACAAAGACAAGCAATATAGGGTCTTCAAGGAAGAGGTTAGGTCCCTAGCTTCAGAAGTGGGAGCAAAGCACTTGGCTAAATCATCATCTCCTTTCGCTGGCCGTCTAAAGGAAAGGTTTTTCTACAAAAACCAAGAAGCTGTGAAAGGATTGAATTCGGTTAGACCACTGGGGAAGGATCAATTCATTCATATCAGCTAATCCCAGGGTGAGAAAAAGCTTTCACTCTAGAAGCTAACTTTTCGTTACGCGGGGAGAGGAGCGAAAGCCACTCGACTGAAGGGAGAGGTTTTATTCTCTAAATCTAAAAAGATTGAGGCTCTTTTTTCCAATGCTTGTAATTTAGAATTTAGTTAGTACCTGTGTTTGCCCGGTTTCCGGCACATAATCCCACCATAGAATAAACCCAATATATAGGACGGACACGACTATACTGTGTGCCTGATTTACGCTTGGAAACATTTCGCTTGAGTGCTCTGCAGCTCGGTCTATCTCACTTTTAAAAAGCCTGGCTTTTCCCTTATCTATCTATAATCAAGACTACCCCTCTTTCCGCTATTCCCCTATCTATCTTCGGAACCCTTCTCACCTGAGAGCTGACCGATGAGAAAGTTGACATCTTTGCCAGCTTTTCTCGTTCTAAAGTCAGTAGAAGTAGAATAGGAATCAAACGCAAATAGGGATTCTAGGACCGAAAGCCTTTAACAAACAGTAAGAGTTACGTCTGTCCCACTTGGCTCAATAGCCGTAGATGAAATAAATAGCAGCTTATTCTTTCACAACAGCAACCTCTTTTTCTGAATGTCCTGCTTATGATGATTCAATTCCAACAGCTCTTATTCCTCCAACAGGCTTAAAATCATAAGGAGAAGCTTTAACCTAAAGCTCAAGGAGCATAGTTCCAATTCAAACTACCTAAGAGAGATCAGAGGCCTAGCTATCACTAACTAAAATAAGTTTTAGGCAAGCCTGGCCTGGAAGCTAAAGCAAGCCCCGCGAACCACCAAGAGTAGGGATCAGAAGCAAAGAACGGCTTCCAGAACCCCCTGCGAAAATCGACCTACAGAGAACACCAAGAACTGGGGGGAAGGAGCGCACCGAAGGCTGGTTGCGAACACGCCAACAGGCCCCGACCAAGCTAACAAAACCAGTAGATGGCACAGAATAGGAAAGATCGCAACTAAGGCTTAGGAGCCAGAATTCGAGTACTCTAATCGGGGATCATACACATAAGATACTGAAGGTTTTTTCGGAACAAGTTACCAAAAAGAAGGGCGGTAGCTGCCATCTGAAAACACGAATTAATTCAGTTAAGGATCGTCCTAGCTAACACCTTTTTGATTCTATTACTCAATTGATTCTTCCAATTCCCACTCAGTCTGGTTACCCGAGAAAGCAAGTCGCACTTCGAAGCGTAGGTTTGACATAGCAAGTCCTAGCGGACTTCAAAGGTTTGGAGAATCCAAAGTTAGAGTGTTAGCGAACCATGTTCCTAGATAAGGATCGACTTAGTTGAGTAGCCCGCGGAGCGGTTTGTCGTAGATAAGCGCTTTCAACCAGTTCTCTGGCAGTCCTAATTTATTCTCCTGACCAGCCTCTTTGAGTGGGAGGTCGCAGTGATCCAGTTAGAGTCCCCTAAAAAAGCAAGTTCTTTTTCAAGATCTCTTTTCCAAGTTAAAATCCATCTTCCTGCCCTAAGCCCCTTTTGTTGTCTCTAGCGCTTTATTGTTTGATAGAGACCGACCTGCTTTCATAAGCATAAGCACTTGTTGGAAAGTTCGGAAGAAGGCTTTGAGGGGAACTAAGTCGATGTGGCTCCGGTTCAGTATTGCGCCTCCCGCTTATAATCTCTTCCAGCTGAGCTTCTATGCGTGCTAGTGCTGCGCTTTTCTTTTCTTGTAAACAGGTTTCCCCTGCTCTTTCGGCTCCATTTTGAGCTCCATCCTCAATTCTATCCAAAGCAGCTCGATCCCCTTCCGATCAGTATCAGCAAGAAGAGATGGCAGCATTCACTAACCTTGACTTCAGACTTTTACCAATTCCTATGATGAAAGAAAACCCCTCCGGGGAATCAAACTTCTGACTCTAACCAGATCCCTCTACTTGACCATGACTCCGGGTACTGAGAACTTCTTTCTTTGAGATTGGATTTCCCCCTATCTTAATTGTACTTTGTTTCCAAGCCAGACGGTATTGAATTCATTCCTAAGCTTGAGGACTTTCATTCCCGAAGGCTAGGCAGCAAGTGCAGAAAGGACTTCAGGGGAGGACTCATTTATGTGAGAAAGTCTTTTATAAAAGATATTTTACGGATTCGATTACAGCATATGACAGATGCTTTAGTTTACTTTATATCTGCTTATTCTAAGAGGTAAGTAAGCTTCCTCTTTCTTTCGGTCTTACGATCCGCTTAGTTCTAGTAGAAGCTGTTCCGGTCATCGTAACATCAGTCGGCGATTCCATTCCTGCTCCTTTGAAAAAGAAGAGTCCGTTCTTTAGACCTTTTCAAAGGAGTTTAGTTGCCCATATCCCTGATGGGAAGGAGAGGCATTTAGGTTCCTAAGAAATGCCCGAAAAGAGAGGGTCCTCTTCCCGCACAAGAGAACTCCCCCGAATAGAGATCTTGTCCTGCTCGGTTTCCAGTGCTTCCTGAAGCTGATAGTAAGCTAAGCGTTGGAACTTAATCGAGGATAGGAACCTTAACTATAACCCAAGGAGATGCTTCTTGAACTTGGGACTTTCAAAATGGATTGAACACCCGGTCTGAGAAAAGACGTTTAAAGCGGAGGGAAAATCAACGGGAGTGAAAGAGGGAAAGACCTGGCTGGAGGGAAAGCATTCTTTCTAATTTGCATTGCAGGGAATCGATCAAATAAAGGCAGGCGGTACTGATTGGAAAAGGGTTGGAGGTTCCATTGACTGCTGAGATAGCTTCTAGTAGTTTCAGAAGGCAAGGAAGGAACTGCAAATAGCAATTGATTTAGCAAGACTAGATCTATTTTCTATAAAGGCATCCCCGGTTAGATGATAAAATAGATAAAATCTCCTTATTTTCAGTAATGCATCCAAAAATCCCGAGAAAGACTAATCTCTCTTTCAAGTATACGGGCTCTTGATCGCAGCAACACACCTTCTTTACAACATAGCCTAAGCCAAACGAAAGTGATTTTCTTGTTTTCTTTATGTCGTATCTTTTTTTTGGTTTGGACCAATGTCCCATCCACCGCCCATACGAGTATGCTATTCGCGCTTCAAGCTATCTTATAGAGTGGAAATCTTGGGCTTGAGCCTGGTATAGATAAAGCAGCGGGAGGGAAGTTGACAAAAAGAATGCGTCTCAGGTGAGAGAAAGGCCTTGTAATAGGGTCTGAGTGTGCCTAAGGTGCTTAAGCAGTGTAAGATTAAGTTGATAATGAAAGAAGCTAGGCCTACAAAGCGATTGATCTAGTTCTTACTGATCAATAGAGAAAGGGGCAGGCCCCATATGTAACACATACAAATTATTGTGCCAGCTTTTTATGCTATCGCCTAAAGTTATTTTCCAAGGTCTGGTGGAAAGGGAATCTTTGATTCCTAACTTAGGTTTGATTTTCCGTATGCCCGTATAGGCAGCTCATCAATCTACTGATCGGATTAGCACACCAACTTGCCCAATTCTCGCCTGCGTTAGCAGAAGTAGAGATAGGATTTTTTTTATGTGAAAATTACATAAACCGATATAACGGGAAAAAGGACAAAGGACTCAAAGATTTCTTTGATACTCTATATTGTATTTGTATTTAGGGACTATCTTCCATTCTAAAGAAGCTATCCTTTCTTGGGTCATCAGCCTGATAATCGCTGAACGTACAACTTGTGGTACGGACTCTTCTTCCTGCTGCTCACTGCCTCGCTTTTATGATTCTATTCTTCCACAGGTCTTCTTAATCGGAATTGATTGCTTCATCAAGTTATTGATTATATACGTTGACCCACGTAAGGCCCTTACTTTTTGTATAACTACAAATTTAAAAAGATCTTGTCATCCCGGATAGAATCTCTGCTCCGCTTGTTCACTCCCGATACGCCTAAGCCGAATAGAGGGATATGGTGTTTACCTAAATAGAGTGGAACGGCAGCGCAAGCTCACTCTTGAAGAGACTTACATACCACTAGTCGTTTTTGTTTGTGTATTGAACTTTGTTGATGCTCTCTTCTGTGGAAAGTAATGAAAATGCTTCGGTGGTAAGGCTCTTAATGTTTATTGTCTTTTTTATGGTCCTTCCATTAACTACTCCTTTCTCCAGTAGCTCCCACACCAGATGCTACTACTCCTTCGGACCCTGTTGCTTAGTCCGTTCGTGTGGTACCTTTTACTCTTTCAGGTGTAGAGGGAAAAGAGAGTCTTAAGCAGCAAGCATGAGTGAACAGAGACTGCTATTACCATGTCCCTAGCCTGGTTCCTTCTTTGTTGCCTGCCTCTCCGCTTCTGTCAGCATAGAGGAAGGTTTTCACTCCCGTTGAGAAAGAATAAATGCCCTAGCTCAGCTTCCTAGCATGACACATCAGCTACGCCATCAGAGACTGGATTAGAGCCTGGAATGATCCTCCACTTGCTAGTCAGGAAAAATCTCACCGCTCCGTGGGCTTCTTTCGCTGCTCTCTTAAGCTATCGCTCGCTTTACGAGTGGAAACCAAGTTCCAGAAACTGTTAATACAGATACTATGCTGGTATCTATCTAAGAGTCAATATCTGTGAGAAGCTTCCTTCTCATAGACATCCGAAGCGACGTTTGATCATCAGCATTATAGAGTTTTGCCGGTCCTTGAAAGAGCGTCATCAGTCTAGCTCGTCATGACTCAATCATGGCCTTAGGCTGAATTGGTCCTGGCCGGCAGAAAGATAGCGGCAAGCACTGAGCAGTCGTCAAAAAAAAAGGCCTAAGGCAAAGAAGGCAATAGCCTCGGTTAACGCAAAGCCTAGAATGGTAAGGTTTGAAATAGCTTCCTGGAAGGATGTTGACTTGCTTTGTCTTGCTTACCGGCTCGGAATTGAACTCCAAAAAAAGGGACTGACTCTAACGATGCATATCTTTAAGTAAGCAAACCAACTGGAGGAAAGATCACAGCAGGTCTAGGAGCCGAAAGAGCTCAACTGACTTAGTTGTAGAGGGCGACTGAAAAGGAGGCTCGACCCACAGGGGGAGCGGTGGGCAGAGAGAGATTGAATGAAAAGAGTAAGGGAAAAGTCATGAGATGACTGGAACTCGCTCAAGGCAAGGGAAAATTGCTCTTACTTCCGGTTGAAAAGCTGTTACAGAAGAAGCAGCTCTTCTTTCATAAGCAAATGTACCACGTATGTAGAGAAGGGCTGCTTTTAGCTCTTTTTAGGACTCAGCTGCTATTGACTCATCCGCTGGGATTGGAATGCTTGACTTGCTTTCAAAGCCTTTCTAGGCTAACCCTTCACTAGGCTAGCGAAGGAACTGACATTAGGGCAACAACTCCTGACTCGAGGTTGAGAATAGGATTCGATTGAAAACAGGATCAATCAACATAAAGGGAAGTCCCCTCTTCCGATGCAGTTAGCTCGACTCGTGGTATAGCTCTTAATAGGCATGTAGCCGTAGGTGTTTTCTCTTCTTTCACTCAAGCTCCCGGGAAAAAGGCATCTAAGGGGACAATAGAGCAGCATTGAACACGCATCCAGCACCCCGAGTCACTACCATAAAACTAGCGATTTAGGAGGAACCCCCGCTCCACAACGAGTGAAGAGACAATCCGCTCCTGAAAGAGCTCTCCTGAGCGACAACGGGAAGAACGAAGCGATAGAAGATCGCTGAGTGAATGAGATGCTAGCCGCGTATATGCTTAAGAAAGGGCTGATGCTATTGTGGATTCCAATCTCAATACCCTTCCCCCCCCTTTGCTGATCTATTTTCTATTCAACACTCTGTTCTTTATTGCAGTTGCCTCAGCGCTTGGATTTCTTCTTCCATGGCCCGTCGCCAATGAGGATCAAAAACTGCTTCTTTTGAACTCAGAGGTTCACGAAGAGAGTGAACAGAGACAAGAAAGGACTGATATGATGAAGAAAAACAAACATATAGTATTTCTCCAAGAAGTGGAAATTGCCTAGCTAGTGCTTCTGGGAAGGTTGGATCTGACCGGCTTGGCTCTTTGGTACCTGTGAATGAGCCTTCACTTTATCTACCTAACCGGCAATCCATCAATCTTACTACACTGGCAAAGAAAGAGAGTTTAGGTAATTATAGGCAATTATGTACCCGAAAAAGAAAAGAGGTTCCCTCTTCTCTGCCCGGTCAGTCTGATCCTCTTTCTTTTGAATCAGCTGCTCTCTTTCCTGCTTATACGCCTTTACCGGAGCTGCTAAAGCAACTTTAGAATGACTTTCCTCTTGATTTCGCAAGACAGACAGAGATTGAATGAACGGAAAGTAACTGAACCCGGGGAGAATAGTAAAAGAAAATGGCATATATGCAAGTTGAACGATTGAAATGTCTCGTAGAAAAGGAATGCTCGAAAGGGAGAGTGAGAGATTAGATCTTTCTAGTATCTATTCTCGATAGCTTATCTAGATTGATCTGTAAACTGTTTGTCTTCATACTAAGACCAAGACAATGGATCTGTTGTAACAGATCAACTAAACTAGATTGAACTCTATCTGGAAGTTCTGCTAAGAAAGCTGCTTTGAAGCAAGATCAGGTACCCTTATTTAGATTCTTATCTCTAGCTTCTCTATAGCTAGCTATACTATATAATTAGCTATACAGCTTATAAGCTAGACAGCCATTAAAGTTCTATAGCTGAAAATAGCTAGATAGCTGCCAATTTCGAGTTCAATGGCTAACTCACAGACAGGATGGCATTGCTTCCAGTTAAATTCATCTCTCTTCCCTACTGCTTTTTTTTCCACCAAGAAGAGAACGAGCCATATCAGATCTAGCAAACAATGTCCCAAACAGACTACTCAATGAAGCTTTCTTTCCCGTATCACAGGCAGCTCACAGAGAGCTGTTTGACTGAATGGGATTCCAAGAAGATGCTCTTTTCAGCTTTGATGGAAGGAACCGATGCCAGTGAATCTGCTTCAATTGGACCGCTTCGCCCAGAAGCTTATAGCCGAACGAATAGGATTCGCTACCCGATTAGTCTCCCTTATGCTATTAGGCACCTTTTGTCTAGGCTTTTACCAAAAACTTTTTATTCATAGACTGAACTTGACAGGTTCCACTGCGGAAAACTCCTCGCTACACAAGTCGCGTCACTGCATTCGTTCAGCCGGGTCGCCAAAGCAGTGGTGATGAAGGCTGACAAGCACGATTGACCGAAACTGGAGTCTCACGAGGGATTTAGCAGTTCCGTGGCTGCATATTCAGTCGAGCACATGTGACTGAGTCGCCCGTATCTGAGCTCGAGAAACATTCCTTATACTGACCGAGTCTCCTCCGTTTCACGAGCAGTGGAGACAACGTTTCACACCTTGCCTTCGCTAACTGAGCTGACAAGTGTATGAATGAAGTCGAAGCAACAAGTGTACTTCGCTTTTCTTCCCCACTGCTTCGAAGCCGGAGGCAGACACGTGGGGTTCACTGGAAGGGAGAATGGCGGGAATGATTTCTTGCAATGTAATGGAACTCAAAGCCTGTTTCATAGGCTGTACTCGTACTCACCGGCTACACGGAACTCGTCTAAAAAGTTCTCGTTAAGTCTGAGTGGTCGAGTGAATTTATGAACGGGCTATAGACAGAACTTGGTGGAGCCTTTGTAACTCGTATCCATAACCGTGAAGTTCAGTCTACGGAACGTAGACTTTATTCACAGCGGAACTTGTCTCTATTCCGCTATTCCCTTTGGTTTTAAGGCGAAACTCACTAAGGGGGGGGCGGACTGCAATTCTAGTGAGGTTAGTCCTCTGTTTTGACCCGATTGGAGGCTGGGGAAAGGGCACTCTTTCAAAAAACCCCACCTAAAACATATGGCGACCCCCCAGTCCACTTCCGTTTGTCCTTCTTTCTTGCCTTACTTGGAGACCTCATCCCTGATCCTTCTATTGTCAGTCAAGCAATCTCTCTTTAATTTCTCTCTGTCAGCGACAGTAAGACCTGGTGCTTCAAACAAAGGAGTTGTTTTCAGCTGCTTTCACTTGTTCTCATACTGTACAGTAGCCGGTAAAAGAGTTGTAATCTCTGCTTTCCTTGTTCTCATACTTCTAGCATTAGCAGGGATAGACCTTGGAATCTTCTCTTTCCTTTCTCTTAGCCTTCTGCTGAGGAAGTCTACCGTGTTGCAGGTTGTCGAGGAAAGGTTGCTGAACATCTTCTGTTTGTTCTTGAATGGCAACGGTATTGATCGACTCTTCTTGAAACACAACTTCTGTCAAAGGGAACTTCGCCCTATCCTCTCTTCCAATAGGTAGGGTGGGACTGATCAGGACTGGACTGAACTGTCCTACCCTACCTACGGGTTAAGACTGTTTTCTCGTTGTTCTATCTAAGACCTCCCCTATACAAATAAGGTGACTTCACTGGAGAAGAAAGAGGAGTCTTAGGGTTATGCCTGCCCCTTCTTCTTTCCTCTAGCGGGCTTTGTCTCATATCACATTCATTCTTCTATGTTATAAGCCTCTGGCTACTCTCGTTATCAAAATACCCCCCATACATATAAGACCCTTTAGGGAAGAAGAACATCCATATTGGGTAATGGTATTTCTCTATCCCGCGCACGCCATACCCTGAAAATCCATTGGCGGCCTGTCTCTCTCTACAATGAGCCTCTTAAGGAGTATATGATCCGTATATGGGACGCGAACCCAGCTCATCCTCGTTAGAGAGAGGGAATCCATCCCCAGGAGGGTAGATTCCAAATCTGGTAAGGCCCAGGCGGCGTAGAAGTGATATGAGGGGGCTCTATCACCGCGTAAACATACCCAAAAAAAAGTTATTATAACATATCCAAATGTTGTATGGTAATAGGCAGTGAGGATGCTTGCTTGTAAAGCAGCTCATTCTAAGAAAGATCCGGCTTTCCAACTCCAGAAAAAGAAGTAAGACCGACTTAGGAGTTACAGCATTAAGTACGAAGTCAAGCTCGACAACAACAACAAGAGAATGCTTTATTCCGGCCCTGGGTTCTTTGTTACTGCCTTTCTTCATCTTAGGCGCGGTTGGATCCATTAATTGATTAAGAGGGATTACTTTGGGGCCCCTTAGGGAGCGGGGCTTATCTTAATATCGATCGATCTTTCAGAGTTCCCTTAGTCTATTCTTTATATATGCTAATCCAGTCTCTTATGGATCACCTGCTATATCGGAAATATAGAGGGATGCCTTTGAAATTGTCACTTAATAAAGAAAAGACTTTCGACAGGATCTTCATTCAGCTTTAAGCGAAAGAAAACACTTTTTTCTTTACTTAATAAATTTTCTTGAATTGACACCTATGTCAGCCTGATATGCATGCTTAGGGAAAAGGCATAGGCAAAAAAGAAAGACTTCACGCGGACAGACTAGCGGAATAAAACTCACATCCATATGGGAATAACCCCTGTTCGTAAACCCTGTTGTCTTAGGCTGTATGAGTCTTCCTTAAACGAGTGAAACGCTCTAAAGAGTAGCCTACGGGAGATAGCTATATCTTTTCTATCTTCTTAATAACAAGCACAGAAGCAGGAAAGCTAGCCACCCCGATTCCTTCTTACTAAACTTTAGGCAGTGTCCATACGTTCCGGCATGGTGCAAGAGAAAGAAAGTCTTGTTTAACTGTATTCCCTTTCATGAGATCAGTAGTTGGTGGAATTCTGAAAAGTCTTTCCGCGGAGAGCACAAAAGCTGATTAATTAGGAAAGAGCTGCTAAGAGGGATGACTCGCCCTTAGCCCTCGTCTAAAACCTAGCAAACAGACCGTTGTAAGCCAGGTGAACTAGAGGATAGGCAGCCCTCGCTTCTCCTCGAATTGCATAAAAAGATGGTTCTGGAGAGAAATTCTACCCGCAAGCATTTGCTTATAGAATGGTGGAGGGAGGAAGGGGTAGCAATACATTCCGCCTGATGCTTGATCACTGCATTCGTGATATATCAAATGAGCTCTCCGATCTATGATGAATAGTTCTTTTCTATAGTGACTTTGGTCAGGAAAGGGAATAGGGCACTCTTGAAGAAGGGCCTACTTCCGTAGGGGTGAAGAAACCTCCTTCTCTTATAGGAGAGGTATGGAATCGCTCGAGCAAAGCGAGAGGGGCTAAGAAAAGAATGAAAAAGAAAGTCTTCAAGAAGTGACAGAAGGAATCATAAAAGAAATAGCTTTCGACTAAAGACGCAGACGATGAGCAAAAGTCTGCTTTAATAAAGTAGCTCGGGGGAACCTTAAGACAGGACATCGGGGCGAAGGTATGAAGGTACGGCAATGCAGCCCAGTCTGGTCTGAGGAGGAGTGGGACTGTGAAAGCTGCAGCAAAGGGAAAGGACTTTCACCAGTTTCTTGAGTGAGAAGCGGATGTTGGTGAAAAAAGGAAGTTGAGTTCAAGTTTGGAGCACATGGCATAAGCCAAAGATCCCGGGATGACTCTAAAAGCTAACGAGATGATTCTGGTTAAACCGGGCATTCCTCAGAGCAAGGAAAGATCTTTCAAAAATAGAATCAAGAGAAAGCGCTAGAACCGATGTAAGTAAGATCCGCTACAACTAGAAGTCGATCTCTTCCTCCGGGTACTCAACAACTAGAGTCATCTCCCTTTCTCCTTTTAGCTTTAGTCGGTCGAGTAGCTTATTCGAACGTTGTGAACTCATTCCTGCCTTTGCAATACCAGCGCATCTTGTGCCACAGAATCGGTTGTGCTCCGCCTCTTCCCCTCTATCAGAAGATTGCCTTGTGTGGAAGGTTGACTCTTCACTTCAGTCAATGGGAGGAATCCCCTTATCTAAGGTTCTTTGTATGGCACTCTAAACTCTCTTTCTTACGCGAGACAGAAAGTTACACTACCGAAGCTCTTTCAACTTGTCCTGTCTTTGTATAAGTATTGCGGTTAAGTCAGTTAACAAGATGAGAGTCGGAAAATGGAAATAAGAACTGTCAAGTGATTCTTGAATGCTTCTACTTATGTAGATGGAGTCCAGTACGCTACTATATATACTGAAAATTCCCAAGACAATATCGGGAGTACCTGATATGTAACTAGATCGTCAAACTCTTTCCCGCTATACCCATATCTTCTCAAGGACAAAAGGTATAGCATCACATTTTAACAGACAGATGAAAGCTAGGTCTCGACTCCTTCTTCATGAGGAAGAAAGGCCTTGTTATCATCTAGATCGACGTAAGGAAAGTAAGGTGTAGAGTCCAACTAAGACTTCCATGAAAAGTCTCATTCATGTTGATTGAGGAGTTGATTATTGACCGCTAAACCTTCTCTACTTTTGAAGATAGACTGGAAAGCAAGCTCAGAGAATAGCTAAGTGGAAGTCAGAGACTCCCTTTTTTAGGAACTTAGACTACCTATGTGCTGGTAAACTCCACCTAGACTGAGATTCATCAGTTCGATCATTTAGTTTGTGTCCTAAGTCCTATATCCGGATCAATTCCTTCTCTAACTTCTACTTGGGGTCACTTCTCGGAAAGATTCTTCATTCGAGTTAGCTTCTTTTCTTAGCTCCTCTCCTTTCAGTCGAGCGATTTCATACCTTCACCTCGTAAACTCGGTAGCTCGGTGGTAGATCGGTTGACAGTTCACGTCGTGATCCGTTGATGAGCGTTGGTTCAAATCAAATCCGAGATTTCTAACTATACATATATAGATTCATAAGTAAGTTCTTCGCTTTCTGAATGAATGTCAGATCGGAACTCAAAGGAGAATGTGGTCATAGGATTTGTTCTCAAAGATTTGAAATGGCTATCAAAGGTATGTAATGGGGCTAGAAGCAATAGGAATAAGACTTGTTGCGAAGAATACTAGTGAATTTGAATGCCAAAGTTGGCATCATCTTCTGCCGGGATCTCTCCTAACGGCTGTATTAGATTTCGAGTCCCTATTTCAGGAAGAGTTTTAGGGCATTCCACTTACAGCGACGAAGGGAAGATTAGTTATGAATCACTTACACCATCTTGGCTTTAAATGCAAATTATGTCGATTAAATGCTCGAATCTTAGTCTCAAACCTGACGATAAGACTTTACAATGATTTGCCTTTATGTTCTGTATCCCGGTGCTGTAATGGGCTCCCTCTGAGGATGATTCTAAGAAACCACAACTGCTGTTACTTAACTAGTAGGCTAGAAGCCCTTTCTTTGCTGCCTGTCTGTGCGAATCTAATAGCCAAACAACCGGTTCATGCAACGCGAAATGAAGATAAACCCTTCCCGCTCTAACAATGTGTGAGCAGCCATGGCTCTCTCTTTGACGTTCTTGAGATAACTAAAAAAAGGCGTAAAGCCAGCCCTCCATTAGCATAGGAGAACCTGATTCCAGCCATACTATTAGAAAGTCACTTCTATCTTGAGACTTGTTAGGAGCAGACAGGCTTTTGGCATAGGCAACCTAGCTTACTCGTTTTGATAGTTTCCGCTATGACTATGTTATGTATGTATGTAATTACAGTCTTTGTTGGATATTGTTTAACCTAACCGTAGACTTTCTATTATCTTTTTCAACCTATGAATAGGACCACTGCCTACCGCATTCCTGCCCCGGCCTTTTCTTTCGCCCGACACAATTGATTCGTCATGGGGAACCCGGTTGCTTGTCTCAATCAATTTGATTGCTTTAACTAGTCATGCTATGGAGAATTCCCATGGAGAGCCAACTGCTTCATGCCCCAGATCGCGGGGATTCTTATTGTGTGTGGTCATATTTCCTATTCATTGAGTAAAGGGCCGCGTTAGACCCGCAAGGCTTTCATCGGAGCACATCGCTTTCGCTCCAGTGGAAGAGGACCTTTCTCGATCAACTATCTTACTTGAATGAAGAAAGAAGTCAACTTTCTATACAAAATTTTCTGAATAGCCGAATAAAGGAATTTTGGGCTTGATAGCCACTCCCCTGAAAAACTGCAAAGAAGACGATTCGCTACTTCCGAATCGCTGCATCCAGCTCCTCCAGTCTCCTCGATTGGCCCCCTTCGACGTTGTGATCCCCTTAGTTCACTATTTTCTTGTATATAGAGTCGAGTGCCTGTCTTTGATTCGGGTTTGGATATTCTACCGTCTTTCCTGCCCCTCTCTCTCTTAATCAAAAGCCCCTTGACCTGTGAGGGTACTTTTCCAGTTAGTTGAGAAGTAGCCATTTGCTTCAAACAGGCACCTTGGAGAAGCTGCTTTCCCTTAACTTTAGAATCCCCAAAACCAGATGAAATAGCTTCAAAATGCTCATACCAATTTGCTGAAATCCATCCGGCACTAAACGAAGTAGGTCGATACCAATAACAGGAACCGAAAGCCGCTCTCTTCCATAAAATAAAGAAGAGCGAAACTCTCGCCTATCCGATCAATGGAAAGAAATGACTCCTAAATCAGTCCCTCAAGCGTCGGAATGTTAATCCACTCCTCCCTAAGGCGCTTTTTAAGCCCTCGGATGAAAGAAGTGCGCGGATAGAGCAAGAACTATGAGCGGGTAAACCGGGGATGAGAGTTGGCTATGAGCTAGACTAGAGGGAAAGCTACGAATCTAAGAGCAATGCGCTAGTCAGCCTAGTAGGATCGGGTAGGTAAATTCAGACAGAAGGGGGTGGCCGCGATGAAATTTAAACCTAAAAAAAAGTGTTAATTAAGAGGGAGGTTGTCCGATTCCTTGTGTGATGCCTTTATTTGTTCCCTTTGGCATGATCGTTTCGAAGTTCTTTCTTTCATAAGAAAGTCTTTTTCGGAAATCAAAATAGCTGTTGAGCGGAAGGTTTATTACCACCTCCCTTTGGCTAAGGGCGCAGCATCGGCGGTAAGAGCAGTAGACCCGCCCGCAATGGAAACTGAGCAAATCCCTTTCTCATTATGAACCTACTTTCTTCGCACTCTAAAGCTACTATGGAAAGCCGGTTTCAGGCAGCAAGGAGTGCGATAACATTTTTTAGTTATCACCCGATCTCATGTCTTAGCCAAAACAGGATATAAGAGAACGAAGAGAAAGAGACAAAGAGAAGCGGATTGAACAGCAGCTTTTAAGGAAGGAGTGCTAGCCAGTCCCAAGATAAGGACGGGAGACATAGCTTACTCCATTAAGCTTGAAAGAAAGCTCTGAAAGCCCTGTTTCCAGGTAAGAGCATTCCAGGGTAAGGAATTCATTCAACAGAAGCTAAGGGGCTTATGTCATGGCTTGCTGCATCTCATGTATTCTTTCTCCCAGTCTGTAGAGATCACAGGGACAAAACTATGAATGGCAAGGCGAGTTTCCTCGGGGAGAAGGAAGGGTCCTAGCTCACGAACTTAGCAGACAAACAATCAGTCACGGTCTGAAGGAAGAAAGAGATTGCCCGATCTTCAAAGGAAACTCCTGAGATAGAAGTAGTACGCGCACATATACATATAGTTGGGGCGGGGGCGATATCGGTCTTTTTTTATTCTTTCTCATTACTCGTAAGACCACCTCCAATGTGTGTATTCCCTTGTTCAGTTTCGGTATTTCCTTTCGGATTTAGGAACTGAAGATCTTAACAAGTAGAAAGAGAGAGAACGGATAGGTGATTGTCCTAAGAAGGCGGTTACCGAGGTAAGTGGTTAAGTAGCTAAGTATTGGAAGGAGCTATGCTCTAGTATCTCCTGCTTCTGCTTGTTATTCTGCCTCTTCAAGTGTCCTAAGACTAGTTCCTTTGTAACTAATATCCACTCATAAGAGAAGGAAGATGGGGAGACTCCGAATATCTATTGTCGGAGAATAAGCCGATAGAATATCCTGAGGAGAAGAATCGGATAGGGAGTGAGGTAGCGGTGATCCAAGCAAGATAGTCTGGAGCAAGTGCAAAGAGAATACCTCTGCTGTTAGCTAAGGCTAGTCACCTCAAGTCTTTGTATGGACAATGTCTCTTGTTGTATAGCTATTTTCTCTGGGTTCTTCCCGAGGGGGCTAACCGTATTAATAGCTGATTTAAGGTGGTTGCTACTTCGTTGTTGAAAAAATGGTTTTCTAGCTGTTGATGGGTGAACCCATTAGGGTTGTTATCGGTTTCGAGTTCTCGCTGTTCTCTAAGGAAGTTGAGTGAGAAGAAGTAAGAAGTCAAAATCATTGGAGCTAGGCCCTTGCTTGTTTGGTCGAGCATTTTATGCTCTTGCTACGGACCTTTCACAAGCAATCTCCCTCCTCTGTCTTAGCTCGAGTGATTGTCATACCTTACTGATCGCTTTGCCAAAGAATTGAGAATACGATTGACCGCTTCCCCTCGTGGCTTAGTCCCACCCTGTTCCCATACCTGAACTCACTAAGCAATAAGTCTTATACCTCTGTCAGACAAGTGACCAAGCAGTTTAAGCCTAAGGGATTTCCTCTTTTTCATTCTCCATTCCAATTTTCAATCGAACTCGCTCTCACTTCCTACCTCAGTGAATGGATCGCCCTGCCCAGGTTTGAAGAGCGAGAGCTGGCTCGGCTAAATCCTAAATCCACGATCAGGGCTTTGGAATCGAATGAATTTCAGTTGAAAAATCAGACTCTCGGTCGATAACTAAATACCTTGAGCTCTAGTTCAGTTACACTTATTAGTAAGGAAAAGATCTTCCTTCTATTTAGCTCTAACGGTGCTCCTCAGCCCTCTCCCGTTGGCACAAAGCTCCTCTCGCATAGCTCGAGGCTCTTATTAGACCTCTCACTTCGTTCGAGAAGAACACTTCATGCCTCGGACTATTCCACTAAAGAGTTACGCTATTAAGATACCTTCAGTTCGTAGATAGTCTCTTTCATTCCCTTGCTTGTTTAGTAAAGTCGCCTATTCCCTTTTCTTGCTACAAAAACTTTATCGGTCGATTTTACCAGCTCATTAGTTCCTCTCGCTTTCGCTCGAGAAGTAAGTAAGTGCCTTGCTCAATGCTTCTTCTTCTTATCTGTAGCCCGAAGTTGATGCTGCTTTAGCTGAGTTGCTCAACTCCTGCTATCTAGCTTTGAATCCAATCGAATAGGAAGTAATAGATAAAGCAGAGGTTTTTTTATATCCATTAGGATATTTTAGAATCCTGGTGATAATTGGCTTCCGCCAACAGTGGACTATGTTACAGATGTTCGAAATCGCTCTGTAACTCGACCGCCCGCCCAGTCCCTTAGCCAAGAAAGATATCTATTTCTGCTAATAAGTGACGTCACCTCTTTTCATACTCGATTTCCCATATGCTGATCGTGTGGTTTCTGGCAATCAAAGGAAAAGGTCAAATTTATCTTGCCTTCCTAACTAAGATAAGAAAGCGATATGAAAAGGGCCTTGGGTCCGCAGGGAAAACTTGAACCTGATTGTTGTGCCATAGCATGATACACTGGTTTAGGCTCGATGGCACACACATGTTCCTGTGTATTCATTCTCTTATCAAGAGTACGTTGTACTGTACTGGGGCGTCGATCACATAAAACTTTGTCAGGCTTCTGTAATCGCCGATCTGGACCTCTAAGGGAATGGAAGAGCTTGAGTTTTGGCTATCATTGAAGCCATATATTACAATATCGCTCTATTCTCTATTTCTTTCTTCCGAGCTTTTTGACTGTCTGAACGAGGACGATATTGACTGCAGCTCCATTTTAGATCAATACTTTTTATTAAGGATCGTTTTCCAAGCTTGCCTTCATATAGAGAGAGTGGTCTGAGGTGGGTCACCTTGGAGGTGGGTCTATAGAAGGGAGCCTCTGGCTTCGTCGTCCTTCGGATAAGAAAGTTATCGCCTGCAAAAAATTATGCAATATAAAGGAAAAGTATGATAGGACTATTGATCGCTTCGCTACAAAGCTCGTGTGATAGCCAAAGGCTACAACCAGCAAGAGAGTATAGACTATGATAAGACATTCATCCAGTTATCAAGATGGCCACAGGATTCTCAGAACACTTGACCGGAGGTATCCTATTGGTATATACGTGATCCTTTTGGTCTAAAGAATGCCGGGGCGACGTACCAGCGAGCCATGACTGCGCTCTTTCATGATATGATTCACAAGAAAATGAAGGTCTATGTCTATGTCGATGACATGATCGTCAAGTCATGGGCTGAAGAAGACCTTTAATTTGAAGAAAGTGTTTGACAGATTGAGGAAATACAGTCTTCATCCGCAAAAGCATATAAAGCCGGGAGGAGGTTTGGTGCTTCGTCAGGTAAGCTACTCGGGTTCATTGTCAGCAGAAGAGAAATCGAAGTCGACCTGCAAAAGCCAAAGAAATTATCGGCATGCCGGTACCAAAGACAGAGAAAGAAATAAGGGCTTTTTTAGGCAGGCTACAATACATCAGCAGGCTCATCATCGAAAAAAGAAAAGAAGGAACCGCTCGAAAGGGACCACCCAACAACGGACACCCTCCCTAGGTGTAACTTCGAAAACCCCTGCCGGACTAAAGAAATGCCTTAGAAGGTAATGTGATCCTTTATCTCCGAACTGAGCTGTAGGGGATCCCCCCTTACAGAAGAAATGCCTTAGAAAGAGAAGTTCGAGCTGCTTGAGTAAAAGCCTTATCTTTTGACACCGCCCATCCTGTGAATGATAAGCACGGAAGTCATCTTTTGATACCTGGCCTGCCCTTCTAACTGGCTATCACGTAAAGCCCTTTAAGCTTAGCTAGCCCTGACTTAGTATACAGAGAAGTTGGAAAAAGTCATTCAATTGCTGTTGCCATCCCGGACGGAAGGAAGAAAAGCAGTTTCCCGAGATTCCTATTTATATTCTTGTGCACGCCCAGCTTTGTTAAGGTAGGAAAATCACCCTAGCCCCCCGACTTAAGAACTACCTGAGACAACCGCATTTCGAACTCATAGCCAGGAGAAAAGTCTAACTAAGTCTTTTTGCAATCCCTGTGAGCATATATTAAGGAAATCTAGTAGTTGACTTTACCCAGCTTCAGAAGATTAGTAGGAAAGGCGGTGATTCCTTGTTCTCTATCACTGCATTCGCTAAGTAACTCTCTAAAGTTAAAGTTGTAGTAGCTGCATCGGTGAATAAGGCCTGTCTGTGGTATCAGTGTTAGGGCCTATAGTAGTCTTCGTATTGGTGACTGAATAGGACCTTGTATTAAGTATTAAAATAAAACCTCAATCTTAACTCTTTCTCAACAAGCAGTAACTCTCTTAACTGTTCTCGAAAGGAAGTGCCAAATGGGCATTGGTCACGAACGCTAGGAAGAGTTGTAGCTTTCCTAACTAGAAAGCCTGTAACTACTTAACCCTACTATTCTTTACTTTTTTCTTTCTTACTTCCTTTCCTACCAGATCTGTAAAGAAAGGGAGGGGAAAGAGACAGCAAGAGTAATCCTGTCGGGCTGGTATTAGAATAGAAATAAAAATCTATCACCTCAAGCACTAAGTCTTCTATTTTCCTATAGAGGAGTGAAGTGACCAATGGGATTGATTGGGCACGAACGGAATAAGACAGGTAGCTTTCCTTTATTCGAACCAGAAGGAAAGGAATGAGACTAAGCCAAGGATAAGAGAATATTCTACTGCATTTACTCAGTCAGACTTCCGGGGTGAAGAGAGGTAATAAATTCCTTTCGAACCTAACTAGATCCCGTCTAACTAAATAGAAAGACTGAAGTCCGCCTTATCTTAGGAATCTCAGGCTTTCGTCCTCATTGAGCCTTTTCCTCAATCAATGGGAAGAGAATCCCAGGCTTTTAGAGGTAAGAGATTATGCAGAAGGAATTGAAAGAGATTCCCCTGGCTTTCGGCCGAGGGTCAACAAATTTAGGTTTTTCTTCTTCCCCGGCAACACTTAAAAAGTCTCCTAATCTGACTTCCTCTCTTCTTCCTGACTTGACTTTCAACTAACTTCCCCATGAAGGAAGATCTGGGCATAAGCAGAGAAGACGCTGTCAAGCTTGCTCTTTCAGGTTTAGTAGTGCTAATCCTTTGGTAAGTCAATAGAATGACTTCTTGCTTTCCTTAGTCCCCAGTATACACACTACTTAAGCCTATACTGCACACTAGATAGACCGCCATGGAAGACTTACCGAATCTCGAAAGATAGGATTAGCCATTCTTTTCGATCCTCAATCTCTTCCCAAGGAGGATAAATGGGCTTAAATAGCTATATTTCGTTCTCTTCTTCTGTCTCCGTACTGAATAGAATTGACAGACAGCCCTAGAATTGGAGACTAAGTATATCCGGAAATGAAATGATACACTTGATTCTTACAGTTAAGCGCGTAAGGAATGAAATCCAAGACTGAATATACTTCTTATGGCGGGTACCTACCTTTCTTACATTGATAAGAAAGACATGACTTAGATCCTGCTTCTCTTATCAAGCCTGTAGCTGCGAAATGGAAACCTTGCTTTAACTCAATAAGTTACTGGGAAGCTCCTATCCTGTTTATCTCTTAGCCGCTAAAGTCTAATCTTCCCACAGGTTCATAGAGGGCAACTTCCTCCCTAAGGGCAGCGTAAGCCTTTACATTTACACTTGCTTTCGGCCGTACGGATCAAACTTCCAATGGTCTTTCTGTAACTTCTAAATCAATTCTATTTGATTTACCTTCTGACTTCCAGTTAGGCGCCTCTATCTTCTCAGACAAAGTTGGGGATTTCACCAAGATAGATTGAGGAAAGACATCATAATTAGGCTTTTATGCTTTCTTCCAGTTACGCCTCTTCCATTTATTAAGTAAGAAAGGCATTTATGACTTTCCTTTCCTAGCAGATCAGACTCCGAAGTAGAAAAATCTCTTCTTTACCTAACTGCCTCCTCAACTACAACTTCCTCGGTAAGGCCTGCCGTAAGCCTAAGCTTTCAAAGTGGCATTTCATCCCCCGGTTGTTTGGGAATAGATTCTAAGGCATTTCAAACGAAGTAGCTTCTAATGGATCTTAATCTATAGATAGTAAGTTCCCCAGGAAGATAAGTTGGCTTAAATTTCTTTTCTTCTTTAGCTTACAAGATCAATCTAAGGCAGGGCCTAGTATTAGTTAGAGTTCTCCTCGGGCTCCACCAGCAGCCTTTGTGTCTTCCAATAGGCAGAGAAGCCCGGGAAAATCTCTCTTCAGGTGCACTTAAATTCTTACGACCTGCGTCCTTTCTCCAAGTGAAGTGGTAAATCCACTGGAGCCATTAAGAAGTCATTACCTTTGAGACCTCCTAAAATCCATTGACTATGAGTGATGACGGTATTCGGATCCAACAGATACTGAGGAACTGTTGATATCGTCCAACCAGCACCCATATCATACAACTTCCAGATAAGACCAAACTTTAATATAGAAGAATCCAAATTGGATCTCCTCCAAGAAGTAGCACAAATAGGTGCATCAAACAGAGAGTCGATGGACACCTCTGGAGACAATGCCACAGTATGGTACCACGAGACCCACTTAAGCCACTGCTTCATCCAATTGAACAAAACAGTACGAAAAAGTCTTTCTCGCTCACCATCAAACACAAGCTCTTGAGGGAAGAGCCTGATCTCCTTGGGCTTTAATTCCTTCTGGAGATAGACAACCATCTTCGCCTTTAGATATGGATTGAGAGGGTTTCCCCTACCAAGCCAAAATTATAAAGGTAGTTGTCCTGACCTGAAAGGTTTACCCGCAACCGCCTTCAATCTGCACCACCTTTTAGATGTTGTAGAGTGAAGACGGGCCCGAACCCGATAGCCTGCACCAGCAAGGCGGACAAGTATATTTGTTGATGAAACATTAGACTTTGCAGCCACCTGGCATAGACTAACGGTGGATTTACAGGTCCAAGGAGCCCTTAAGGATATCGGAGATAAGTCAACAGACATGGACTTAGTCCAATACCTCTCGGGCGAGCGTCTTCAATCCTCTCACTTCGCTCGAGTGACTACACGTACAACGCTTTCAAGCTAGTCACTTCGTACCTCCCCCTAACGGGACAGCATTGTTCATCCTCTTGCACAGTTGGAATGTTGGCGACTGAGCCAGAGCAAGTTTAAGCCTTTCTATGCTCCACTACAGAAAAGATGATAACTTATATCCGTAATTGACTAAAGAGCCCTAATATAGCTATATATATGAGTGACTACGTTCCTCTTCGAGCGACTACACGTACCCCGAGCATGGAGAGGTCTTGTCTTTCCTGGGGTTACCCTGGATGACACACCTCAATGTACCGTTAGACATCAGACTTTTGGCCTATCTATCTAAACTAAAGGGCGCCAATGAGTAGTGGAGTACTGTCGGCACGACCGGTATCGCCGCTGTCTTGTTTATCAATAGGACAGTTGTGGTACCTGAGTGCTTGATGGAAAACTCGCCCAGAAATGGGTGGTGGGATCTCCTCCTTTCTATTTACCTTGGCTGGGAACTGAAATCAAAGCCTAAGCCGGTCACCGGGTAGTTTAAGAGAGAGTTTGATCCCTGAAGAAGAAAGAATCGATTCTAAGCACAACAACTGGACACTTTAATGGAAATAGCGTAATAAAAGAGATCAGCATCTTCTTGTCTGTCTCTGCTTTTCTTTTCTATAAGTAGAGGTAGGAAGTGAAATAGAGAAGGGAGTTCGACTTAGAGTTGGAGTTCTGAGTTCAGGGACATTTACTAAGAAGCAACGGACTGAGCTCAAGCCGTTGCTTGTTGGCTTGAAGCGCTAGTCATGAATCCGGGAGTTCAAGGCGTAGGCGCTCTTCTCTTTCGTGAGTTTGGGTGTGAGGCAGGACTCTCCGCTGCAAGTTCCTGTCTGGCGGATGCAGAATTTTTCTTCAATCGATAGGTGGGCTCTCTTCCTCTTGCAAGTGCAGGAGCGGTGTCGGCCCAAGCAGTAAGTAGGTGGAGCTCTTAGTGCTTGGTCCCTTCCTTGGTTGGCTACCTCAGTAGGTGCTTCTTTTGCATGAGCTGTAGCCTAGGCACAAGAAGTAGGAGGATCCGGTGAGTACGGCTGCAGCATTGTTGGAGGTTTGGCCGGACCTTCAAGTCTTTCCAGGAGAGACGAGAAAGAACTGTCCAAAGCAGATAGAGATGGGGCTCTAGATGTCAAAGTCCCTGCCAAAAAGGGGGGCAGTAGTAATCATTGGAGTCACGGGAATAGGATTAGAACGACTTACGGGGGACCGCTGCCCGTAAAAGTAAGGAAAAACCTGGGACTGGGAAAGGATCTCCTGGCTTCAATAGAAGAGTCTCGGAGAGCCAGAAGAGGAGTGTCAGAGTGAGCTTCCTCATCAGAACCTTCACAAAAAGAAATGTGACTAACATGTGCAAGGGCACCACCACTGAGTCGAGTGCGAGTTATAGTGCTCGGTCCGCTGTAAGGATGGGCTGCGGTAAACGTTTTTGGAGTGAGAAACAAAGCAAAAAATGCAGCTTTGACGAATAGATCACACATACCTCTAACGGATTCGCGACGGGCAGGGGGGTCCCCTCGTGTAGTACGGCAGGAAAGTGGAAGATAGCAGAAATTCAGTATGGAAAGAGAAAAAGTCCCCCTAAGGCACTACCTACCTATTGGCTCGACCCTGCCACTCTTTTCTTAAAGTGGCCTCCGTGCCCCCGCTGTCCCTCAGATTTTTCAAATCTGTCTGGACTTCCCTAAAATAAGGGCTGTTGCGCCCCTCTTCCTGTAGGCTCCGGAGGATCCCCCCCAAGCTTTCGCCCCCATGGCGTTCTTCTAACATTTCTGTTAGACGTTCCCTTTGGAAACCCGCGGGTACCCGTGTATTGAGATCCTTGAAAATTCCTTCAATGGAATCTGCTATATAATGATGGACCTCTAGAAGCTGGCGAAAGTCTTCTGGAGTTGGCGGTTTCGCAGGAGGTTTTTCAGGGGGACGTTGCTCGGGGGCGTCACTTCCCTCCGTATCTGATGATACGCGGAGGTACTGCGGCCCACTACCCAAGTCCGGTCCCAATTCCTTTTTCCTCCGAATGGAGGAGGGGCCAACATGATCCCCCGGAGCAATCTTTCTTTTTCCGGAAGCGGGCGCGCCCTCTCCTTCAGCAGGAATAGGTTGATCCACCTCCCCTTGCGGCTTTTTACCTTCGTTGGGGGCCGAGGAAGTTTCTTCCCGATTGAACCACCTTCCAATCCAGGAGTCGCTAAACGACTCACTCAACTTCAACGAGGATGAGGTTGGTGACCGCGGGACGGCTGCCGACGCTTCGTCCCCCCTATTGGGCGCACCTTCTCCTGGAGAACGAGCAAAAATGGATTCCTGTGCGCCGATTCCAGCGTCACTTTCTCTGCCCGAACTGGTTTGTTCGTCCCCGTCCTCGCAAAAAGCAATTATTGGGATGCCAAACCAGATCAAAATCAGAGAAACTATAATCGGAATTAGGAAACGAAGTACTTCTGCAAGAAAAAGGGGCAACTTTTGTGTTGTTTGTGATTGGATGTAACTGTTAAGATTTTCTCTCGGATAAATCTTTCTCTTAATAGATCTCTTCACGATCAGATTTTTAAGTGTATCAAGCATAGCTTCAGTCAACCTCCCTGAAATGGAACTCTCATGCTAGTTCTTGCTCCAGCATGAAAGTCGATCTATTTATTACGACCAGCGCGGTTGTTCTTCTTTCATTTTCTTTCTTAGAAAGCACTCACTGAGTTACTTACGAATCAGAAAGATAAAGATTGAGGCTGACTGAGGCCTCAGATGATTAGGCGGGGACAGGATTCGAACCTGCAATCTTCAGGTCATGAGCCTGATGAGTTGACCAACTACTCAACCCCGCTTCTTCCCCCTTTCCTTCTCTTTCTGGTTATGGAACGGTAGTCGTTTAGTACACTTCACACCAACCCAATCTCAAGGAAGAAAGTCATTGGCTTCGTTAGACGACTATATTCAAGACATTGGATATCTGCCCAGACATTTTCGAATCTTTTTTTTTTAGATAAGGTTGCCGTGTCTCTCTATCTGAACGAAACCTCTTTTTAGCACCTTTCTTCTGTGTTTGCACAAGCCTACTTTCCTTGTTTCCTCATTGAGGAGAGTTGATTCATCTTACTATGGATGGCAATGACTGACTAATTGGCTGGACTGATCAAGGAACAACGGAACATGCCATGCTATGAAGGAGATCGAGATTCAAAAAAGAAAGAAATGCAAAATCAATGGCCGCGCAATCCGCGGTAGGCTTGATTGATTGTACTACATAAAAGACTGGTTGCTCGATTGCACTTTCTAGATGTAGATGAAAGTGACGACTTGGTCGTTTATCGTCATTATACGATATTTCCTTGTGAAGCTTGACATTTTGGAATCATCGCAAAAAGAAGTAATCCAACCCACGGAATCGACTTGAATGGGCTATTTTAATCTATATGTGTGCGGCCAAGCAAGCTAGCCAATGCGAAGCGTTCTGTGATTATCTACTATTATATATAAATGTTATGTTATTTTCTTCAATAGCGCACCAAATGCGCGCAAAGGAAGAATGCGACAGCAGGGCAATAGCTGAAGCTGAAGCTCCTCACCAAACAACAAGCTAGCCATACCAATACCAAAGAAGCTACTAGCATAGCTAGCGAGACTAAATGCTTTAGAAATTGCCTCAAACAAAGTAAGTGTGAATAAAAAAGAAACCACCGAATCTCATGTGTGAAGTTAGCAAACAATCCTTGTTTGTCAGAAGACCTAGAAGGAATAGCTTTCCAGGTCGGATTCCAGACTATACCTTGCACAAAGGTATATCTAGGACCCCGGTTAAGTTGTTGAGATTCAGGGTTTAAAGTCCTTGTGTAGACTCCACCTGTTAGAGTTGCCACTCCTCAACCAGATAATTAGGACCAACCAATTGATCGGCTTGTCAGGAATGGGGATCAACCCAATATCCATTTGCCGGATAGTCAAACTTAGCAGCTAGTAATCTACGATCCTACACTTGAAGCTTTCAGGCATCCTCTCATTGAGGAGGTCTTAGATAGAAGATGAGCCGACAGTAGGACTCTCTGAAAGCGGTTGGTCGAGACTCTATTCTTAATTAGCAAAAAAGCAAGCCGTATTTGTTATTGCTCCCTTGTTTGATAAGTGTCTGTCTATTAATAAAATCATAGAAATTTCTATTGTATCCGCCTTCCTTTGCTTCTTTAGGTGGAGGAATCTGACTTTTTTTGGTACCCGATTGTCGTAGTTCGAAAGCCTTGTTCCGATTGAGATCATCTAACTTATCTTTATCTATAGATAAGGGTAGGTGCTAGACCGTCCGTGATGGTAGATCTAATGGAAACGGTCTCCGTCTTTGGGTCAAGGAAGCTGGATAGTGATCCACTTTACAAAACACAAAATATGTGCTCGTGAATCGATTAATTTCCGCTCTTAGGCCTGTCACTGGCTTTTCTTTTCTACCTCTCGATAGGGTCAGACCGTTAGAGCAGCCTTTCAATCAGTTTTTCTCTAACTCTAAGAAGGCTAATAAAAGAAACATTGGCTTAACTCGATATGATCAAGAAAAAAGTTCTACCGCCCAGAACAGCTTTTAGAGCACCTAATCTTCCTTCTTTTGAAAGGTTTATCGCCCTAATACACTAATGAATAACCGTTACTGTGAAAGAAAAAATCTCATTAGATTTTAGGAGGGGATGATGTTAGCCACGGGTGATACAAACGGGTTCCGCGCACTCACATAGCTAAGGTGAAGAGCCTTTGGGCTAACGAACTGACCTTCTGCGCTGCGCTCTTTGAAACCTTTTCCGATTCGACGGAATGGTAGTTTTCAATCTCGTTTGATTTGAGTAGGCGAGAAGTATCAGGCTTTCATCTGATTTGTTGTGGATTGGATGATGGATAAACCAGCGGGTCTTACCTAGGTTGAACATGCAACTAAAGGGCATAGCTATGTAAACGCAAGGTTTGCTCCAGCCTATGAAAGGAAAGAAGGTCCCAGACCCGTCTGCCCTACCGTTAGCTTTGCTAAAGCAGTACTCCCAGGGTAAGGACAGGTGGCATAGCGCAGTCCTCATCGATGTGGTGTCCAGTCACAATCTACAGAATAAGAAGATTCTCCTTTTATTATGGATTTCTCAAGCTAGGACCAATGCTTACTATCGAGCTTGCTTCGTCGGGCGATAGGGAGGACGGATCTCGTTTGGTTATTGAATAAGGCGGAAATGCAATTCCAGTTCGGTTTACTACTCTTGATCCAGAAGTGATGATTTCATCCATTTCCGGTAAGCAAGCTATTCAATTAAGTACGGGGTTCCCCCTCCAGGAATGGAGGACTATGCAATCCAGGTGAGTTTAGTGAAACATTTCGTCGATCTTTCCATCCTGCCTTTCATTCATGCTTTCAGGTAGTTCACTGGCTTCCTCGGTTGGTCTTATCCAAACAGCAAGCCATGCCCATTAGCCACTGAATGAATAGGCTACGGCTGCAGCTGCCAGGATGACTTATTTGCTTTCACTGCTTGCCATCGCTGACCTAACAACTGGTCAGCGATGTGCCCTATTGACTGACCAGCCGAAGAACATCCTTAGGAGAAAGTCCTATCTATCAAGGTTTTTGGCTCACAACAGGTTCTCAAACTGCCTTCCGAAGATCGCTAGCACTAAAGTGCTTCGCTTGGAAGATGAAGCCGAAGGACGAGTCCGATATCTGTACTAATGTGGCAAGACAAAAGTACTCCTCTCATCCAAACCATTCTGGAAGGCTCTTTTTTTACCCTTTACAAGATAGTAACTAAGCTTTCGGACAACAGCAACTAACTTCCCTGCATAGCTACACTGGCCTCGCCTCTTGCTTTTTTTTATAGAAGTTCAAGGCGTCAAGTCCTTTCGTTTAGTACGAGATCACACTTCGCGGTGCTTTGCTTACATTAGACCTCTGGTCTATCAAAGTTTTGTTCATCGTCCAACCTCTTCAAATTCAAAAGAGAATCTCGAAGAACTAGACGATCCTTACCAGTCTTACTAGGCAGGACAGAAACCAATCCTATAACTACAAGATGATACCTTAGAAGTAGCAAGCTACTTCTCCTAACGACAAGTAAAGGCATACCTTCTATTAGAAAACTAGAATGGAAGGCACAATGGGAAAGGGGAAAGCTCAACCGCGTGGCACAAAACAGTGGGTTTTTGTTCCTGGTCTTGTCTTCCTTCCGGCTAAAGCTTCAAGTCTCAATCCGAAGTCAAAGAAAAAAGAATAGATAAATAGATGCCAACTCTTCTCCCGGTGTAGCTGCAAATCACCTATTGAGAAAGAAAGGAGAATCATCGCTCTTTCCTTTGCATGATGCCAGCCGACTCTGACCTGGTAGCCGAAAGCGCGTAATTGAGAAGGGGGCATGCACGAACGACCTAACAATGAATGTAAAGTAGCAGGATCTGTCCAAACCACAGAGTTATGAGCCGAACCCAAGACCACTGCCGCCGGCAGAGCGGGGAAGAGATAGGGTCAGTGAATTAATGACCAACGGTGAGAGCCCAATTCGAGATTTTGAGCATCCCAGGTTTCCAAACAAGAAAGTTCTCTTCGAAAGGTTATACCCAGCCGCGGGAAGAGTGATGTTGGACCAAGTTTGTTGACTGTCCTCTTCTATTCTTTAGGTTTAGACATCTTATTTAGGTGGGCAACTTTTTCCCCACCGAGTGGTGGAATCTTCTTGCACCAATCCCTTTTCTTAGGTTAGGATAAAATGGAAAATGAAACCCGCGATGTGTGAAATTCTTTGGTATCCATTCTCCTAGAGGTCTCCAGCTGGGATAGGTATAGTTTCTGGCTCAGCCGCTGATACAGAAGCAGATCGAAGGGAAAGCCTGCTACATATTCAAGCACATGAGCGTTGGGTAACGGGCCTGGAAGGTCTTGAAAACGGTCTTAAAGTCAAGGGCATTATTTGCAGTGATCGGGAGTAGTTCATAGGCCTCAAAGTGCACCCGCATGTCTCTTTTTAGATAGTTCACCTGGAGAAAGGGGCGTCTCAAAGAGAGTCTTAGTACCCATTCCCCGAAGAAAGAAGAGCGCCGGTCAAGATTTCCATTCCCAAACACTGTTAGGTAAGAGGTTGGCCCCTCTCTTTGTATTATATGTACATTATTATCATATCAGTTCCTGTTCATTCAGAACAATATTCTAGTTATCGTATGCGCTAGCTAGCTTTTCTAAAAACCTTTTAGCTGACTCGCCGGTTACCATAATACATTCTCCACTCGCCCTTTCAAACGACCCAACCTCTTAGGGAAGATTAAGCCATAAGGCGATAGACTGCCTTCCCTGCCGATAGTTCTTCTATTATGCGCCACAACCTTTCGATTCTGCCCCCTTTTCCATACCAACTGGTACAGCCTATAACTATATATGCTTACCGCCTATGCTATTGAATTGAACCTTTTGCCTCTTAATGGACTTTAAGGAGCTGTTCTGATACAATAGGGTCTGAACTGATACAAAGAAGTAATGCGTGTTGGTAATCCTTCCCGACGGGATCCCAATTGAAGATGAAAAAGAAGTGCTTCTCAACGAAAAACCATGGGAGAGCGGTGTTCAGGTTGTCTCTTTCGTTCAAGAATGGAGTTCAGTCTGCTGATGGAATGGGACTAGGCTCAACGGAATGGAATGGTTGGATGGAATTTTTCGTATAGTATAGAAAGGAGGAGGTTTCAACAGCCACCCTTGGACAGGCAGCCAATAGCAAGACCAAACGAGTTAACCCAGGTACGACCCACAATCTCGGACAGGACACGGCCTATTCTATTGGCTTAAAAAGCCAGTGAAATTTATGTATTACAAAGGTGTTCTTGCGCCTCATCTTGTCCTTGTCATCTGAGTAGGTGCTCAAATCAGCATCATTTGCCACCAAATCATCGTAGAAGCAAGCTACTCTAACCGATCGGTACTCGGCTCCCTTTCTTCGCTGCTTGGGGGATGGAGGAGAGTTAACTATTCGGATATTCATACCCTTTTTTTTTCTCCTGTCTCAGCCAGAATGCTAGTGGAGAATCTCTCCCTGGCCTTTAAACTTAGCAATCACAGAAGATTGTGTCAGGGTCGTGCCCTGCCGTAGGAGAAAGAAGGTCCTCGCTCAAGACTTCAGGTTCACAATCTAGTGATAGTTGTCACTCTCCTCAAGTGGGTTAGAGAAAGCAAATCCCTTGTTAAGTTAACGATTGATGCGCGTAAATCTTGTTATGGTGTCAATTCGAGAAGAATCAGTTCTCCCGGTCCAGCTAGAGCAATAGGGGGGACTTTTTCTTAGACATAAGCAAGAATGATGCTGACCGAAATGAGTACACTACTTTCTTTCTATTTCTTAAGCGCTAACGACTACGTTGTTCCACCGCGTGATTCTACTACGTTTCTTTCATTCCGGTTCATTTCCTATCTCTATCAAAGGGCTTTGTGGTCCTTCTTTTAGTAGTATTTATTAGTAGACGGTAAGGCGCTGTAGTAATTCAGGCACAGGAAGAGCCGAAACTTTGAATATTGGATGCTGATCCGGATAAATGGAATTTCGAGTGAAGACGAAATCAACAAGTCTATCCATAAAAGGAGCACTTGCATTTACTGAAATAGATGGCACACAAAAAATGAAGAAAAGATCAGTCTACAACTCTACAATTTGGAAGAGGAGCTGCTCTTTCAATTCCTAGATCCACAACAACAGCACTTCTTCCACGAATAGGTGTTCGCCATGGGGAAATTCAATATGAAGAAGTCATTTAATCAAATCAGCACGAGGATATCTAGAACGGCTGGAAGACTTGTGGTGGTCCCTAAGAACCCCCTACAGTCGACACAATAGGCCTGCATGGAGAGAGACTCTTCAATGGATCTATAAACAAAGCCTGGCCCTGGCATTGGAGAGATGACTAGAAAGAACCAGAAGACTAGACAATGCTTACCCTAAATCCCTGTGTTTTCACTTGGTGCGAGCTCATGATGAGACAAGAGGCGATGAATACTCCCCTATATTGATATTGGTGGTTGTTCTGCCAAACCTGCACGTGTGACTAGAGGACAAGTTGCTCATAGAAAGGCCGGCAAATCAAAATTATAGCCATCGTAGGCAGTTGCCAGAGCTTGATAATAAATCTCTCATAACGAGAACGCTGTATGTTCTTAGATAAAGTATTTAACAATTCGCTAAAGCTACTGCTCGTAGTCATAGGAAGAGCTCATAGTCTCTTCTTTCCTCTCCTTTCAGTCGAGCGATTTCATACCTTTTGAGCGTCCAATTGTTCCAGGTGAATCCGATATCTGCTGGCTTTCAGCTCGCAGTTCTTCCATCTTCACTTGATATAATTGGTTAAGAGATGCCTGCTCATAGTCGGGGTATTCATCCTTATGATTTGAAAACAAAGACTCTGTGAGGCCCTCAACATCCAAGTCTCCACATCCCATCGCTTGTAGATCTCTAGCAAGTTCTTGCGTCTTTTCATATGTTACTGCTAGAATTATTAGATATAATAGAAGTCCACCTTCCGGAAGGTAGATTTACAAGAGTTGGCCTTACTAATAATTTGTCCAGAAGGGCAGTGACTCGCTGCTCTAGAACTCGCTGAACTAAAATCGACATAACCTCATTGGGTGAAGGGAATACACTTTTTTGCTGCTGAACAGTATCTGTGATTTCTTTGTACAATGACGAAAGCCCTTTAGCTACATTACTAGGACTAGCATGTGCCCCATCGTCACCAAGAACCAACCTAGTATCAGCGTTCATGACTTCCACATCAATAAACATTGGACGTGTTGCTACATAATGTTGCATGGCACTTGTACCCCTATTGAACTGTGACAAAATTTTGTTCAGACAAATCTCTTTTCTGTGATGCTGCATCAAACCGAGCCAGAAATCTATTCTCCAATTCATTGCAATACTTGTGTAGATTAGTAACAGCAAATTCTAATCTTTTGCTAGCAGTTGCATTTCCTATCATTGATGGGGCAGCTATGCCGTGTCCTCCAATATCTTCTGAAGCAAATGACCGTAATTTTTGGGCAACCGAAGCAGCCTCAGCAGTACGGCTGTCATCAGAAAATAGAGGAGAAAGCTTTATTAGGTCGCCTGGGCTGCTGTTGAACTCCATCAAGTACTTTATCAGCTCAATCGTTTGACTGGCTGTAACCCGTTGAGCATCTGCACTCTGAAGTTGATCTCCTATCTTTGCTGCTGTCTGGCCAACACTTGAAATACGTGAATCTAACCTTGCAAAGCTATCAAACAAACCATCTACACCTGTTTCTAGCTCAGCAAGTGTCTTACGATGCGGACAGAGACATCTTTCTTAAGATTGTAGAGTCTGCCATCAATCTGTTTACGAAGCTCAGCCAGCTCCTTACAAGAGTCCTTGAACAAAGATAAGAGCTTCTCAACGTCTGGGAATAAGGGAGTAGAAAGAGCTTGTGCATACTTTGCTGCATAGATGGAGCCTGCTTATGTCCATTTTGAAAAGAATCACCCCCACCGACGTTGCTGTGTCCTTATAATAAATCTATTGCTTCTTCTTGGAAAGATGGAAGGAGCTCTTTCACCATGTTTCAAAATAATGCATCAAAAGAAAAGTCCCCCTTAAAGTCATCAATGTCCATAATGAGAGGGAAAGAGTTAGCTGATGCAGATTTCGAACTTCTATCATTCTTTGTTCCATTTTTTGTCTCCGGGTATGACTAAAAGAAAGCTTGAGAGTCTTCTTCTGGGTTACAGAGACAAACAGGTCCAACGAAAATTACAATGCGGAAGTGACTACTCTAGTTTCGAAAATTTGATAATAATCAAAATCCATAAACGAGAAAAGCTTGAAAGAGCCAGCTGTTGTGGACGAAGAAATGCGTGCTTCTATAGCAAGATATATATATAAGGTTGTTTGAGTTCTGGGATGGACCTATCTTATATAACCGAGCGATAGGGCTCCGTAAAGTTGATCATTACGAATGTTACGATTCAGGGAGGTTCAATGCGTTTCGAAACCCTCCCCCTCATTTAGATTCCAGCTCTTGCATTGGGAGTTAGGAGTCTCAGCCCGTCCGTCCCTTTATTACTCGAAAGGAAGTCAAGTCTTATTGGACCCTTTCGGAAATTCATTTTTTTTTACGGCTACCCCCTCAACGTTTTGAGTAGGCGTTTGGGACCGGGAACAAGAAGTTGTTGCGGTGCCAGTAGGGACCTAGAGTAGGATTGGCTCCAACCGGATGAGAATAGGCCCATCTCTGCTGCAGTTGCACGGCAAGGGAAGGACAGTTCGGAAAGGGCAAGGCGAGAAAGGGGATAGACGAACAAACAAGCCCGAGAAAGGACCCGAACGAACCTTAGTCTCACTATGTTCAACTAAGCCACTTCATCCCTAGAGCCAACTCTTCTTGTGTATGATTGGATCTTTAACATATCTACGCACATAGAATAGGCTCTTAGCTGCTTTTAGTTATGAGTTCGTAGCCTGATCTACTCCCACAGTTCGCTAACGCTCACCTGATCAACTCTCACCCTTGCCTCTTTTGTTTTTGTAGCATCTAGGGTTCTGCTCTTATTGCTAGCTCCTTTTTGTCTGGGTAGCTTCATGGGACCAGAAGGCGCAGACTCTGCCTGCTCTCTATATAGACTCTAAAGTAAGTTAACTTCTCACCTGCGTCTTCTCTTGACTAGACAAATCCAGTCCCGGGGATGAAACCCACCCAGAAAGAAAGGAGAATCATCGCTCTTTCCTTTGGTTCTAATTATTTTGCCGAAATAATGAATTGAGTTCGTATAGGCATTTTGGATGCTGCTATTGCAATAGCTTTTTCTGGCTATATTTTCTGTGACTCCGCCCATTTCATAAAGTATTCTACCTGGTTTAACGACAGCTACTCAATATTCGGGAGATCCTTTTCCTGACCCCATACGTCTTTCTGTAGGTCTTACTGTAACCGGTTTGTCTGAAAATATGCGTACCCATATTTATCCACCGTGGCTGGCATTTCGTGACATTGCCCGCCGCCCCGCTTCAATTTGTCTAGATGTGATCCAAGTGGGCTCAAGTGCCTGAAGAGCATATCTACCGAAGCAAATATGATTACCTCGAGAGGATATTCCTTTCATTCTTCCTCAATGTTGTTTACGGAATCTGGTTCTTTCTTTTGGGGTTCTAGTTGATGGTTCTTTCTCAATTCCATCTCTACTACAGAACCGTACATGAGATCTTCATACGGCTCCTCGAAGGCCATAAAAAAATCTAAGGACCGGGCCGGTTATTTATCTTGATATAGAAATTAGATTTAACCTTACAGCTCTAGTTATCTGTCATTTATTATAGAGTAAATTCCTGACCTCTGAAAAGGTTTAGGCGAAGTAGTTAGGACTGGAAGCATAAGCTAACTCGACACTAGGCAGAGGGCCTCGAAATAGAGGAGAGATAGGAATGCCCTTAGATTAGGGGTAAGTTTCCACACCTGAGGACTAATCCGGATATTAGCTAGTTTATGGGAGATGGACTGATTCATCTCTTTCTTTGGTTCGGGAGTCTTTCTTTATCTTTTGCTCTGAGGGAGTTTCACCGACTAGTCTTGATTATTAGGATAATCAAGATAAGCGCAATTAAGCCACAACCTAAATTCAAGACAGCTCGCCCTTAGCTCAACAAATCGTTACGCTCGGGTACCTTAGACAACTTTTAGCCTTGCCTCCACTTGCTGAAAACACCTTCGCTCCTGCAGAAAAGATCCCATTCATGAGTAGTAATGCCTAGGGCAACATTAAGAAATTCTATTGCGGAGAGGAAAGATAGTTTGAGTCATTGAATTGAAGTTGCTGTCCTTCTTAGCCTAGGAAATTTCTCAGCACGGGAGGCACTCAGACATCAAAAAGAGGGCTACTTCACTATGAAAAAAAGATATAGCTTTCCCAGAAATGCGATTTAGAAATGAACTGATTTGATTCTATTACATTCTTCTTATTAGCGTTCGGGAACCAGCAAACTCAATAGTGTTAGGACGTAAAGCCGTTCATCGGGACGCATTACGATAGCTAGGCCAGGTGGTATTAGAGAGGATTTATTTAGCTCGACAGTGAAGGATAGAAGTGAGCGGAATCCCTATGTAATGCTATCTCTTGAGAAACAGGAAAAAAGATAAGGTCTCAACGAGCCTTTCCGTTCATTCCTACTAGGTCTTGTCACCAACATTGGTTCTTACCCTGCTAGTGTTTTATCAGTCAGTGTGTAAATAGACACCTGAACCACTTTTCGAAGGCAGGAAAGAAAAATGCCTAAAATATGGTGTGGTGTTTTGACAAACTTTCTCTTGAAAAGCTGTGGGAGGAAACCTTGCGTCATTACTTAAGTAAGTAATTTCCGTTTGCCGGTATTTCATCATTAAAAGAAGATGGCAATAGTTAAAGTCAAATTGTAAGACCAGAGGGAGAGTTAAGTGAACTCCCAGCTTAAAGGGAACCACTAGTCCTTGCTTTATTAAAATTTTAAATAGAGTAACGGAAGCTCGCCACGCTTACTCTTGGTCATCTTTCTCTTGATCGAGAAATCAAAGAAGCTAGACAAGGCTTTTGCTAAGCCTGCTCAGATGATACCTAATCTAATCATAGGAATTTAAGCTAAGTATGCTCGAACCGGATCAACCACTTAGGCAGGGTTGACTTCTACTGGTCTTGGATTATTCGTAACCATCAACGACTTCACCACCAGGTCCTGAAGCGACTTAAGACTATGCCTTAGCCCTCCCTACCTACTAATGCCCATGCTGACTGCCAACGACAACTGGTACTTTCGGGCCATCAACAGAGATTCCCCATCAACAGCTCCGAATTGGATCAGTTTTTCTCTTCAAGTGCTTGGGCAAGCTACTTTCCTAGCCTCGTCGGCGACCAAGCAAGTTAACCAATTCCGATCTTACTCAGTCAACGGGTTCAGTGATCACCTACGATAAAAGCGAGAAATCAAGGCAATGAGAATTGGCATAACCAAACTGACTGTAAGGTTAGAGAGCAGGATTACTCTCCCATCCTTACTCAATCTCAATGGCTGGCTTTTCACTTCCCTTACCCTTTCTTCCAACCTGACTTACTCGCACGAGTGATTAGCCGGTATACTGGTTCTCCTCGATCGCTCTTTGCTTTTGCTGCTCGGCCTCCTACAAGGCTGTCTTCGGCTCCTCATTGGCTTTGTCTCATATCCCCTTCTAGCCCGGATTCTTAGTCTGCTTTCACTGAGAATTCAATATCTCATACACCAGCACCAGGGCTATACTTTGAATCACTAACTTACTGGTTTGCTTAATAGAACCTTCCTGACAGGCTTACTACTACAGCTACAGAGCTAGAACCAGTGGACTGAAATTCTATTTCTTTTTCTATCTTAGGCACATGGCCTTTCTGCCCCCTCTTTTCTAACTTACTTGCCCACAAGATCTGTTGAAGAAGTGGACTTTCCTAAGTATGTTCACACGGAGGGGAAAGAGAAGGATTTATAGCGCTTTTAATCGACATTACGCTCCTTCAGTATTTTACTACAGTAAATGGAACAGAAACGATATCTATCGATATCCATTAGATCAACACAAAATCCTGACGTTCACATAGGATGCTAGCAGGTGACTTGCTTTCAACTCCTTCAGGCCAGTCTGAGCTAGATAGGGAAGTTGGATGAGAATCCCAGGCTTTATACATCCTTTCTTACCTTTTATAGGGGTTTAGGGGAGAATAGCCCAGAGGGACTAAGAACTGAATCTAAGAGTAATTAGCAGATCAGGCTATTGGACTATAATCACTGGGCTAAGGTCCTAGGGGCCCCAAGTCAATAACTGTAAGGACGGCAACAGCCATATAAATAGTAATTCAATCAATCTCAATACTTCGTGTCAACAAAGTAAACTACCTCCGATCCTACTGCCCTCTGTAAAGAGAAAAAAGATAGAAGATCATCAGGGCGGGCCTTTAGTAGTAGTAAAATAAGTCCTAACTCTCTCCCCCGAAACTTCATCAAAGCAAGCTCTCTTGAGCAAGATAGGAGAAGAGCCACCGGGAGGGCATTGGAATGGATTCACCAGATGTAGTAAGATCAGACGAGCTTGAAAAGCCTATTGATCAGTTCCCGGAAAAAGGATTTTCTTACCTTTGTCTTCAATAGCGAGATATCCTGATGTTGCCCTATAGGCTGCTGTGCCTCAGAAAGAGAAGATTCTTTAGTTAGTTCACGGTGATTCCATGGGACTAGTAAGTGATTCAAAGGGCGTAGAAGCCCCTACTTTTGACTAGAAATCCGATACAACAGCTGATCTTGCGACATCAGAAGAGACCTTTGCCTTAGTGTAAGACTTCAAGGATAAAGTCTAAAAAAAAATTCTCTACGGCAGCGACTTCGTCCTTCCGGCCTGCCTTTTTTTCTATAGCTTTCAGCCTCATCCTTTGGACTTGGATCCTCTGTTGAATCGGTTCTATCCGTTGATTTATGGGTTCACCCTAGGTTCTTCCTTCAGTCCGAAAAGCCAAGCCACTGATGCTACTGTTGCTAAATCAGCCAATGGAGTGCAACGTTACCGGGAAATTCATTAAGTTTTTTTACTTCGGCAACCAGCAAAGAAAGAACTAAGTAGGAAAGCCTGCACTGAACTCCACTAGAGAAGAAGTGAATAAGACCTTTTAGAGCTCTTAGCTGCTAATTAGGTCTAATCTTCCTAGGGCAATTCCTCCGTCTGAGCCTAAGTTGCCTTAAGAGTAGCTTGCTGCCAGATTGGATGAAGTAATGAGATAGCTGTTAGCACTGTCTAACGAAGTGGGAAATCCCTTATAGGGGAAGATACTGGACTTGAACTCAACTCATGAGTTCTCTCCGCAACATTAGTTGCTTTCTTCCTCCTTATAACTCTTGAAACTGGAGACTGAGTTTTCAATGGCAGCTTTTCTTTCCTCAATGACTTCCTACGGGGAATAGGAGGAGAAGCCCGGGGATTTTGAATTGAATCAAAGGAAGAGATTACAACAATTGGGATTGCAACAATAATCTAACTAGTATAAAGAGGGTACCTACTAGCAAGTTGACCTGCCTGGCTTGCTTTAAAGCACACTAAAGAAACTACGTCCTTATTCCCACCAGCAAGCGCATCCTCTGGTAACACAGTCTCAATACGAATCTCCGGGGACTCTGAACTAAATAGAACTCTCTCCACGGCAACTACTAAGCCTACTATACCTTTTCTATACCTTTTACCTGAGCTTAGCTTGAAGCTAACATTTCCTAGTTTTTGATCATCCCGGGGGCGAAACCAAGGCTTATTTGATGTTTTGATCTAATTTATCTCACCTCCCCTCTATCCGGAAAGAAGTTCAAACGGATTTCCCCGGCTCAACTCATTCATAAGTATGGGCTGGCTTCAGTCCACTAATGAAGAAGATCTGGTAATAGTAAATCTGTGCCCCTACTATTATTATAAATCAGAATTATTATAGTATTAGATGTTCAAAGTTAGGCTTGTTTTCTCCCTGTTGGGAGATGGATGATAGGAGCTAGCAGGAAAGCTCTTTTGCCCCTTTATCCATAGATAAAGGAAACAGTAATCATTAAATGATTAGTAGCCTTGATCTCTCAACAGTAGTCATTTCTGTCTTTGATGAGACAGAAATGACTACTGTTGAGATCGAAATCCTGTAGCTGTAGTAGCTAAGATTGACTCTTTCATTTCGTCATTGAATCTCTTCATGTTGATCTAAGGGATATAGAGGATTAGATAAGTGGTCCCATAGGGCTAAACAGTATAGGCGTAGTTACTGGGGATCTAGTGTGCAGCCAAGGAAATAGCAGTCTTCTATTCTTCGTGAAAGACCATCAGAAAGAGATAGCACGTAAGTTGTAAGATAAGTCCTTTGTTCTATTTAGTTACGCAAGCTGGAGTCTTTCTCTTATGATTTAGTAACGGGTCAGTACTTTTTCTTCCTTAACTCTCTATCAGAGAGAGATAAAGAGTGAAATCTGAGACTTCAGTTAGTTTGCAGTACCGCAAAAATGGACTGTCAGCATAGACTACTAGGTGGTGAAAAGGTCATTGACTGTAAGCATAGAGTCCTATGTTAAATGGTCGCAATCAATCATAGGCCGCTTTCGTTACCGTAGCTGCTGAGACCAGTACTTTAGCCCGATCTCAAAATTGGATTACTAACCGTATTGAGACCCAGTACCTTAGACCAATCAAATAAGTAGGATTTAAGTGGATGAGGCGGCGCACTGCGCTTCTATATTGACTTGAGGTTAAAGTCAGTAGTTAGCCTGGGAAGTTCGTATTAATCTTTCTATTATGATTTACTTAGACGTCCCGACCCAGGGAAGTAGATAAACCAAAAGAAGCCCATTTCACCTGCTTCCTTAAGCTAGGCAAGTAAGGATTCAAAAGAATGTCACAGGTAGTTCTCTTTCTACTTAGAAGTAGCAGGCGATCTCGTTAGTTAGAAATGCTAGTACTGTCTTCATAGTGGGGAAAGCAAGAGAAGAGCTCATTCTATTTACAACTTCAGCAGGTGATAACTGCGAAATCCTTAGTGGCAAAAGGCCTTTGAAGGTAAGAATATATGGCTCTCCACATGATGAAAGATTTGGACTTAAACGACAAGACGAGAACATTACTACGACCGGAAGAGAAGTCATCAGCAGCAGCCGGAGAAGCGACTATTGATATTCGAATACTAGCCGTCCCTGCTTCATCTTCTCTTGTTGTAGGCCATGAAGTTAGATACCGGTGAATTCATTCCTTAGCTGCTAACTGCTCAGATTGAGTGAAAATCCCGCCCTTGAGATTGAGATTCAGGATTAGAACTACGACCTTCTAATTAGAAGCAGGAGAGCACTCACTAACTCGAATGAATGCCCCCCTGCCTTAGATGTAGAGAGGGCAGAGCTGGCAGGTATACGAAGAGACTTAGAGCCGTATAAAGACATAAACTTCTTGTTGCCAGAAGGCAGTCAGGAATTAAAATTTCTATTGAGTTCCCGTCCTGTACTAGAGTTGAGAATGAGGAGAGAACTCATTCTTTAAAGCTTGGGATTTCAGTCAGATTCTTCCTATTGATCTTTTTGTGCTTTCCTATGTTTTCGTTTTCTGAGCTTACTATTGCTATTACGTCCCCGGAGTAAAGCAACTTCTCCATTTTCGCTGTCAAAGCCTTCTAATCTTCTCTTATCCTCTATCCGGGAAGAGATCAATCATCCCGGTTGGTCGAAAGTAAGCGTAAATATCATAAGAAGAGATGAATGCTTTCGAGATCAGTCATTCGCATGTGTTACACGGGAGATCTAGAAGAATGAGCTGCTGGAGAGATTAATCAGTCAGAATGAGCTGCCTATTTCCCGTCCGCTATCTCCTCCTGCTTCTGATCTGGCAGGGGGGGAGCTTCCAATTTCTATCTCTTCTCATTCCGAATTGCTTTGTACCACCACGATTCCCATGCTTTCTTTCTTTCTCCCACGTAGTTCGTTGGTCAACAACCAACCACATGAAACTTCAAACTCTTATTAGAAATGGAAGAATGGGTACTCTATTATATAAATAAGATTCTATATAGTAAGTGAAGCCCCAGAACGCTAAAAGGTGGGGGAACCTGAGTGGTCACGATAGGAAAGAGAAATGAATCTGACTGAATTCTTGGAGACTCTCCAAAGTCTCATCAATTATCCCGCCCCTTGGTACTTTGTGCTTTTATCTTTTATTGTCTACCTTTGGGTAGCGTTCTTTACATATCGGCGAGATAGAGAAAAAATAATGGAGCGCAGTCTCCAGGAAAAAGTCGATATGGAGTTTAGTTATGGTTGGAAGGGCGTTAGATTTAAGGTCTTCGGTTCGACTAAAAAGCGTCCGGAACCTAAGGAGGAAAAAGGAGAGTCAAAATAGGAGACTCACGGACCCGTAAGTAACTCAGTGAGTGCTTTCTAAGAAAGAAAATGAAAGAAGAACAACCGCGCTGGTCGTAATAAATAGATCGACTTTCATGCTGGAGCAAGAACTAGCATGAGAGTTCCATTTCAGGGAGGGCTTTTTTTTTTGGACTAAGGGTACCATGATACTTTCTGTTTTGTCGAGCCCTGCTTTGGTCTCTGGTTTGATGGTAGCACGTGCTAAAAATCCGGTACATTCCGTTTTGTTTCCCATCCCAGTCTTTCGCGACACTTCAGGTTTACTTCTTTTGTTAGGTCTCGACTTCTTCGCTATGATCTTCCCAGTGGTTCATATAGGAGCTATAGCCGTTTCATTCCTATTCGTTGTTATGATGTTCCATATTAAAATAGCGGAGATTCACGAACAAGTATTGCGCTATTTACCAGTGAGTGGTATTATTGGACTGATCCTTTGGTGGGAAATGTTCTTCATTTTAGATAATGAAACCATTCCATTACTACCAACCCAAAGAAATACGACCTCTCTGAGATATACGGTTTATGCCGGAAAGGTACGAAGTTGGACTAATTTGGAAACATTGGGCAATTTACTTTATACCCACTATTTCGTCTGGTTTTTGGTTCCTAGTCTTATTTTATTAGTAGCCATGATTGGGGCTATCGTACTTACTATGCATAGGACTACTAAGGTGAAAAGACAGGATGTATTCCGACGAAATGCTATTGATTTTAGGAGGACTATAATGAGGAGGACGACAGACCCACTCACGATCTACTAAAAGGAAAGTAGCCGGGAATATTGGTTCAAATCCAATTCGTGAGCACATGAACAATACGTAGAGGAGACCCTTCCTCCTATGAATTGTTTTTTTAGCGGTACGATTACGATGCTTTCTCCGAATTACAGGGGGACGGCCTTCCAAGACGGACTCCATCTGATCCCCTGACACATGGGGATGGAGCCAATCCGAGGTACATAGGTACGAATTAGACTCTCCCGGTAGGCAGTCTTCTTTATATTCATCTCCTGCTATAGACTATCTCCGAACTTATCTTATTAGGCATTAACGCGTTTGTGCTAACGCTATTGAGTTTGATTGCGGAAGAAACTTTATAGCTATCCCTATCGGTCGAGCTTAATACTCTAACAAGGAAGCAATTGAATACGATCAGAAGTAAGGTCTATAAAAAAATAGAGGAATCCCGGCTCGGAGAAGAAAACTTTTACCCTTTTATTTGAGCCTTTTCTTTTAGTAAATGCTTCCACAAGAACGACCTGCCCTCTCGCTCAATCATATAGGGAAGTGAAAATAAAGATCCGATCGGGTCTTCATTGGAGTAAAAGGATTCGAACCTTTGGCATATTTTAGACTTTTAAATAATAAATAACAAAGTAGAGCTACTTGACAACTATGATTCAGCAGGTGCCACACTGCCTTAGCTTTTATCTGAACAAAATTGCTTCGTTCCCCGAGAGATTTCTCTGTCCCATGTTCGTTGAGCTGAGCGAGACTTTCTTTATGCCATTCTATTTGCAATTCTTATACCGGTAAATGAAGTACAAGTATTAGGAAAAGACGATACCAGAGATATTTTCCATATTGCGATGAATAAGTAGAAATCTTTCTCTCGGTTAATGGTAGCTACTCAGATGCCTCACTGACATAATATTCAATATTAAGTTTTCTCAACTTTTCGGACCGCTACTTGAATCCTACTCTAGGAAGAAAATTGCTAGTCGCCTGAAAAGGGGATGCTGATAAATCATCTATCTATTTGATCAAGGCGCTTAAAAGCAAGAGTTCATCAGTTCGAAAAAAAGAAAAACTTCTCCTATGCCTTCCTTTGAGCTATAGATTGACCACTGCCCCTCGTTATGATAATAAATCATTCCCGGGAAAGAGAGAGATTTCACTCCAAAGAGAAAGTATGGGGTTCCCTTGCTTTAACATAACCATAGAACGAAAGAGACCTGGAACATCACAAAGCCATCTTACTAAAATGAAAAGGCATGTGACTCAGGTTTGCTTTCTGGACGCCAGCTATAACGATGGAAATCATCACTCGTCGGTAGGTAAATCGGGCTACAGTGCCCCGTAGCCATAGCTTTTAGTCGAATCGTGAGAGCTGGAGGAACTTAGCAAAAAGCAGGATAGGGAAGGAGGGAGCTAGGAAGGAAGACTAGCGTGTTTGAGAAAGATCGGACAAATGATCACACTTTTTCTTAACTATAAGACTTTCTATTTGAAGTCCAAGATGAAAGAGTCTTCCCCTAAAAGGTTTTTCCTAAAGAGGAGGAGTCCGTTAGGGATTCCCTACGTAGCCCAGCATTCAGTCTTTCGTCGCGTGAGCAATACAAAGAAATTCTCTTCCAATCTCGATACATCTTATGAAAACATCTTTGTATAATAACCGGGTCACTAAGAAGAAATTTCTCTACCATTCTCAGCGAGAAGGAGTCTGTCATCATCGATTTAGTAAACTCACTTGAAACTACCGACAGTAGAGCCCCCTTTCTTACTTATTTATTTTGACTTGGCTCTTTTCGATTATAAAACATAGTCTTTTTTCATTTCTATTCTTAACTGCTCGCCAAGCACCTCATTAGTGCTTAAGTCCATGGATAAGTAATAACTAAGATTTTGATTACTGCTTCCTTGATGGTGACCCTATTGAGGATTCGATCCGTCCACTTATTACTTACTTATTGTAGTCTTCCTACAGTATCTTTCCTTCAGAAAACTCGACATGCAGCTGGACTTGTTTATCAAAACCATGCATGCCTCCTCGTATACCAGGCCGTTAAGTGTAGAATACGCTATCTATGTGTCACCGCTCATTATGGTGCTATTTGCTATTATCTGGCCACAGAAAGAAGAAACTTCTCTTTTACTTCGCACTTGAACTTCACTTTTCGGGAGTGGGGCTATGCCAGCCTTTGCTTTGAATCCATTGAATTCTTAATAAATATAAATAAAGTACGGCCTTTTCCGATAAAAAATAGAATCTCAAAATGCTTCTACCGACTATATGGTAGTTTCTTTCTACCAGACTATTCTAATTATATATATAACTCGTAAGTTAACTCTGAAAGCCTAATCTTCATTCTTTTCTTTATAACTTGTTACGAGGAAGAAAAGAAATACGAGGTTGACTGCCGTTGGAAACCGCTCCCGCCTCCCTTTCACCGCACCTGAAAGAGAAGTTAAGTTGGCATTGGCATCCTGATAGGATAGTTGAGTGAGATGCTTGACCCCTTTCGTAACGACCACCTGTGATGACAGACTGCCCAACAGTGTAGTTAAAGATTGGTCTCGTACAGTCCATTCGCGTAAACAGAACTACGAACATAGACGAAAGTGAAAGATCAGATGAAGCGATAGGGTGGTTAATAGAGAAGAGAGTTGAACCGTGTGGTCGGTAAGCTGTAAAAAACTTATTGTATTGGGGGACAGTAGATCGACCTAATTTCTCACACGCACGGCTTTATAAAAAAATTATGTGGACCTTCCCCTATGCCATTTGATTAATTCAACGAGGTTATTCCTCGACTTGACAGGTACGAGTTAGATTCGCTTCCATTATTCTCGTTACAAGTCTTTCGCTCGTTCTCTGTGGTCGCCTGGAGTCTTTCTTGGTTAGATGGAATTTCTTTGGCTTACCTTTCTTTCAATCTATGGTAGACTGACTGTGCTCCCTGTACCTGTTGCCGTAGGTACTGAGGCGTATCTGCGACAATAACATTTCTATCTCGGTTTATTAAAAGCTGATATGCGAGAGCGGATTTGCTACAACTCATCTACGCAAAACGTATATCGTAAACCGCTATGCCATAACAAGAAAGGCTCATTCGCACCTGTCTCGTTCGCTTTCAGGAGCACGATAACACCCTTTCCTTCTATAGCTAAAACTACACGCTCTCCACCCCTTCTGAGCCTATTGATTCAATTCCTATCAAACCCCCTTTTTCCTTTTAATTAGTTCATTAGTAGATAGTAGAGGGCCCGCTTCCGCTCACTAAGATTAAACGAGTTAGCTGCTCTTCAAGTCCACCCTTTCTATAGCTTTTCTTACTTACTCAATTCCATTTTGATGTCGCATAAAATAAAGGAAATTATAACTAAGGAAATCCAATGTCGCAGATGGACAGTCGGTCGGCCTTGACTCCATTTCTTTGCAGGAAATGCAAGTCCCTTGTCCCTCTCTCTGGCTAAGACAGTTTCCCTGGGGGAAGAGAAATTTTCTATGAATTTATGCCCTCAAGCCCGAGGAGAGAAGCTATTTGACACTCGACCTCACGGGATAGCTCGAGGGACTGGATAGGGGAATTGCCCAGCATCACTATCACTCTATTATTATATATGGAATAAGAGAAAAAAGAAAGAAGAAGGATGACCTGCCTTCTTCTTGATAGCCAGTGCCCCTTGATGTTAGTCTGAGTTTATTATACTATATAGTATAGAGATGCTGGTTCTAACTCAAAAGAAGGAAGTATTTCAAAGCGATGGGTTAAAGCCAGCATGTCAAAGATAAAGGGCAAATCTCTGTGTATGTTAGAGCCGATCTAATTACAGTGGTAAGCCTCTCAAGTTCCATCAACTGCAAAGGAAGGCTTTTTGAATACAAGTTAGCTTAAAGCCTTCCGTTTCCCACTAGCGAGACAGCTATTGCGGTCTCCCAGCAAGCCAGAGAGAGTTTCTTTCTCTTGTGCACGTGAAGTTGGAGTTGGCATATTTCGTTCTTACCTTCCGGAAAATAAAATCTTTTTATTTTAGCCTGTGCCACAGAATGTCGAAGCAGTGGAAGACTGTTAGCAAGAAGGAGCTCTCTCTTTTCTTTTGAGGGTTGAAGGCTAAATCCGATAAGTCTAGGCATAGGCAGCTTTAAAGCAGGAAAGTCATCAGTCCCTCCGCTCCTTTCTGCACACGAGGACGCCGCTCTCAACTACACAGAAAAACCTTACTACTTATCGGTCTACGAACAAAAGTGTGGTGGACACACTGATGACCACTTCTACGCAGTCTTATGATCACTCTTATCTTACTAGCGAGCGGATTCGGGAACTCATACGCCCTTTTGCTCTCCTGTCCTGCATCTGAGACTTCTATTACTTACGCTTTCAGCTTCTGATAAAGAGAGTATTGAGACCGAGGGCCAGCTTGGATTGGGCATGCTTTCAAGCCTTTGACTGCTACCATGCTTGCCAGAGTTCTTGCTTCCCTTGGTATGACCTTTCCTATGTTTTAGGTGGTGTTACAGAATCCAATTGTAAAAGGCATGGGTTGACTGTATAATAGTTAGCAGGCTAAGGGGAGTTTTTTTGTGAGATGCCTTGAATAGCCTTAGTTCGTACACAAGGGATGTCCTTCTTAGTAAGCCTTCTTATAGAATCTTCCTTTTCACGTGCACACCCTATTAAAGGCAGAAGAGGAAAAAGAGAATGACATAAGCCGCCTACTCTTGCAAAGAGCCTAAGCGGTTCAAGCCTAGCTCGTACATTAACAGGTCGCAAATCCTCTGCTCCCTCTTTCCCGGCTTCTTTCTTGTCTGATCTTAAGTGTCAAACTCTTCTTTGAATGTCAAAAGATCTGCCTTGCCTTCGACGGGGGGCATCTAAGACTGAAGGGCTTTTGCCTTTGAAAGAAGATGGGCTTTCGGAATAGTGAATCCAATAGTAGAGGATATCCACGCACATAGAAGGAGCAAAGGATGAAGCGGGGAGGAATGTCTAATAGTTGTTTAGTAGATTAGTTGGCCTGCTGAAGACACACCGACTCGAAAAACGAGAGTTGCACATTCGCTTAGTGACTGATCCAGTGCCGGGAAGGATAACCCTATTTGATACTAAGTCTCAAGCACTAAGTGCCTTTTTTTAGCTATTGTTTTGTGATGATGGATATCACATTACCTATTATATAAACGAAACAAACAGGTTCTTTTTCCACTACTAGAGACTTTTTCCTATAACCAACCTAATTCCTGTAACCAAATTGATCCTTTTCTAGTACCAGCACGGGGAGAACCTGTACCTCAAACTACTTCCTATTACCTCTTTCTACCCCCCGTTACTGTACGGGAGCGGAAGCGAGAAAAGAAAAGGCAGGTTTTAGATACTAAAGAGACTCTAGTCTGAAACTAGCAACCATGAGATCCTTACATTATTCTTTGCATCATATCATATTCTATTCCTAGGTAGGGCAAAGCGGAGTACATGAGATTGCTAGTTCTTTTTGCTCTTCTTTTCTTTATTTTCCAGATGTTGCGGGATAAACGCTGGTTGTGACAGCGCCAAAGATCTCTGAGGAATGGCTCGAGTAGGTTGTTAAGGAACTTCTTTCACATGACGAAGGAAAGGAGGGAATACGCCATATTCGATCTATGTCTATGTATCAGGTTTCCCAATTAGATAAAGGAAAATTTAAATGAAGAATACGAACGGAATTCCACTACACATTCATAGGCTGTTAGGGAGGGTTGTGCAAGTAAAGAAGGCCTAGGACATTCATTAAAAGAAGACAGACTTTCATTTATAAATGAAAAAAAAAAAAGGATTAAGCCTTATAGCATTAGATATTCACGAGCAGAAGAGGATTTTTTCTATTCCTGCTTGACTTCTTTTTTTCTAAAGCTGCCTAAACTGGATCAATAGAATATCACAAATGCGCCATTACCATGCCTCACGCACGTTCTAAACTAGACATATATTAATTAGTTAAGTTAAAGTAAAGAATAGGAAAGGACCTGTCACGATAGATCCGCTCATCCTGGCTTAGAATCCTAGCTTCAGTTGCCACGGGAACTTTAGCACCGCGTGGGAAGATGAAGAGGCATAGAAAGAGTGAGAAAGCTCAATCCAAGACATGAAAGCGGAATCACAACTTTCGAATTTTGTGCAGACAATTTCGAGTATCAGGGACTGGACTAGTACCAATTCCTTTAAATAAAGACGGAATTGGGTAAGAAAGAAAGGACCTACGGAGCGTAGAAGAGAGGAGTTGTTAGACCAACTAGATATATCATTAAATGAAATGCAGTTATAGAAAGAGCTGGTCTCGCCTTTCGTCTTTCTTCCTATTTCCTAAGCGTGGCGAATCTGTATCGAGTCAGCTTCCTGCGGATCCGGCTTAAGAAGTAAAAAATTTCCCTTTGTCGAGGGTATAGTAGTGAAACTTGAGTGGCAACTTCCCCAGCCTCATCCGTTTTTCAAAATCGCATACTTAACCTCCCCAGAAACAACCCACATACCACTCTTTTTTCTGTTCTAGGGATAAACCAGGAGGACAGGAAACCTAGGGGGGTGACCGACGATAAAGCCCACAGCTTGCCCCTGATTTCTTCCATTTCGCAGAACAACCAAGCCACCTTTTCCCGAAGAATTCTCTTGCGAACTTGTATAAGAGTTGTGCTGGAAAGCGATTAGTAGCATTCTTCAGATCAAAAGTAACTAGCAAACGACTGATCAAAACAAGAGTGAAAAATCTAGTTCACGCCTTTCGAAGTTTGGTGCCCCGTTCTCTTCCTTGGGCTTCCGGATGCTGTTGCCTTTTGTTTTCCTTATCCTAGGTAAGCAGTACGTGACGTGGATCTGAGCACTCTCCTCTCTCTTTCTACAGCCGGTGGCTCTTCTTTGCTTGGATTTCGTTGTCCAGTCGTGAAGGACTACCTCGTCTACGAATAGAATAGTAGTTTAGTTGGGTTGGAACTCTATTTCGGTAGACCCCATCGCGGGTGGATAACGTGTGATATAAGGCAGAATAAAATACAGCGAAACAATGCTAATTTTCATCCTAAGCTAAGATAGAAATAGCTCATTTCCATTCCGAAATAAAATCTCAAACAATTCCGGGTTTAAGCCAGTTCGGGACTCTGGGGCTGCAAAAAAGGCGTCTCCGCAGGTCGCTCTCGCGTAAACACGTGTAACAGCCGGGAGAAAGTTTAAGGAGGAAAGCAATGCCGCATATAGGTTCCTTGATTAGGCGAAAGAAAGGAATAGAGAGTCTAAAGGCTTCCACTAGAATGAGATTCTCTACTTCAACTTTTCTTTGGGACAGAGAAGGGAGAACATGAGAATGGATAGAGGAAGTTCCCCCGATGACTACGACTTTAGGGATTCTTCTCAGTCTGTCTTTGTTTCCAGCTAAAGCTATGAAAGAAAGCTTAGGCAAAAGCAACTCTCTTACCTGACTCATCTCCTTGAAACTCCACCCTTTTTCGCCTTAGGAAATTCAAAGGTTAGGCGCTATAGCCACTCAGCAAGAAGGAGATGAGCCATATGTGGACCAGATGTAGGGAATGGGCTAGCCCTCTTCAGCAAAGAGGTACGATCTTGATCGATTATCCAATCACTTTACTTGGTCCATAGGGAGGGAATTTGAAAGATCCCATAGCATCAGGGAAAGCGGTTACCACAAACGAGAGACCAGGAGCAAAATGCCACTCTACTAGACGGAGAGGAGAGGGATCCTCTTCTGGGTCGATCAGTCATTCAGTACAGGAAGACCCCCTCAGAGTAAGAGAGAGTTCACATTCCTTTTCTTCTGATGGTTCAGCTTTGGGATCTAGTTTTTCAAGAAAAAGAGGATCAGGATCTGGTGGTTCGGAGATTGGAGGTTTAGCCTTTCCTCGATATGATGAGCGATTTGACTCTGATCCACCAGCATCCACTACCGGAAGGAATTACCTCACTTACCACCTGCTCTTATTCCCATCGATATGCCCCGAAACAAGAACTTTCTTTCTCTAATGCCCTCTAGCTTAAGCCTGACAAAGAGAGAATGTTTCACTTGCCCTACCGCTGCCCGCTTAATACTACTAGTTACTAGTAGTGAGACTCCTATTCTGCCGCCATATCTAGTAAAGACCCTGTACAGCAATGTTTGGCGCAATCAATATCAATAATCGCTCGTCTTTCATTGATTGAGGACTTGCCTTACCTGGTAATCTTCCCACAACACAGGTGGCTTTCGTCCGGGTAGATTATTTAAGTAAAGTGATCGTGTATGCTGCGGCTTCAACTAGAAGTTAATGATGAACAGGCCTTCATTTCCGTTGGGTATTTTATGTTCTTGTTGGTTAGAAGAGAAGTCTTCTCTTAGTCGCGGGTGGACTGTTGGAGTTAGGTTTTTGGTGACAATGCAGTTGCATAACAACCTTAAGAAAATCCTCTTTCTCTGCTTTTAAATACAGTACCCTTTCATTTAAGAGAATAAGAAGAGTACAGCTACCGTTCCCGAGTCTCATCAATCTCAATGTCTAATGTCTATGGGTCCACAGCCCGATTGAATACAAAGTGGAACATCCTGTGAACGAACTGCTTTCCTTAAACCCTCATAAGGTATCTCTATCACTCGTTACGCCGAATCAATCCAATCAACAAGCAACCATAATTCTCTATCTTCAGGCTGGTGGCCTAGCTAACAGCAAGGACTTATACCATAGAATAAGTAAGTAAGAGAGTTCTATTACCCTTTAGTGTGGTTGGGGGATTTATACCTAAGCATATTCGGTGCGAAGACAGGACTTGAACCTGTAACCTTCAGGTCATGAGCCTGACGTGCTAACCAATTGCACTACTCCGCGGCTAAGGGAAAATAGCAGAAAGGCTACCTCTTTGATACCTTTACTTGGAAACCAACCTGGTAGGCAATCCCTAAGTCTGTCCTCCTATCTAATTAGAACAGAATGGAGTTTGAAGTGGGTCTTAGCCAATGCTTCACTTCTTCTTGATCGAGCTACTTTTTTTTTCCTTTATTACACTTTATATTCCTATGAAGGAAGTTGGTCTTGCTCTTCTGATTGAAGGCAAAAAGAATTCAGCAGGTACTTCATGGCCCAATGGTTGGACATAAGGCCTTTTACCTGTGTTGCTTTTGAAAGTTGTTCGATGTGCCCATAGCATAATTCCTCGGGCTAAGTTCAGTTGTTGAAAGTCGGCAAGCTTACCGAGGTAGAGTGGAATACAAATTCTTAATGCTTGCCTGAGACCATTCACCAGGTGATCCCTAGGTTACAGCAGCTTAGCCAAACTCTTGACATGCTTTCTTTATCAATGAACTGTGTGTCAACGTTGTTTTTTACTCTCTAACTATCTGAACTTGAAGGTTAAGTCAGTGTTCCGGGAAAGAAAAGTTAGTAAGTATATACACGGGGCTAAGAGAATGAAATCTCTATCGAAGAGGCCCACGCTTCTTGTGTTGAAGTAAATACACCGGTGACGTATGAGGTCTTCTTCCTTACTCAAAGAAGTAAGCAAGTAAACACCTTCTTTACTAAGAAGAAATTCTTTATTATATAATAAAAGTAGGAACTGGCTTTTCAACTTATTTTTTAGCTTAGGCTTGAATAAAATAATAGAAGAAAATAAGAATAAGATTCGACTAAAGAAAAGAGTGCCTTATAACTAAAGAGAAAGACGTTCGTCTACTAAGTCAGATTCGTTGAGGGGCTAGCCGGTGTGGTGGCGAACACGCTGTTCTGTAAGCCCTTGTAGACATAGGAGATATAAAAAGTTTGCCGTGCGTGATTCATAAGATTAGATTATAGCGTGACGATAATTCAAAATTCGATAAGGTGAAAAAGAAATTCTTGATAATCCACTGCTTATGGTATAGGACTTGGCTACGTTAAGTCCGAGGCTTTGAGATCGACAATAAGCCGATTCAACTACTTCGACCCTTGTTTAAACATTGGTGATAAGTAGTCAAAGCCAAAGCTTGAAGACTGAAGGTAATGAAATTCTATGTAGTCCCATGCGGCTGCTCAGCGCCTATAACAAAGAAAGCGCTCAAATCTATCCATTGATTTATTCTTGTCTTGCACTTAGTTTAGTATAAAGGGATAAAGTAAATGGCTTAGTTCGACAGGATGACGAAGGTTGAAGCTGACGTAAGGATGAGGCTGATTCAACAATCCTGTTTTCAATGGAAAGGAAGCTTCACGACCACGGTCTAAAGAAAGAGGGACCTTCTCTGGTCACTGGCCTTCGATCGACCGAAACAAGAGCCTCAGGCGAAGCTAGCTCGTCAGGGCTAATAGATATCAAGATAATGCTGGAAGGTCTGTATGAAGACCGGGCTATGCCTGGTGAGCCTACTGAGACACTCAGCAAGAAGGTAAACGCGATGGGAATAAAAGATAGATAACACCGTTGAACAGCCTGCTAGCTTCCTATTTATATAGTGTGTCCAGGGGATCTCATTGCGTAATTAGGCAGTTGCAGTTAAAGAATTAACATTTTCAGAAGGCTGCAACGACTGAGGAAGACAGAGCATCCCATGTGGGATGTTACGGAGGAAATACCTTGGAAGAGAGTTACATGGCCCCTAAGCCGTATAAATAAGTCCAGTAGTTCATTATAATGTCATAGGGCTGGCCTTACACGGGACTTAGTCTTAATCAGGAAATATAGTTCGAAATCAAACAACTCTTTCTATTCTTGTGCAAACCGTGCTTAACAGTAAGAATAAATCAAAGAGTTGGGAGTTTCGGAGCGGACTCAGCGGACTCAAATGCCCCACTATGATCTTACCATTCCTCAATTATTCACTTCCTAATCCCTTTTACTCCCCTGGAGTAACGAAAACAGAGGATAAGGTAGCAGTCTTGATCTGATATTGTTACTGCTTTTTGGAATTAACATCTATCGGGCCTAGCGCAGTATGTCAATGAGATGAGTTAGAGGTCACCTGGAAATAGCATATATAATATATAATAATATCCATAAAAATCCAGGGTCTTACCCTACACCCCTATATGAAGTTAGAAAGAATCTATTACTTTTTCGAGCTTCCTATTTCGATTGTTGTTGCCAGCCGGGTGGGTATACTTCGCACTAAAGGAAACTAGTCATAATACGTTCGTGCCTAGGCGCGAGCCTCCTCTATAAGCAATTTCAGCCTCTTTCCTGTCTCTCGCTAAAGACCTCCTACTTAGTCTGTACACAGAGAAGAGGATGCTTGCCGTTGGAGATTAATCTTTTTGTGATACCAGCCCTAGCCAGTTTAAAGGCTGCTGACGCAAAGGCGGAGTAAAGATGCGTAGTTTACTTTGTCATGTCCCACTTGAACTCCAAGAATTGGAGACAAGAGTTACACATCCTTCGAGTTAGAAGGCGCAGGAGCCAGGAGCATTGACCGTACTTCAGTATAGATATTTGTGTGCTTACAGCCTCTCTGTATATTCTATTGGAGTAGGCTAAGACTGGCAAAATGCCTGGGATTTCGAAGTATGAATCTAACTCCTTTTTTAGGCTCAGAATGCCTTAACAGCGGGAATAAAGCTACTCACTCTAAAGGCTAAAGAGCTCAAAGTCCGAAGCAGGAGCGCTTGTCATTCGATTTACCACTGCGGCCCGATTTAGATAGAGACGGCAGCGTAGTGCTTAGTGCGTTCGTGTAGCTGCTAGACGAAGTTGCAGCAGCCTTGGATGGCTGAAAATGAAGAATCTCCGAAGGAGAAAATGCTTTACGCTGCTATGAGGTCGTAGAGCAGTGAGAAGTATCTGAATTAACGGATGCTCGCAGGGATTCTCTTCCTTATTTTCCCCTTGGCTCTAACACTAAATTATTCTTATCCTAAGCCCAGATCTTCCGGAAAGGTTGATTGCTCATTGCTGGAGTGGAGTATAGAATGCTTTAATGGAATCAGACTTCCGGGGATTATCATCCCCGAAACCCTGCTATTCCAGTAGATTCACCGGGGAAACATACTATAGAAAGAAAGTCTATCTACTTCAGAGTCAATGCCGGAAATCACTCTTTTTGAGTGAACAGATTTAGAAAGGAAACAGTAAAGAATAAATAAAGAAAACTTCAGTCTTTCTTCTATGGCTTCAACTGCAAGTCCGTTCCTTCGAGTACGAAATAATGCTATTGTCTCCTGTTTCCGATTTCGTAGTTCCGTGGGGAAGAGACGCAGACTCTTTAGAAAGTTTTTTAAGGCTCAGTAGAATGCTTTCATTACTCCACTAAATCATAATCTACAGCAATCTCATCATATGATCTTTCCTTCTCTTTTCTTTGCCTCGTTAGGCTATTCTACGACTAATCTCCCAAGTTAATCTTGGAAAATGGTCTTTCACGCTAAAATCTATAAATTCATCCCGCCTTTATTACTTTGCAGAGAAGAAAGCAACATAGTTGCAACGAGATCGTCCGTTACTTCTTTATATATTTAGATAGCTTAGACGGGTCTACTTTAGTAGATATTGAGACGATGGACTAATTTAGCGCTCTTTTGGCGCAGAAAGATGAAACTCTAAATCTTAGCCTCTCCATTTCTGCCTTAAATTCTGACTTTACTTGCCGGTGAAGAGCCAGAGAAGAGGCTTGAAAAGCCTATTAAGCAGTTAGCTGCTAAACGATTCTCTCTATCACCTACGTAATTTAGAGTTGAACTCCCACTAAATCAATGGGACATAGATAGTAATTTCATCAATGGGATGATATGGGCCCAGGCTTCTATATTCTTTCTTGTTGGGACTTAAGGTTAGCTTAGCCATATGATGCCAGGCGGTTAAAGACTATTAGCAGTTTGCGCCTTTCGCCGTTGTATAAGGACAAGGGCTGGCTTGAAATACGAAGTCCTCCCTACGACGACTAGATCTTCTAGAAGACAAACAGAATCTCTCAATATCCATATCCATTTGACAACAAAATCCTCATGTGAAGATTTCAATCGACAAATTCCATGGCAACATCCTCCAATACTGCTACTATTTCCTCCGTATTCATTACTCCTGGTTAAGAGACAGGATGTGCGAAATCGGTATATATATATGTAGTTATCTTTCTTGGGCTCTATAGGCCTTTTTAGCCCTCTAGCGTAGAGTAGAACGCTACTATCAGACAACTCTAACTCAGAAACAGCAACGAAGTCTAAGGAGTAGCATCGAATCTTCGAAAAGCAGTAGGCTCTAAGCCTCTTTTCTCCCAGGTCTGTGAACTGACTATATCTTCTTATCCATTTTATCCATTAGCAACGGATCTGTATACGCAATCATGAAATGACATAGAAGAGGATCCGAAAGCAGTAAATTATCTCCGATAGCAGCAGCTACGAGATATGTAGGCGCTGAAACCCTCTGATTCACTGCCTGAGATTGATCAGCCGGATATGGCAGAGCCTAAGACCAATGTAAGGCTACCTTAGCCGGAACTCGTACTGAGTAAAGATAAGCCAGAGCTTCAAACTCATATTCTAAGTGTCTTTTTTGGCCATCCCGCTAGAATGCATTGGCCGCAAGGCAAGGTAACTCAGTCTCTTAGTAGGCCCTTGGTGAATAGGTCTAGTAAGTGGTCTTTTTAGGGCTTAAAGGGGCTGGTAACTAACTCATACTAGGCCTGCATTCCGGATTCCGGCCGGAGGAGGAGGTTTGGATTACCTCAATCCCAGACTTAAGCAAATCGGGGAGTAAAGCAACCTTAACTCATAACAGCCAAAAGGAGGTCCGCTCATCCAACATCTGATATGGTAGAGGCGGCAAGGAAAGAATGGAACTGTCTGATCCGCACAGGGAACTTAGTAGAGGCGGATCTTAGTCTTTACTTCGTAGCATGTCCCCGCTCTCACTTACACTTTCTAACTCTTTTCACGCTAACAGATCTGGGAGGAATGAAATTTCATATAATAAGTAATAAGGCTTCTTATGCTGGCCATACAGAGGCAGAAGCCGGAGAGTTAAGACTATAAGACCGAGATTCCGCTTTCGAACTCTTAGCAATCCCTAGATCTTCCTATTCTTTCGAAACGGATCGTTGAATCTTCCTTGGCTATAGAAGGTCTTCACTTCCTTTGTTGGTCTATTTTTGATTCTGCTTTCATCTTAGTTGAAGGACACCAACTCTCTTTCTACCACACATCAGAGAAGTAGAAGTTGGTTATACAGGAAGGGAAGAGAGCAGACATGCATAGGCTTCCAGCATTTATGCTTCCGATCGAGAACTCCTTTTCCTGTGCCCTCACTTTGCTAGGCTTCTTTCTAGATCAATCGCATGTAAGAGAAACCTCTATGTTTTGGTCATGAAGGAGTTCCAGCTTATTAATTTTCTATTCCTTAGTCCTATTTGCTGAATCGAAAGGATCAAAGCTCGGTCGACTGCCTTCTTTTTCTTTGCATCTTGGATCAAGGTGAGTTCTTCTGTAGAATATCCAGTAAGGGAATTCCGTGCGTACAACTTTGCTTGAACTGTTTTCCTTATTCCTTAGACTTTATACTTGAACGTGGTCTGTTGAATTTTTCTTTTTGGAAATGATTTAAGTAAGCCCACGTCCCATTTCATCTGTTGGAGGAATAATGCTAGCTCCAAGTCTTGGATTTCGCATTACCGCAGCGAGTGCTAGTCTTGCCATCTCCTCCTTCCCTGCCGAGGATAAGTTGAATCTTTCTTCCTTTAGAGTGGCAAGAGCTCGTAGAGAGCTATCAATCAGTTAAATCATTCTGCATTCACTCGGTTGACTAAACTCTTTTCTTTAGAAATGCTTTGAATAACGTAGTCAAAGTAAAGTACCCAAGCGCGGGATGAGCCTTTATGCCCTACAAACAAAAGAAGCTACATGCTCCGAAACAGTCAATGGCACGCTTCTGGGACCCCTATACCACGCTAACGAAAGCAACCTGACATAAGCGCACTAGCACACACTCATTTCAATTTTATCTAAGTTTTATTTGAGCCAAAGATGAGGCTTTCCACTCAACTCACTTCCTTTCGTAAAAGCCAACAATCACTTGTTGCCACTTTGTACATTAAGTTTAGGCAACGTGCCAAGCAGTTCCTTCTCTTATTATATATATTTTATATATTTTATATTAGTACTTGAGTTAAGTAATGTTTATATTAAGTTAAGTAATGCTAACATAGCAGACTCTATCCTGGTATCGGAGTTTCGTCTGATGTCCTTAACAGCCTTATTAGAGTTCTTTTTTCTTATCTCCCAAAAAACTAGGACAGACTTAGCAGCGCAGCACTCGGTATTCAAGGCATAAAACATATAAACAAAGATGGCATTTATAGGCTTCATCTTCATTTCTTTTAACAGCAGCGAAAGACAGACATTCTCTAAGCTTAGAGGAAGAGCGATCAAAACCGATTGCTTGATTACAACCACCTTAACTGGAAAGATGAAAGTAGGAAGAAGAGGTCTTTTCTCTAAGCTAAACCACGCCCCAACCTAAGTACAGGAGCAATTTCAGTTCGAATTCTAAGATCTAAGAATGGGAACAGGCGCATCTACATTACTAGGTTGTAGGAACATCGTCTGTCTTGACCACAAAAGGAGATCAGTACGGAAGCCGCCGGCTTACTTTCTTATTTTAGAGCGAAAAAGGATAGAGATATCAACAGAAGAAGTAAGTGAAAAAGTATAAAAAATAATAAATCAAGAACAAATGGATATCGAAATTCAAACTACCAGGAAATAAAAAACTACAATATCCAATCAACAATATCACTGAAGCTAAACAAGATAATAGAAGATTGAGACCTTTTATTGTTGCCGATATGGAGACTATATTGATAGAGTACTTAAATATAGGAGATTCCACATTCTGAGAATCAAAGATTCTTTTCCTACTCCCGGGTGAAGAAATTCACTTACTAGTCCCATCTGGGAAGAGACTCTCGAATCAGCTATTTTAGCAGCAGCTAACTGATCAGTAGTCTATTCAAGCCTTGGAGCGGACTCTTCCTCTTAGGTAACTCGAGAATCAAGCCCTTTCTTCAAGGTAGAGAAGTTATTAAGTAATTGATTTAGCTGTTTCATTACCAAGTAACTATGGAAGAATAAAAAGTCTAAAGGCTGCTTACGCAAAACCAGCCCTTACTTCTTCTGAGAAGCTAGGAAAGTCAGTAACTAATGAAGATTAGTTCATTCGTGACCTGCTAACTTCAATCCTCTAGAACAAAGGACAAGCCTAAGTCAAAAGACTGAAAAGAAGCTTCGGCCTACAATCCTTAGAAGAAACGTCCTGTGATTGACCTACAAGCATCCTAAGATTAAGTTTCAAGCATTGGAAGAAAGGCAGACTTTAGCTTAGAATGAGAATGGGGGAGCTGCATCCTATTTAGATTGAGTTAGAGGAGAATTAGTGTGCAGCCAAGGACGGCTAGTGTTCGTGCCCCGGTCTAAGCCTCTAGTTTCCGCTCCGTAAAAGCCTTATATGAAGTCAAGTCGACCCGTAACTTTTAATAAATCCAAGAAGCCTTGCCCGCAGAGTTACTTATCCTACCTATTAGCTTTATAAACCGTGGGAAGATACAGAGTAAATGCAGCCCTTGAAGTTAATAGATCTTAAGGATCTTCCTGCCTCGGATCGGACAATTCCTCAAGAGTTGACTTCCGTCTTTATCGGGTAATAACTTCAGATTAACCTCTCGTCTCCGGAAGTAAGAAAGAAGAAGAAAAGTAAGTTAGATTAGTAGTTGAAGTTAGAGGGTAAATACTAGTGATAAATGAAACTAGTGTCTTTTTGCCTTTTCCCTCTAGTAGGCTCTTCCCTAGGCTAAGATTGACTTTTCTGTCGTAAGTAGAGAGAAAGATCCCTTAGAAGCTACTCCTCAAGCCTAAGCTTCACTTTTGAGTCTCCTATCTGAATAGGAAGCTCAATGCCGACCTAATCAATGAGGTTTCCGTCTTTGATGGAAGAAGTTTAAGTTACGGAAAGCAGATCATCTCTAGCTCAGGGCTTTCCACATATTCGATTTTCTATTGGTAAGGAAGACTCAGTCTCAAGTCAAGGGAAATCTCATATGAAAAGATTGTTTTTCTTCCTCTCTTCGTGACCGGTCACTGAACTAGTCGATAAGAAAGGAATTGATTGTTGCATTCCAGACCGTGTAATACTAAAAGAAATGCCTATGTTTTGCAGAGATTAATATTTATCTTTTTTTGCAATCCGATTGAAAAAGAAGTCAGTCAGAATTGAAATTTCCTCCTTCTATTGTTCTTGCAATCCCGGAGCATCCTCTTTCTAGTGAAAGTCCTTCTGAAGCTAGCAAGGAATCTATTGTTACAATAAATTCCTGTGATTGAGAAGCCGGAGAAGGCTTAGATTCATCTCGTAGTCCCATTGATTATTGATTCCATTACTAAGCCCTGGGATTCATTTCCCTGGATTCATCTGATCAAAAGTCAAGTAAGGATATAGAAAGAAAGGAAAGTATGGAAGTTAGAAGATTGCAAGTCAAGTCATGAAGTTGAAAGCAAACTCTCTTGACGCCTTCCTGTCTTCGTCCGCCCGTAAGGAAAGATAAGACTTAGCGCTTTCCTATGTTTTCTGAGTTTCCTATTGCTATTGTTGTTGCATTCCCGTCCGGAAGAAAGAAGAAAACATCAAGGAGTTGGGGCCGCAAAGCCTTCTTTCCTTATTCTTCGGAAATCCGTAGTTACTTCATTCCGGATATAGGAAAAAGGGAACTTAAACAATCGTAACTCACAAGAAAGAAAATAACCTGGGGGCGCGAAGAGCCAAATATCCCGTTTAATAACTTTTTTTTAACCCAGGGCGGGATGTTAGTTAGGAAAGAAAACCAAGATCAGCCCAATTCCCGTATCTAGCTCTTTGTAGGCTCGGGGAAAGCAAGTTAGAATCTTTCTCTAATACAAGACCCTTAGTGTTTTTGAGTTTAAAGCATTGGCAGGGAAGTTCTATTATTAGGAGCTTACTATTTATATTTAGTTACAAGCCAAAACTGAATCTTCAAAGGGAGGAAATACCAGTAGTCAAGTTAGCTAGCTTGAAGCTAAAGAAGTTGCCCTCTAATAGGAACTTAGAGGCCTAGAATAGATTCTCCTCCAACACCCTGGCATTCTCTGCCAATTCTAGTATCTGGCCCGAGGGAAGAGACTAAGGAAGAAAGCCACTAAAAAGGCTAAGGCCTTAGGGAGTAAATAGGAGTGGAGCGCTAGTCCTTCTATTTTGATACAAGCCCTTCCTGAAACAGATCGGGGACTAAAGGCAGTATAAGAGAATCTGCCTATTCCCCATCAGTTGCAGTTGAATATCTTCATTTCTGGTCCATAACCGGAAGAATTCCCGTCCAGAAGAAAGAGTGAAGCTTGTTGAGATTAGTCTTTCGATTTAGTAGTTAGACAGCTGTACTTGAGTTGAGAGCCAAGTAAAGTCACTAGTTTAGTGTTCTCTCATACAATCCCGATCGGAGATTGAGATTGTATTAGACATCAAACGACTTCTTACTTTGTTTCCTGGCATTCGCCCCAACTAATAGAGATTTTGGAGTTACGGGTTGTTTTATCCCTGAAGGGTTGGTTGAGTAAGATATTCCCCCGGGCACGAATGCAATACCAATGGAAATCTTTCTTCCTAACTACCTACTTCCCCTGCTTTAGACTTCTTAGGCGTCAGAAGGTCTTTCTGACTTAGGAGTTACCGTTGTTCTATGCTCTGGGGATGAACTGAAATGGAATAGTCAGTCCGCCACCTTCCGCAGAGGTGATAAAGGATAAGTCAAACGGCATCTCTTTCATCTCGAAAGGGAGTAAAGTGAACGGTTACGAGGGCACTAATAGTGCTTGCTTTTGGGTAATTGATTCACCAGATGTTGGCAGAGAAGCCTAGGCTTTCTAACTGCCATTCCTCCCCCGCTCTGTATCATGACTTCTTTTGCTCGCGGGCTTCTATGTATCAGGACTGGCTGGTAAGACAATAGAAATAGGTTGCGGCCATCTCAGGCTCTTTTCTCTTTCTAAGGACTGGATTGCCACTAGAGAGTCAGTTACCTCATATACGGATTACGGCTCACTTAAGTAAATACTGACGTTCAGTGGGTCAGAGAGGCACTAAGCCTTTAGACTAACTTCCGATCCTAGCTTTGCTTTCTTCTTCCAGGCCTACCATAAATGAGGCAGGCGGGGATTTTGTACACAAGGAGAACCTGCAAAAGCATCCTCCCGGATCAGTGATTTTGAAGATAAGGGACTAGACTTTAGAGCAGAGGAAACCGGGGATTGAGTCAAATGAGATTGTGACGCTGAAGTAATGACCTGCAACTGCCTATTAGACTAGACCTGTAAGCATCCTTTGGGAATAGATCAAGAGATTTCGTTCTGTTGCCCGCTATAGGACCTTAGAAGGCAGCTTTTCCTCGGGGGATTGGGCATGCCAAAGCCTTAAGATTAGTTTGATTCCACTAACTTTCTTTCCTCAAGGAGTGAAACAGAACATAGGGCTATAGTTAATTAAATAAATACATGAATTAGATCCGGGAACACAAACTAGAAGTCTTCTCAGTACGGGCCGGTACCAAAAGAGAAATCCCGCTTTCCTAAGTCCTTGTAGTTAAGAGTTTGTCCTTGTAGTACCAACTCTTCTGACTTACGCTTGTTCTTTGATCTCTAGTCCCCGTCTTCTTTGATGTTTAAGGTTACGGTTCTTCGAATCCGTCTCAGTCAAAGAATCGTAGGCGAACTCGGCTTACAGCCTTTAAAGCGGGACTTGCAAAGACTGAGTCTTAGTTTGGCAGCTTGCAGGCGAGCTCTTTCTAAGGTCGTACTGCTTACCAAAATAGAAAGATCTATTCCGGACGTAGAATGACTTCAATCTTTAGATCATCTTCTATAGTCACCCTGATCCGGGCTTAGTAATCGATTCAATGGGAGGGGGACTAGTAACTGCTTCTAACCCTACTTAGACGACTTTAGCAACTAAACCAGGAAGCTAAGCTTTCCTCACCTAGCAGATCTGTCTAAGGTCAGTAGTGCAATAGAAGTCCGATCTTTAGACTCAAGCCGTGTAACTTAAGAAGCCTATGACGACAAGACAAAGTCTTTCCAGGACTGAATTCTCAGACTTTTCCTCAGTCTGCAATGGAGCCGGAGCTTCCCTGAGGTGAAGACAGGGTAAGAAAGTAGAAAACAAGAGCTTTTAATGCCTTATCCCCTCTCTGATCCGTAATACATACCCTTATGGGATGTTTCCAATCCGATTGGATGTTCAAAATCCCCTCTCTGATCCGTAATACTTCGGAAGTTGACCTCTTTGACTAAGTTGCAGCCTTTAGCAGCTAGAGTCAAAGGAGTAGCCGAAATATCATAAGATTAGATAGGTTTTTCTTCGACTAGAAATTACGTAGAAAAAGCAGCCTGAGCTTCCTTTAACTACTACCTAGCAGGTAAAGTCAGAAAGAAAGCCCTTAGGCCCAACACCAATTTCATCTCATCCAATGACCTTTTAATCAATTCTTTAGCCCATCTCCTCACCCGTGGGATGTTACTGAGGCTAAGTCATATAAGGTAATCCTCTTCTTTAGCCGCTAACTGCTCTGAGAGCCTCTTCCCCGTAAGCCTGAGAATGAGAAGGACCTTAGTCGGAAGCTGGAGGTAAGTTCACTCGTCCATCAGAAAGATAAGAAAAAGCAAGGGCAGTATGCAAATTTATGGGTGAAGTTCCCGGGGAAATCGTGTATTTTGAAGTTGGCATCCTGTCATTTTTCGTTCGGTGACCAATACACCAATACAGCTCAAATGTGCCCATCTTCTATTTCTATTACTAGTCCCGTATCTGGCTCTGTAGATTCAGCCGGTATTCTCTTCAAAGCAAAGGTAGGCCCAGAAGTAAGACAGAGCAGCCCTTGAAGCTAAAGATGGGAAAGTCGTCTACGAAGTCACAAGGGATCTCCTAATGAATTGAGATTCCGGAAAGAAGTCTAACTATTCCTTATTTCTGGAATCAGCTACTTTAGCAGCTAAAAGACCAATAGAATCCTGCGGCGGACTTACTTGTCCCCTCTGTCGTCTCGGGGAGGAAGGAAAATCAGTCATTCTCTTTAGGTGAGAGTTACAGGGCCCTACTTCCCTACTGGCTAGCAGCCCATACAGATAGCTTCCTCACTGTTTACACCGACCTAAAAGCATCTAAAAAGCAATGAAAGGCAGGAGAAAGAGCAGCCACTTTGTCTTAGCTTAGATAAGGTTAGTTGCATCCTCCTGTGCCTATTTCGCACTTTCGTTTTTCTCTTAATTGAGGCCACCTTTATGTCATTGGTCGGATCAGTCCCAATTTAGATCTTTTATCGATCATCAGCTATCAGCAAGTCCGTATTCTAATGTCTGGCTCAAAGGGTTCTACTTTGTATTCCCCCAATCCCAAAGCAGAACCTTTGGTGTGGTTGTGGTTTACTTGGCGCAATTTAAGATCGAATCTCGTTGGATCGGGTTTTTATATGATAAGTCTTGATTTTCGTCACACAACGCATTTCTATCTCTCCAGTGAAGAACTGCTGCTTTGATAGCCTGGTCGAGTCTAAGTCCTATTACCTGGTAAGTCACAAAGTTCGAGCCTAATCCAAATCCAGGCTAAGCCCGCTCACAGAAACGTGTGATGCTGAGATAGGCGCTTGTCAGCATCATAGAAAGATCTCGTCTTATCATCCGAATCGGCTTGTCCTCTTTCCTTCTCCGCCTTCGCTAAAAGTCAAGGCTAGCTATTCTTCATCGCCCGAGCCAAAGATTCTTTCGGCGCTAATCCATTTACACGCTTCGGAAGTCGTGGTGTGGTCCCTTACCAATATTCATTCGTTTCTTTCGTTGCAGCTACTGCAGGAACCACTGCTTGCCTCAAGCTCAAGTCTTTTCTTTTGGTTGCCCTTTGCTTGAAATCTATGCTTTCCCATCTTTATTTAGGGGGGAAGTCGTGACTAAAGTTTTTCTCTTTCCTAAAGCGAGTTTTGGATGGCAGCTGCTTCTCTTTGACTAGTCGTTTTAAAAACTGGGCTTCCAGCCTAGCATTCAGAAATAGGGAATAGGAGAATGATTAGCTCCCGAAAAAGCGCTTGTTTTGACTCCCGCTAAACCCGTTTCCCCGTATCTGCTGCTGCTGTGCCCCTAGTTTTCTCTACTATAAAAAAGGGCATTCACACTTCCTAAAGTTAAGCCGAAAGAGCTCTCTGGCACCCGGCCTTAGATTTTTGATATGTGTCCAGATCTTTTTGATACAGGTTTTGTGGGAAGAGGAGATTTAACTAACTTTTATTTAATAAGGTTCGAGAAAGTAGCCGAGTTTGAACTAAACCTACTTTTAACTTGCGTTATGACGACGGTTTCCTTCTTCGATGACACCCTTTTCAATGCGCTTCCTCGATCACAGGTGTAAGTGCATTAAAATTAAAGAGGTACCGAATGCGAATACTGGTGTGACTGGAGTGAGTGCTTCCTGAAACTCTGCTTCCCTAAACGGGGAGGACTTTCATTCTAACTGAAAATGAATTAACCGGTGTGAATGCCATCATAACCGTGTGGTTGGAACCTTCCTTCCCTTATCCCCCTTACCCTTTAACTACTCAGTTACTTTTTGAAGTGAGGATTTTATTTCTGTTGTGTCACAGATGCACCATTTTAAGTCCCATGGACCTGCGTGATGGAATGCCAGCTATATTCTATCAAATTGAGGGGATGTCGTAACAATGGTGCTTGATTTCCTTAATGGAGGGGAGCTTTTTCGTAAATTGAATTCTCATTTTACCCATATTTCTTGTTTAAAAAAGTGAAAGATCGGAAAAATATGACAAATTTAAGCCTATTAGCTTGTGTAATCTCATCTCAAATAATTGTAGTACCTAGTACTTCCTGGTGAGCTCTAATATGATCCGATTTAGAAGTAAGCATCAAGGAGTTCGTCCCCGTGCGTTAACAACTAATTTATTAGTGGCTTATCTTATGGTATATACGAAGTCCCCACGAAAAATGTATAAAGTCTACTCTTCAGTAGAATCGAGAACAGGTGGATACGTGGAATAACCAGAGCGTGGCCTTATGGGGATATGGAGCTCTCTTTAAATTCCTCCTATAGGTTTTGGTGTAGACAAAAGGTAAGGGCCTACTATTTGATTCAATTCAGCTGCTAGCCTTTGAATCTGGCATTTGTTCAGAAACCCTTTTGATTAAAATTGTAAATTGAAGTGAAGACAAAAACCAAAGGATAAGCTATGGTGGTCTCCACTCTTGTCGTGAATGCTAGCTCCGCAGCAAGAGTCCGTATATCTGTTATAACTCTACGTTATTCGTTTGATTTTTATCTGCTTAGAACCCATTTATCTTTTTTGTTTTTAGGGGTTACCAAAGAGGTCTGTCGACTTTTCTATGGTTGAGAAATATGGTTGGCTCGTAAAGGAACGAAGTGAGCCTCAACAGGTTTTCACGAGGGGCAAAGCTGGTAGTTTTTCGTAAAGGTAGATTTATCTACATTTCCATTAGCAGAAAAAGCTTGCAGTGAAGAGAGCACCCACGGACATTGACGTTAACTCCTTCTTTTAATTTACTATACTCATAAGTTTCAACAAGCGTAACTGAATCATACGTGTCAACGACACAGTGTGAGCGTTCGAGGGTGATTGAAGGACTAAGTCCGAAAGCACTGAATGAGACTCTTGGTAATCGTAGGCTGTAATTAAGACTAGGTATAAAAAAAAGATTAGGAGCCCAGCCCAAGATGGATAAGCTTCAAGTCTCTTTATTTAATGATTTGGGTTGATTTGCCGAGCACTCGGATTAGCAAAACATTCTTCTCTGCCTCATGGGGAGCCTCCTGCCCCACTAAATCGGATATTGCTTAACCGACCCCTCTTACGCTGCTGCTTGTTCAGGTTACCGGCTCAGGAATAGGAATAGGTGCAGATTGAATTAAAAAACAAAGGGCTTGGATTCGCTTCCTTAGTCCTTTTTGATAGGTTTCAAGCGGAGATTGGCCCTAGAGTGCAAAGGCTTGACTGCAAGACCCACCCGATGGTGAGAATTGAAAAAGAAAGAGAGGGAATAGAAAAAAAAATGCCGCTATTGATGCTACGACTGGTCCTTGGCATCCGCCAGTAGGGGCCCCGTATCGACCTGGATTGGATGAATAGAAAAGTTCCCTCTATCTGGTGACTGGTGAACGTACTTTGGATATTTTTCCTACTCCTACTGCGTCTTTGATTCATCAATTCCAATCTATGAATTAGGAATCCAATTCGGTATCTTGCGTACGAATTCATGTTGTCAACGAGGAAAAGGATCTTTCTTTTTTTTTTACCACCATAATACTAAAAATGGAATGCCTTTGAGAGCAGAATGTAGGAACGAAGCTTCTCGGAGTCCATGAGAAAGACCTTGTTTTCGTTCTCTTTAATAGCGGATTTTCGGTGATCTAAATCTCATGATATCGGGATAGAAAGAGATTAATCAACTTCCACGAGGTAAGTCAAATGCTGTATGGTCGATGTCTAAGCAGGAAAACTTGCTAACAGTGATTCAGACCGGGGGTCGAAACAAAGACTTTATGAACTGGAATATGCCCAGGCATAGTCTTAGCTCTTCACCCAACACATATGATAGAGAGGCGGATGTGTGAAGGCTTGCCTCTTCCTACGAACCTATTGCCTGTGCTCCTTAGTCAGGATGTGTAATTGCTTTCTCGATGAGAGGAGCGGAGCGGAAGTAAGTGAAACGAACGGGCAAGGAGCGGAGGGATCTCGCTAACTTCATTGTAAAGCATTAAAATAGTCAGGCTTACTTAATGAGAGAGAGTGCCCATTTTCAGTTGCCTACCCTCGGATCACTGAACTGACTTGACGAGATGTCTTCCTTGGTTGGCTAAGATAGATGTGCAGCTTTTTTGGCGGGTTCAATTTAGATCCTTCCTTTTTTTTATGGTCAGTATGCTATCTCAGTCTTGATTCTTTCTTTCTCTAATGAAAGAGAAACGAAACCAACCCGATCGATAAAAAAAGGAATCAGTAAGACAGAAGAGATCTTCTCCTCAGTTTTGTAAGTGAACGAAAGGCTAACATAAGCTAGAGTTGAACGATCTACTGATGAAATAGCCTGATGGCGAATGGGACTTTTTGAAGACATTACCTTGGCTTTTTTTTTAGGTCTTGAATTCTTTCAGATTCTGCCCGGCTTACTTCCGCTAGTGGATATGAGGATTTCGTTCAAGACAAAAGATTCATCAACAAGGGAATAGGATTGGATCGTTTTCGGAGACCTGCCCCGACAAAAAGTTCTTTTTCGTTATAGGATAAAAAGGCTTTCTCATCCAATGCTATTCCGACCTCGCTTGGTTAAACTGCCTTTCATAATCCTCTTTTCTTCTCTCCTACTACTACTATGGTACGGCTATTTTAGATCGGAACGAAGAGGAGCCCGCCCTTCGCCCTTGGCGTAGAGTAAGCCGCCCGCTAGCTAGCCAATACCTCTTTTTTATTCCTTCTTTCACTTGGTGAACCAACATGTGAGTCTCTTTGCTTTCTTCTCTTAATGAAATTTCGAGTGAGAAAGATGACTCCTAAAAAAAGCCTTATTCTTATACCAAATCTCGATCTATTTCACCTGCTCCTCGGGCTCGGGAAGTACGGTCAAATTCATAGGACCGAGACTATATAAGCTCATATCGGCTAAGCCAACTAATAGGCCAAGAGCGAACCCTCTTTCTTTTCCGGTTTTTCGGTTAAAGGAGAGGCACGGCATAAAGCCCTTCATACTCTAAAACCGTGATAGGAGCCGCCGAAGACGATGTTCATTGATCAGCTATTTTCCAATCTCGATGTTCTTTCCGGTTGAGTTGAAAAGGAAAGTCAGAAGAGAAAAGCCCTCAGGAAATAGTCGACACGGGGACGAGTGGAAGAAAACATTCGATCATCGGGACCGTACTCTACCCGCCTAACCACTGCATGAGGAGCAGAAGCCGGGAGTGAAGACGCTTTCCGGAATGGATTCGGTCTCAACTTCTGAACCGGACACCTCTTGATATACGTCGCCATAGGCAACGAGTTCCACCACCCTTTCTGAATGGTCAGGATTCACCGCTATGGCTGGATTGAATCCTAAACATATGGTTGATATATATGCGTCAACCAACTAAGACAGATTGAAGTCAGTTACAGGTTGGAAGTGGGACATCCTTTACGCTCAAGAAAAGGAGAACGATCCTTTGGTCCAGCCCAGCCAACGGAAGCCTTCAACTAACTAAAGCAAGAGAGAGCTAGCCTTTAGGGTTCCGGCATAAGGCTCTTTTCTTAAACTACTACTGATAGTAGGAAAAAGATGCATAGGACTTTTTAAAAGCTACTATGCCCATCCGGTAGAACTAGACGATCTTGCTTTCGGCATAGCCAATTCAAAAAGGCGAGTGCAGCCTCGAGGAGCTCGCCCCCCTATATGTAAGCAGACAGGAAAGAGATATGGATTCGTACGCAAAGCAGACCACCTCGATTGACGGCCTGGAAGCCTCTTTCTTATAAGTCAAAATCAAAGAATAGGAAAGAGATGGCTTCGACCACTATCATGATGAACTGCAGGAGGAATTGGATGATGATGATGAGGAAGGGTGAGGCGACCGGCAGGGAGAGGTGCGGAGCTAGAACGAAAGCCAGTGTATAGAGGAAGTTGAAAACTCCCAACCACCCTGCCCTGCCAGTGTGTATCCAAATAAGGAATGTGTGGAAGGCCGGGCTGCCAGGCTGCTGGTTCTCCTTTAGGTGAAGGCAACATAGATGGGAAAGAGACCGGAGGAACCTATCCTATCTTACATTTACGGTTGACTAGGGTTTAAAGCACCAGGGCTTTACACTGGGTCCAATGCACTGGAGAATGCCTATAGCTTTGAAACCGGACATTCATTATTATTATATGAAAGCTTCAACTACTCTTCCCACCTCTCCTTAGCTGAAAAGTAAACCGGGAAACAAAGAAAGCATAATTGGATTCACTAGGCCAAGCTCCTTATAGGGTTCAGTCCGAGATACGAGATTAAAGAATCAAAGACGAAAGGTTCAAAGAAAGGTCTCAAGCCGGACATTGATTGATGCATTTTCTCTGAGATAGCCTCCCAAGCCGGGCTTTAAGAACCATTCCAACCCAGAAGTAGAAAGGAAAGATTACGTGCCCCACCGTAAAAAAAGTGAAAGAGTGAAGGAAGATCCCCCCCCTTCTGGTTTAGAGAGGATGCTTGCCTACGAGGGCCAAAGCTGAGCTTTGGTCCACCACCCGGATGGGTTTTGGAGCCATTTGAAAAGCTTTTTGGGGAATCTAAGGCTTGATTAAGGACGTTTTACCCCCTCTGTCCTCCTTCGTCTTGTGCGCCAGCTACGTCTTCTACTTCATTTTTATCTTAATGCTTCGCCCCTTCCCTATTTACTCCATGAATTAGCGTCGACCTCTCTTTTCAGCGTAGAAACTTGCAGGTTCGGGAGCTGAATCATCGTAGAAAAAAAAAGAAAGTCTCATCCCGTGCTTTTACATACCGCCGAAAGTCAGAACATATTCAAGAGCTTGGACAAAGTAGGGGCTTTGTACACCCTGGTCCAAAAGGTTCAAGTAGACCGTCTGTATAAGATCTAGGTCTTCCACATCGTTGTGTATGTGGGCCGCAATCTGCTGTATTGTAAGTCTACCCGGGAACCCATAATTTTGGCCGTTAGGCATATTCATATATTGATCAAACAAAGTCTGGAGTTTCTTGCATATTGTTTCTTTGACAGAGTCGAACGCCAAGTCTCCCAAGCGTTCTTCCATGTTTTCGGTAGTTAACCCACGCATCCGACCAGCCCGAAAAGCCACGAGAATAGCCAAGGGCCAAGCCCATACTCAAAATGTAACTACTAACTATTTGCGAGAAGTCCATTTTTAAACAAGAATTTCAAAGTTCCGCCCGCGGTCATCACATCAGCTCCGCGGGACTTTGTTTGGAAGTGGCCGACGCTTTTCGTCAGCAAAGAAATGAGATGGGTTGGGCGTACATTTTTTGTCTTCTCTTACGAGACGATATTCTCATTTCGAATAAGGATTGGCACATAGATACTACCTACAATTGATGAAAAAAAGGATCGATCAGGTCTTTCACTACCAATTCCTTTCATTTTAGATTCGGGATGATGAACCCAACCCCACTGGACGTAGCTCTCTATCACTTACGTCATTTCTTGTCTTAAGTCAATCTTCATCAAGACAGCTGACCGAGTCGAAACCTTTCTTTTCTTATGAAATTTCGAGTTTGAAAGCCAGATCGGAGGCGGATTCCTTCTTGACTTTAGAGTTTCCTTTTTTCATGCCTTAGCAGAAGAGAGGAGGCTGTCAGAGCCTACTGATCTGTTAGCGGATAAAAGAGCGGATTCGATTCTACGCTCGGAACCTTGGTCCAGCAATCTACTAAAGCGCTTGGATCGGAGATCGCATGACCAGATCCTATTCCATCCCAAGCTTGGAAAGCTGTGCTTCGGTGCGGCTTTGTATACTGGGAGGAAGCCTTGAACTGTGCAAACGCGGAACAACCTCCAAACCGGATAAGATCTCAAGAGCTTACTACTCCATCCTAGGGCATGTATACTTTTTCGGTTACAAAGACTCGTGTTAGTCAAAGCTACTAGAAAGCTTGAGCCTCAAAAGAAAGCATGACCTTCGTAAAGGTCCAGTATAACTCGTATTCGTGATTTACTAACTTCGGCGCCCTAGCTAAGGAGACACGACCTCGGACTTAAACAAAGGGGAATCAGACTCTCTAAAAATGATAAGATTCTCTTCTATGAGAAATTACTTACAGCGATCCTGCATCTCCGCCTAGTTACTTCGCTCCGCCCCTTGATGACAAAGTAAACATAGCCGAAAGGCCCTTTTTTTCCTATCGCTTTGCTAGACTCCTATACACCTATCTTATGAAATCCGTGCCGTTCAATTTCCTTATTCCCTCCCTCTTGTCTCACCGCAACCTGTCGCCTAAAACAGGAGAATCGAAGGAAAGCAAGTTTAGGCTTCAAGTCAACTACATCTCAAAGCCTCGAAGGTTATAAGAAAGCAAGCTAGGCCCCTCATTCAATTTAGCTACTCAAGTCTTCTATCCACTACGTCCCTCAACCTAGCAGATGAAAGACAAAGAGCCTTAACAGTTGACTACCAAAGCCCCCTCTAAAAAGAAAAATGCGGCACCCCATTCCCGAGCCCAATGGTTAATAGAAAGGGCTTGCTTGAGTGTATGAACGCCTAGAAAGCTATGGCTTGGTCCCCTATTGCGGATTAAAAAAGCTTTCTATCTCAGAAAAATAATTACGCTCCTATTCGCTAAAAGCGTCTCAAGAAAGAGGAAAATCTTTCTTTTCTAAATGAATCTTATATCCCCCTTTTCTTCCTCTCGCTACACGTATGGATCTCCTCGTACGTATAAAGCTGCGCCACAACTCAATTCCATCTAGCCTTCCCTTTTCTATTGATCTTTCCCCTTTCCTGCTATGCTTCCCTCTATAGCCCGTTTTGGCCAAGACTTTGGTCTTGTCTTGACATTACCGGAACATTCACTGGCTTTGTTTTACTATACAAAGAAATTCCCATTGAGAGCGAACTAAAGGAATGGGCGGGATCAGGATGCGATCGACCTTTACCTTAGCAGTGATAGAGATAGCATAGCTGTAGACAGGGGCAGGGCTACCAGAGAGGGGATCGATATCGATCCCCGCTTAAATGCGTTTTGAATGAGAGAACCCGGCAAGAAAGGTCTCCGGCGCAAGGTAGCGAAATTCCTTGTCGGGTAGCGTTCATTCGAAAACGTTGACCCAGTGAAAGTGAAAGTTCCACTGAGAGACTCGAGTCGTGAGATGAGAATATATGTCTTATCTCCTCTCTTTCTACCTGTTCTTTCTCTCTAAAGGAAGGAAAAACCTCTGGTCGTGGATTAGCTAGCCGCCTTACTTAGTGAAAGTGTCTCCGACTCAACCCATACAGGGTCTTCTTCAGTCCGCTTGGAAAGCTATATTATATCTCAAGCGCTTGACTGAAACTAGGAATGCTAGAAATGGTGGAGTCTTTACTATATTGGTTCGGGTAAGAGTAATATCCTGGGAGAATTTACCAACCAAAAAATGTCGTAACAAGGTAGCCGTACTGGAAGGTGCGGCTGGATCACCTCCTTTGAAGGTAGAGTGGAATGGCTAGGCTCCCCTCCCACCTTTCGGTGAGATATTTTTCCCTAGCACTTACGAAGGTAGACGCCCCTCATAATCGTATTAGGCTTTGTCCGAGTACCTACCTGTTTTTTGATTGAAATACGAATGAGATCAAAAGCCATCATTGGTGCAAACAATGCAATAGCTTCGGCGCAGGAACCTCGCTAACCTTATAGGCTAGTTACTCTAACCACAGGGGATCCCGTCCCCTCCTGCTTTTTCCTACCCCAAACCGTCGTCAGTCTGATTATCTTTTTTATCAGAGAAAGATTGAGGGTTCTCCCCTCTTAACCAAGTGTTTTGTTGGATTCCTGGTCAGCGCACGGTACATCACCGGTCTGTTCGGGCATTGATTGAGTGTGAACTGTACAAGACACCCGAGAATCAAAAGGAAAGGAACAAGCAAAATCAAGAACAAGATGAGCAGGTATGAACCTAGTAGAACAGTCGTGATCAATCCGCGGGAGATCGATATCAGATCAGTTGTATCTGATACGACCTGACATACTTCCAACAATATCTTCCACAAGAGTACAATCATACCAAAGAGCAGTAAAAACTTCAAATGAAGCATTCTATACTCATATACACGCCTAGCCCGTTATGGGACACTTTCAGCCGGTGGCAGGAGTCCCTAACTTTGAGCTTTACCTCAAGGTTAGTCTATCCACATTCACAAGGTGATTGTTTTCATCAATTTAAATCAATCACGTGTGGCAACTACCATTTTGCCTCTGGAAAGTGAATTACGGTAAGTCAATTATGACTTCAAACCACTCGAGCAGGATGGACCACTAAGGGCTTAAGCCCTGGGTTCCTTCGTGCGGGCACCCATTCCGAATCAAGTGAAGACAACTGCTCTCTCATTAGACAAATACGAAGTACACTAAAAACAAGAATTTGTTAACAATCCCTATGCTATATAATATCGGCTGCAGGTTCCGACTCTCTTTATAAAATCTCGTATGTAAGCAAGCATCTCTGTTAACAGCTGATATGCGATAGCAGGAAGCAGGATGGGCTGTTACCGTTCTGTAATGGACAGCTATTCAGTCTTCTAGTTAATATAGTGCATAAGCGGCCTATATGCAAAAGCCGATCCGCGACCCTTTATTCATCAGTACCATCTTGATTCATTCATACCCTCATGAGTCCCTTCTCGTTCTCCGTTACTTTTCTATTGTATGATTTTTGGCCCGACCTTGTAATACAAAAGAAATGCCTATGCCTAATTTTTCACATCATATTAGGAGATCCCTCTTTCTTTCTATTTTGTGCATTCCCCTTCTTTGTCAGTGCCCCCGCTTGACAGCGCGATCGATCAAGGTTGCATTCCCTTCCTTTTCTTAAGAGAAGGAACTGGAACTGGTTCCAGTGAAAGAAATGAAAGCAAGGGGAAAGATTGACGTAGGTAGATATGCGGAGTGTTTGCTGTGCAGCTAGATCTATGTCACGATATGAGACAATGCCCACCTTTCGGCCTCTCTTTGATCATTCCTGTGTTTCGGTGCTTGCCCTTTCTTTTAAGAATCAAGATCTTCATCGATCGGAACTACGGCTGCCACTCCTACAGGATCGGGAGACTTTTTTTATGTATTACGAGAATGTCGTTGAAGTAGGATCGCTAGTGGGATAGTCCAGTGGTACTCCTTGCCTCTGTTGAAACAATTACCCAACGGGGACCGACAGACAGCTTGCTTAGTCAAGTCTTTTATCTTCCATTCAGGGGTCATGAATGATTAACAGAAACGAAGGGTGAGTGCAACGAACTATACATTTTTTACCAAAAAGTAGCGAATAAAGGTCAAAGGTCCCGGTAGGGGTCAGCAGCGTCGGGAGGCGGAGGTGGACAAGAAGGACTCTATCTCGCAGCCGATATCCCACCCTTCTTCCGTAAGGTTAATCCTGAAGTAAGGAATTGAGTAGAGGGACGACCTTAAAGGAAGGACTCAGTAGCCCACTCCCTACAATCTCCCGTTCAGGGAATTGGATAGGGGAGTGGGACGGGGAAAGGGGGGTTACAGGGGGATGTTTTGATCTGCTTTTTTTTGCTATGATTCACCTTTCATAAGTCATTTCATCCCTATCCATAGCTTTCTATCCTGCCTACTTTATTAACACTAGTAAAGAGAAAGTCAAAAAAGCTATAGAGCTCACTTCTTCTTCGCTATCCTTAGATTAAATAGAATATCTAGAAACATACTAGAAAGAACGTGCAATCAATCTAGATGCAGAGAATCGTCTCTTTCCTGTTGATGTGAAGTCGAGAAAAAAGGAAAGAAAGCCTAAGCTATAGCAATAGCGCGCTACTCAAGATCAAGAAAGATTGAATGTATAGGGCAAAAGAAGGGACGATGAGTATCACCATGGGGGTGAAGACCAAATATGGCAGCTACATCTAGCAAGGTGGGTGTCGTTATCATACCGAATTGTAAGTCTTTTATCTTTCGATAGGGAATGAGATACGTAGTCATTCAGTAGAGAAGGCGAAATGGCTGGGCCATACTAATAGTATTTACATGAACTTCTTCAAACCAGTAGGCAGGCTGTTTCAAGCAGCATTAACAGATTCGTTCGAGGTAAGAGTGCCAAGATTCAATGATTAAATAATAAACAATATGGATATTCCGTGTAATTGATCTCGAGTGAATTCAGGCCGTAAGGAGAAGACATTTAGGCGTCAATAATCTAATAGATAGGGAGACTTAGTCATTCGCTTTACTTAGATAGGGCTTTGATTTGATCCATTCCGTGTAAGGCCTTCTGAAAGATGTTCAATAGATAGTTGTCCAAGGGGGCGTCGGTAGTAGACCTATCGGAAAGGAGCTCGATCATAGGTAATGCGGGGAACTAGGCGATACTCTTAGAACGGAAGCTCTCCCGAAGCATTTCTACCTTTGCCAGATGGGGGGCTTGGTTCAGTCCCCAATGACAATGGAGGGAGCTTTATCTCTCGCCGGACTATTTATTCAATTCATAAGTTGAGCACTTTTCGCACCGGAAGCGGAGAGACAGACTTTTAGCAGTGACAGGACTGGCGGCAAAGAGTACCTCTTAAAATGCAACCCACTTGTTGTTCTTCAAGAACCCGATGGGCATAATTACTATATAGAATTGGTTTCGCACTTAGCTTTAGCTGTTAGAAATAGAAAGCAAATTAAGAGAAGTGAGGTGTTCGGAACCCATTCTAGTAGAGGAACCAAGCCCCAGAAAACCTGACCAAAAGATAGCTACGTTCCCGTCACTAACGTTACTTCGGAGTATGTGGCTGATCCGCTGAGAAAAGACGGGCAGGCAAACAGAAAGTTCCACTTTTCTTAAGTTAAGATGAATCTATTGATGAGTCAAGGTTTCCAATGAGCACGGATGAGGCGAAGCATCGATCCCTAACAAGCGAGGTAAGCGCCCGGATACAAAGGAATCTTAGTCTTGGTCACCCAGAAGAGTATTCAGAGATAGTTGAATTGAGGGACCTCTACTTTACGTACCTCTGTTGTCTTAAGATAAAGTAATACACTTAGTCTCACCGTTGGAGGATCTAGCCCATAGAGAGTGAGTCAAAAGCCTATAGCACTACAGGAAGGGACGGAAGGTCTTTCTTTAGGAGTAGCTTAGTTGAACAAAGTGAGGAAGTGGCATCCCGGAGTGTTGGAGTTCAGGGCCTAATAAGTGTTGGTTGGAAAGGACCGGTAGTCGAGAAGAAGAACCTCGTAGAAAGGAAAGATTCTGAGAGGGTGGGAAGAGCGGCATTACTGGCTCGAATAAGCTAAGCAGGAAAGGAGGTTGCCAGCTGAAGGTAGCAAGAATTTCAACTGGATTCTTTCTCAGCGATTCGTTGAGTGAAAAGACAAGATAATCGATAGCCCAACAGCAGCACAAGCCCATGAAGGCTAGACCTTATCCATAGGCAGTAGGTTCATTCCTCCCTGAGCTCCGGGTGGTCAGTGACTTGTGGACCAAGAGGCATTACCGCTGTTGTCTCTATGCCTTTTCGCCATGTTCATCTTACCAGTCTACAAGAAAGAAGGCAATGAGCAGTGAGTGCCAGGTAGAGCAGCTTTATAGATAGGGGTAGTAAGGTATGAGAAGCGGTGGTATCGGGTTGAGCAGCCAAAGCTGTCAGACGAGCAGTGGTCCCGAGTAGTTTAGTTCAATCAGACCTGCAAGAAAAGAAAGCACCAGGCTTAGAACGACCCGCCTTGGATCTAGCAGTAAAGGTTCGAATCCGTCATTGGCCTGTCTAGATTCGGAAGGCCAAGGGCTGGCAAAGTTGAATTCTTTACTCCTCGGCTCACGGTAGTTCTACCTTTTTATGAATCAAAATTGGATTCTTTCAATCGGAGCGGGATTGAAGAGATAGGGCGAGAGAAAGCCACTTCTTCGTAACCACGATCTGCAAATGAAAACTCTTTCTTTAAGGAGGATCCGGCCTCTCTAATTGATCAAAGGCCCTCTGACTTAGGTCGGATCGGAATCTATCTTTCTTTCTACGCGACAAGGGATGCCCCGGAGACTGCCCATTGTACCTCAACCCCCCTGTCCTACATCATTAATGAATGGTGCTAAATAACTTCCTTGCATTAGCCTTTTAATTTAAAAGGTGCTACGCGCTCTTGAGAGATGGCCCGGAAGCAGGGAAGCTTACGTCAGGTTGGTTGGGTTAGCTTGCTTGTTAAGATGGAATTCCCAGATAGGTAGTTTACTTGCTCGTAGAGGTGCGTAGCTTGTTCCGTTGTGAGATGAGCAACCTATATCGCTTAGGATTCCCTCGCCTTTGGACTTTTGGACTACAGCAATATGGGAATAGAATTGACCTATGGATCGGAGAATGGCACTGATCGTAGCCAGTTCACAACCTGGGATAGCTAACGCTACTTTGCCTGAAGACATGGGATTGCCGTAGAAGTCGCATGCCAAGCAAGAACTTGCTCCTTTCACTTCCCTAGCTGTAAATCGAGCAGGGCGTACGAGCGAATCAGCGTATGCGAGCTAGCGATTCCCAAGTGGTCGTTAATAGATAGAGGTTGCTTTAGTTCTCCCGGGAAAAGATGCCAATTAGTGTTCAGTCTACCTTTCGATAAGAGGACGAATTCGCGGTCTTAAGCAGATCCGTTGGTGCTACGCTTGTCTTGTTAAAGCAAGGGGTAAATAGGAGAACACCAGCATAGGAGGCGAAGTTGAACTCTTGCCTAGCCGAGCCGTGGGAATCTGCCCAATCTCATTAGCGAAGCCTGCTATATTTAGCTTTAGACACAAGGAACGAAGTCACTCGGGTGACTTCTGGTTGGCTTTCCAATTCCCACAGTTGATTCAACAGCAAGCAAGTCAGGCTTTCAAGCCAGGGCAAAAGAAGAAGGTGGATTCCGCCCAGGATTGAGTTAGCTCGACTGATAAAGAGAGGAAAGAAGGGACTCTATATTTATCCAACAAGAAAAAGAAGGCGGTTCTTGTATTGCGGGATTCCCGGTCTTTGCACTCATTCTTTCTTTCCTTCCACTCTCCATCTTAGCTTCTTTTTACGTTATTTCATGCGATGGAGATGATTCTTTAGGTAGTTCACGGTGCAGAGAAGGTAAGAAGAAGAGCTGCCGGGGGACTAGGATGGGAACTCAATATCAATACTTCACGGCGTGTATTGAAATAGAATGATTCATACTTCGAAATCCCTGGGCTATTCGCCCATATTCCCCGCAAGCAAGTCAGAAGATTTAGTTAGACCAACAGGAGATCGATCAGGCTGATCTTTCTATCTATTTTCTATTTTGCATTCCAGTCCGTCTAAAAGGCTAGAGCAGCAAATCAGTCTGGGCTAAACCCTAACTCCAAGGAAAGATAAGAAGTCTGGGCGAGATTAAGAGTTCAGATTGACAGTAGAATTTCTCTAAATAGAATGCGCCCTCTGCCATATGAATAAAGACTCGGCCTTTTATCTGCCTTCTCAATCCGGACGTGTAACAAAGGAATTGAATGACGTATTACCTGGACGGGATGGTACCAAAAGGCCCAACTCTGACTACTGAAGGAGTTTATTTGATTATCAGGCTTTGACTCCTATGCCTTATCCCATAGAAATGTTAGTTGCTATCGGATGATTCTTTAGTTAGTTCATGGATAAAGGAGATTCTTATCTTATAATAAGGCATTGACTCAGCCTTAGCCGTCAGCCTTTAAATCAGTATCTTCCCCACGGAGCTAAATAGGGGATTTTTGCTTCAATTGTCGTAATGCTCTAGCTTCCTCTTTCCGATAGACTAGCTAAGTTCCCCGTGATTCTAAGGTAATTTCATCTAAGGCAATTTCATCTAAAGCTTTTGGCCAAGGGGAAATTGTCTGAACTTTCTTATAGCGTAGTTCAGTCCCCGGGTACTAGTTAACCCTATTAGACTTTCGCGCTGTCTGTCTTATCAACGAAGTGAGATTAGTAGCTTTCTTGCTTTTCTGATGCCGGAGTCAAGGCTTTCCCCTGCAAACTCTTTGAAGTTAAGTCAGCTTAGCGCTTGAAGCGAGAGAAGATAGGAGGTCGTCTGCCCCATGGTGGCTTAGTGCGTAGTGTTAGCTAACTCGACAAAGAAAGTAGGTGGGGGCTATAGGCCTATATACCCGGGCTTCTCTTCTTGATCTTCCCCGGTAACTGACAGAGGAAAGAGATGCCCTTTGACACTATAGAGATTGATGTTAGCACCTTAAGAAAAAGGATAAAGAGAACTGCCTGGGATGGCTTCATATGCCTGATTACATGATGAGAAGAGAAAGCAGTACAAAGGCCTTACGCGCACAAGAGAACGATATCAATTGACCTCTTAACGGAGATGAGAAGGGCAGGAAGAAGTCTGACAGGCGATCTAGTTCTAAGCCAAGCATCCATTTACAAAGAAGTCTGGATTCCGTATTCTCTGTTACTTATGCTATTTTTGTACAATCCCGAGCGTGTAATAGAAGAGGAATTTCCTAATCCTAATCGCAAGGTCAAGATGGTATCCCAAAAGGGGCGCAAGAATGTATTATCAATCATATTCGGCTGCTGAGCTTCATCTTTCTTACTCTTTAGACGACCGCTGTTAAGGCAAGAAAGAGCTCTTATTGCTTTCGTGTCCACTCCTCGAGTTAAGAGAAAAGAGACTGGCACCATCCGAGGTCTCATTCCTCGGGTAAGGGGTGATCTCCGTCACTCCTTGACTGCAACTTGAGCATATAGAATGATGATCGTTCATGTTGTTAGTCGGTGTCGCACGAAGCAATCACACTGGTTTTGGTGTTTCTGTAGAAATACAGCCCCACCATGATATAGTGTGACTAATCTTCACTTTCATCTCCACCTACTCGAGTAGTTATTGGTGCTACTCGTGTGGCTGTTGGTGAAAGACCTGGCTTGGAACCCCAGACGCCCCCCCCGTCTCAACTTCGTGTTGAGCGATAAGGAGAGCGGGTGCAAACGCACCCTGGCGGTGTCTGTTTGAACAGACACGGAAGCTAGTGGGGCTCCTCGTCAGAGTCTTGCTGGTTTTCTCCATAGTCGTAACCAGGGAAAACAAACAGACTAGCAGTTATTGCGTTCGTGCGGACAGTGTATTGGTTTTCACTGGAAGTCCGATCCGCTTTCCACTGTGCTTTAGTTAAAACAGTGGGCAGTAATGTATCTCTGGAAGTAAAATTCTAGATTTACACAGCTGCAAGGAGCGAATCCTCTCTCAGTGTACCGGTATCCCGGACTAAGTGTGGTAGAATCCACACTTCTCTCGGCATCCCTTAACCAAGGGGATGTCGTTGGTGCCTACTTGGAATAAAGGGATCCTGTAACTCGGATCGGCCGGGCGTAAGTTCTACGAACTTGAACAGCCCGTGTGTAATATATTAACTACATGGCCTCCCGAGGAAGGGCTCCTTCTTTATTCACCAGGTGTTTGTGTTTTATCTAGAATGGATGAACATCCATTGGATTGAGCACAATACCTCGTCTGCTATTCTACGGCAGCTGGTAGGCAGGTTCTGGTAATAATGGGCTTTAACACAGCTCATTATCACTCTTCGCTTGTTTCCACCGTTACCTTGTAAGGGTGGCAGCGTAGAATGTAATGCTGGGGTATTCCCACCCCTTTCGTGATCATGCCCTTCTTAGTGATGGTATAGTAATTGCTAATGAGGCGGTAGCTCGGGAGTGTCCCTTCTACTACGGTAATGCCTCGGTAGCTCAAACAGATCTACTCCGACAGGAGCAGTCTTAAGAGCTATTGTTGTGTGCCTTGTAGGGGGCGCACATGCTGGTCAGTTCCTACTCATCACAGCACATTATTATTAACCAAAATTTTGTGTTGTGCTGGTGTTAGGTAAACTGATCATTGTGTCCGTTCCTTGCGCCTCTTCCACTTCTCTGACTAGGAAGTGGGAGTGTTCGCAGGTTACCTCCCTTTCTATCTGGTCGGTCAGCTGTCTACCTTCCGTTAAGTTCTGATTGGAAATGAGGGTAACAACCCCTATCAATCATTACTTAGTGGTCGTTAGGCAGTATTCTTATAAGGTTACAACCTTATAGATTGCAACCTCCACTTATGGAGTTGTTGTTTAATGGCGAGCAGGTGAAACATTGGTCTTTATTGATCAATGTTGACCTTGTAGTACACCATACGACTGCTTATGATCACGAGACGCTGGTAGCAGAATCCATATTCTGCTCCAACTTGTACACGTTCATGGAAGCATACTGAATCTGATCAATTCAGGCGGATATGTATGTGTACACGGTTGTGGTGGCATAGGGATCTCAGTACTGTGAATCAGTAATGGTTCCCTCTATTGAGGCTACTGGTGTTGAACCAGTGGGAACTCCTTATGTTTAGTTTCTTTGGTCTCTTGGGGGTTTATCTTCCCCGAGTAAAGACTATGGAACTATCAGAATCTAAGTGCACCTGAGAGAAAAGAGACTGATAGCTTGAGGACTGAGCCGCGTAGTTATGATTAGCTTACACGCCCTAAGAAAGATCATAAGAAAGAAAGGAAATCTCAGTCTTTTCTTGAGACTGAAATGCGACTTCTTTCAAGTGTGCCCAGACTTCTTTCGATTGATTGATAAGCCGTAAAGAAAGCAGGTGCGTAGTATCTTCTTGTATGAGGTCATTGCTATAAAGCAAGGAATGTCAGGTCTCTTTTCCCCTTCCAGTGATGATTGAGTTGAAACCTCGGGGGCTAAAGTGAAAGGGGATCTCTCGCGCCCAATATCACAACATCTAGCTATTTTTCTTTTCCGGGCTAACACTAAGGAAGCATCCAAACTCACACGCGCTCTACTTCAGACAGAGTGGAAACCATCAACTCTTCTAGCGCACAAGATCCAGTGCCTATAGCTCGCTTTTACCTGATCCGGGGGTACCCTACGCCTCCTAAAATCGATTCAGCTCCAGCTGCGCTTTGCTGATTTCTTTCTCAATCCTGAATCCGAACTTGCAACTTTCATCACGAAAGACGCTTTCTCAGTAGACACCTTACCTTAGGAGCAGTTGGAATGTATCTTTCTTCGTTTGTAATTTCATTTCCTTGGGCTGACCCTTGCTTGCCCCTGACTCATCAAGGTACTATCCTCTAGTCCGTCTTGTAGGAAATAACGTATGATAAAAACAGTTTAGTTAGATATGAAAAACCTCCATCTCTGGATGTTGAGCTAGATTTCGCACATCAAATAGCGTATATAATGAGATTCTTCGTTCTGCCTTTCTATCTTCATTATTGAGACATTTCCGGAGGGGTGCTTATAGCCCTGTGTAAACGGCATAATGAGAAGTTGCTTTATTTCTTTCTTTTCTAGCCATATCGGGCCTGCCCATCTATATGACCAAGTCCTCGTCACGAGCTGGACTCGAACCAGCGCTTTCCAGGTGCATGACCCGGATTTCAACCTTTCTGATCGTGACTTTGGTAACCCGGTTCGTCTTCGACTCGAAAGTAATGAAGATTACATCCGGGGCCGCCTTGGAATCCATTAGAAGTGAGACATGATAAAAGAAAGAGCTTCCATATAATAAGGGCTTTGAGCTGCCTGCTCCATGAGTGAATCATATATTGTCTGGAGCAAGGCCAAATCTTCTATTTCTGAATGCAGGTGGTCGGCAACCTGCGTAATTGTGATTGAGCCCGGTAATAGAATATCTTGAGCAGCCAATAGCTCTTCTAGCTTGTCCGCTATGAGCTGCCGTAAAGAGTCAAAGGTGAAGTCGGAGATCTTCTCCTCAAAAGTCTCCGGGGTAAGCCCCCTCAACCGCCGACCAGCCCGAAAGGCTACGTAGACGGCTAGACTCATGGAGAGTCCCATTGAGACTATGTAGTTTGTGATGACCATATCGTTCATCTTATGAATTCCAAATTCTCGTCACGTCACGCTTTTGATTTTCATAAACTTACGATTTGATGTTCTTTCGTGTTGATTCTTCCCCTCCTTCCATTTTTTCTTGGGCATCCCAATCCAATGCATTCTTTTCGATCTTGTACTTGAACCTTAACCTTAGTACACTGAACACCAACCCAATCTCGAAGAAAAGTTGAGAAAGGAGAATACACGCAACTAGATGATTCAAGTAGTAAGTCTTTCTTTTCTTTCTACGGTACGATCCGCAAAGACCTTTCTTCTTTTTATGCAATTTCTATCAATTTCTTTTCAACTCAAATGAAGTTTCTACATTTTTTGATTGAAACCTTCGGTCAAACCCTTGCAACTTCATTCGTTCTTGCAAATTGGTGCATTGCCCTCTTATTCATTGTTGTTACTACCCGTAAGAACCACTATCTGATACGTGAAACTTTTTTGCACAATCGCAAGCTTTTTACTGCGATAAAGTGTACGTACGGATGGTTGGGAGTGACAATCACCCCAATACCGCTAATGAAACAAAAGAACCCGCTCCAACCTCTTCCTGCGAGGAGAGCTCTGCCCAGAGCTCTGCTCAACAAAAAAAGGAGAGTAAGGAGGGGGGGTAGATGGCATTGTTGAACTGATTTGGAAACACTTTTTTTTTTCTTTTTGGCTACGATTGGGGCTATCGTACTAACTGTGCAAAGTAAGGGAGGTGGGGTGGGATCGCGATCGACTAACAGGGAAGTCGCCCGGAAGTATTGGTTCAAATCCAATTCGCGAGCACATTACTTAGCAGTGAACTGTCCTGCTAATGCTAGCCTTACCCTGCAGTGAAGTTTCTTCCTTCCCTAACTCATTATAGCTCTAGACAGAAGACTAGTACCTTGCACTTGCCTCTCTCTCTAACAACATGGCTAAAAGTGAGATGATACCAGGGAAAGTTCAACTATTGGCTCTAAGCCCAGTTCTTCAAAGCAAGGCAATGAAATGGATTTAGCAAGACTAGCATTTACTTCCATACCCAGTGTTTGTAATTGAATCAGCTCTATATAATTATAGAATATATATAGACTATATACTATAAGAATCGGTACCCTTGTAATTGTACAGGCTCCTATAGCAATAACTTATTTTGGTTCAGGCATTTGCTCATCTAAAGAAGTAGCCATTTTGACTGTGCCTGCTGTTAGCTGTTAAAAGGAGGTCTGCTTGTCTAGGACCCGATCGCGATCAAAGTAGAATCGTGATCAAAGTAGAATCGTGATCAAAGTTGCTAATTCTACTTTCTAATAGACTTGCTAGTTCCGCAGCTCTTACAGAAAATTCCATTTTTTCTTTCTTTATACCTATACTATACCATTTTGATACTAATATACTAACTAGTATATAATTCAGAATTTTTCCATTTCCATTTTAGGAGAATGCCATGCCACTAACTAGTTGTGTTTTGCTACTGTACAAATATCCACTAATCGTTGTTTCCAGATATGGTTGGGGATTGATCAAAAATGGGTTGGATTGCGGCCGGACCGGAGATCTGAGAGCAGATTTTCCAAAAAGGCTATTTCGCGCCTGTCTCGTTCCTCCACGGGCACCCCTTGCCCGCTTGGCCTTTGTCCCACCGGCTCCGTTGCCA
>OY979714.1:1095000-1105000 GCA_963855925.1 Inga laurina | reverse complement strand
TCACTAGATCAGCTGTTCCAAAAGATTGGCTACTATCAGAAAATAGGACGATAGATGAAAGAGCCGACCATCATCGATCAAGTAATTTGATCTCCTTCTACATTCGAATCCACCCCAAAGCTTATCTTCCTACAGATAGTGGCGCCCGGGACTTCTTTGTCTTGGTTAATAAGCAAGAATGGGACTTAGTATGACTCTTAACCGAGTGAGAGAATGGCCCTCTTCTAAGTTACTCCTTGATTTATAATAGGATGTAATCCGCCAGAATAAATGGAATGAATGCGTATCCAACCCGCCGGTTGGGCGCTCCGGGTCCCTCGATAGGATCCACTAGGGCTGAGTTTAGGTTCTCTATATAGAGTGAAAAGCTGCTTCCTAAGCTTCTGTCTTCGCCCTTTTCTTCAGTATGGGCTTTATTATATACTGATGAACAATCTAAGTTGAAGACGCTTACACGGAGCCCCACCACCTATGCCTAGTGCTTGAGATCATGTGCCTTAGATCGTCTTCAGGGAACCCCAATAGAGAGAAGGGTAGGCCGATGTGTCCTACTCAATACAAAACACTCGTTTGATTACAGACAGGGAAGATAAAGGGGGTGAAAGACTGGGATTATAGAACTTATTAGGAAGCCAAGAGATCTGTGCCAGAGCTATCATTATGTGGGAAAGAAACTCCTTCATCATCCAATAGCATTTTTTTTCATAAGGATGAATGAAAGGGAGATTTAAGGGCTCGCCCTAGAGGGAGCACAATGCGCTACATCCGCTCTATCATAGCGTTGCCGGTACCATCTTTCACCACCCAGTGTATTGTGTACTACCGACCCGATGTATTCAATATAAGGAGCAAAAACCTTGCTTCCTCTCAAAAAGCGAGCACCTCCTCTTCATCAGGCCAGTCCTTTTCCGAAGTCTGGGATATTTGGGCGCTTGTCCATTTACTTCGTTTTTCTCTTTCAGTAGCCCCCATAAGCTTCGCTAAAGCGACTACGTTCCTGCTTTAGGAAAAGATGGAAGATAAGAGGCTATGGGAACTGGTGAAGAAAGTTCCAAGCCGGTATATAGTTTAGCTCGCCCCATATGTTATGTTAAGTAGACAAAACAGGCATTTACAGAGTGAAAACATGTTCTTATTTCTTCGTATGCGCGCCCACGTAGAGTAGTTGTATGATCGCACAGCGTCCCTCAAAGGGTAGAAGCTTTGTTACTCACCTTTTATGTAAGGGGAGAATTCAACGAGGGGAGGAAAGAGAATAGTTGTTCGTTTACTGCACCCGGGTCTGCATCTTCAGGATTTTCTTAACCAAGAGCTAGCTTATGGATATCAGATATCGATATCGGAAGATCAGGCCCATCACTTCTTCTTGACTTTGATGATTTGCCTGCAGGAGGATCATCGAAGGTTGGAGAAAGAGATAGACTTAGATCCGGACATAGCCGTTAGAGGAAGGAAGACGTGGAACTCTTGGCTCCTATTATTGTGAAAGCGGAATCACAACTGTGCAACAATCCCTACTTCTACCGAGGAAAAAGTCCTCCTATTACTTGAATCGGTTTAGGGCAAATGATTTCGCGGTTTCCGGCGCAGAAGGAATCGCTCCGATAAATCAATCTTATTTACCCTAGGGAGCCAAAAGTCAAAGATGACAAAAGGCAAAAAAGCTGCTCCACCCAGATCAAACCGCCAATCCAGCTCTCCCAAGGCCTCGTCCAGCCAACCCAGGACAGACGCATCTATCACGAAGAATTTGGCATCTATATGCCCCCTCCAATGCGTACAAGGCTAGGCAGTATCTCGACTGGTAAGGAGAAAGTACCTCTCCCTCACTCGATCAAGAGAAGCATTCGGCCGTTGTAGTTCAATCGGCTAGGCTTGCTTTAAAATCAAAGCCATTGAGGGACCCGCGAAGAAGAGTGATGCGCAAGCAAAAGAGGATCAGCCAGCTCAGATCCACGTGCTATCTAATTTATCCACGCGGAAAGAGAAGATGCCCCCAAAGCCTCCGGATAAAGGGTTTTCGTCTCCAGGGGTGAAACTACAAAGGGGCCTCAAAGTGAAGAATGTCCAATTTCAGTCCAAAGGCCCAAGTTTACCCCTGTCTGAAGATAGAATCAAAGCCATTAATGAATCTCTAGATGAACTTAGCGAGGAAAGGGTCATAACGGACAGAAAAAGAATGAAGAAAGCTCCAAGATGGAGCACTAATCCCCCTCTCTCTCATGAATATGTCTCTCTTGGTCTGGAACTGCCAAGGTGCAGCTTCATTCATTCCTGTCCTTCGTGATGGATTAGTTGATTGATATTGTCCTTCTTCTCGAGCCACGCATATCGGGTAAGCAAGTTGACAAGACAATTATCCGGATTGGCCTCCCCTCTGCTCTCATAGAATTGAGGCCAATGGCTTCTCCGGCGGCATTTGCCTTCTCTGGTCAGACAAGGTCGAGGTGGAAATCCTGATCAATCACCGTCCATTTCTCCACTCAACCATTGATTATCATAGTAGAGAGAATCGCTTCTTCTTCTCGGCGGAGCCCAAAGCCCACTGAAAGGAAATTCTTCTGGCAAGACCTTTCAGCCATCATGATGAACATGTCCCTTCCATGGCTCCTAGCTGGAGATTGGAATGCTACTATAACTTCTGAGGACAGGAAAGGTGGAGCCCGAGGTACTAGGCCTTCCTCTTCTTCTTTTCAAAACTTCGTGCAGATGAAGGGCTTAATCGATTTGGGCTATGTAGGCACAAATTATACTTTACGAAGGGGGACTAGACTGGCAAGGTTGGATAGGGCCTTGGCGAGCGATGAATGGGCCACACTTTTCCCTGATTCGGTCATCCATCATCTACCAAAGCTTCAATTAACCGGTGTAAGCCTATCCACTCTTACTTACTGTGAGGGTTTCCGGTGTGCTAGAATCAATGGCGGAGAATGCGCAGTGAGGAAGGCCTGGCCTCTTCGGCAACTATTGAATACAATACGGTCTACTGCTATTTCTTGAGGGGAAGGAATTACCGGGACGAAGCCAATCACACATTTCTACTTTCGACCAGGTAAAGATATCCACATCTGAGGAAGAGCAGGGAGAATCGTAGACTAAGAAGAGAGGACGTAAACACATTCATTGAATTGGACAGCTTTGTTAGCAAGAAGCGGTTAGCGGAACTCAGTTCCACGAGCTACTTCTTTGAAGTCTTTTTCTGGGACTAGAGGCCTTTGGGATTGATGCCGAGACTAGATTCGAAACTAGAGATTGCTCTTCTTCTTATTCACACTGAAAGTGCGCAATAAGGAATGGCGGGACGGAGGACAAGTCACTCTGTGGGTGAGCTCTCCTGTGCTTATATTATGCCTACTACTTACGCCCCTTCCTTTTTGTGTAGTCCGGGGCTAATCGTAGGCCATATGCGCTTCGCTCACCCTACGCAAACCGCCCGTTCGTGCCCCATACCCATGAGTCACTCACTGCAGAAGATTGGTCCGTAGTCTTATAGAAACATTGGTCCGTAGTCTTATAGAAGAAGATATTAGCAGCTTAGTTATATATACAGATTCCGCTTCCTCACTCTTACTAAGTTAAGCATATTAGTCTAATAATGGAGCCTCTTTTCCTTCTGCCCAGCTCCTTCAGCTGATTTACCATCATCTTCTCCTCAGCCGAGTGTTCCTCCTGATCAGTAAGCTCCTATTGATTTATGAAAGGAGTACGTTCCTATACTACTATGGAGTCAAGCCAGCGAACAAAAGAGGGATAGTTGATCCGGGACGGAGATGCACATACAAAGGAGAGGAGTACTCGATTTAATTTGATCTTGGTGCCCATTTCACTTGTGATCATATCCCATGCTATTAGAAAAAAGGTTATGACCCCACACCCTCCAAGCTAACTGCAAATACTCCTTACCTTTACCCCGCTATCCCACCGCTTTATCCTGTCGCCCTTTCTGGCTTTCCAAAGAAAGAGGTATATACGGGCTTGCCCAAGGAGATAGCCCATTTATTTGATTCATCTTTATACGGGACTCCAACCCTTATCACTCGAATTGGAACTGAAACAGGCTCGCTTGTAGAAGGAACTGGCCTTGGGCCTGCAACTCCATCGAAGTAAGCTCGTCTGGACCGCTTCCATCCCATCCATAGAAAATATGCCCTACTATCGAGGGACAGAATAACTATTAGCTCCCGCCTTCTCCAGGGCTTGAAATGCCCTCAGTCTATATAGGCTGTAAGGAAAAAGGCAAGTAGGAAAAAAAGATTAAGGACCTTCGACTGCTTGAATAAGCTAATAACAGATCTTTTGCGTCTTTCGAGATGCGAAGAGAAGTAAGAAGATCGGCCTATAAACCTGTCTAGCCAAGATGGGGGAAAGCTCCCACCCAACTAAAGAATATGCACCAGATGAACCGCGCGTAAGCGAAGAAAAAAACCTTTGAGGAGCTCCGCTCTTATCTTTTTCACAATCGCCGACTACGAAATGATTAGGAAGTTAGCTGGCTGGCTGAGGTAACTCTACTTGCCGAGGAGGAAATGTCAATTCTTGCTTCTTCCTTTTGAATACCGGGATTGCTAACTACTGTCCTTAACTCTTATTGCCCTAGAAGCCAGAACTCTTAACGGCGGGAAGCGAAGGAACTGTAGGGCTTAGCTTAGGGCAGGGAGTGAGCCTTGGGTCATAATGAATATAGTAGGGCAGAACCATGGGCGATTGCCGCTGTTAGAGTAACTGCTGCAATTGAATCTGTTGTCGGAAGGGCTACTAGAGAGGAAGACTCCTTTGGCTCTTATCGAAATGAATTGAAAAAAAGCTCTTCCCACGTAGCAGTAAGAAGGACGGGAGAAGGAGCAATAGACGGGATTGTTGGAATTGGTGTGCTAGCTGCTCTAGAAAAGGGGGAACTGACTTGTGAAGCTGTGAGGAAAGCCCTTGTTGGCTATAAATATGGGTCACTCGCGTTATAAGAAGAAGGAAGGGGATAGTCTCCCGCAGGTATGAAATCACTCGAGCTAAGCGAAGAGGTATGAGATCACTGAAAGGAGAGAGGGATTGCGAAAACGGAATTACGATAGCTTTCAGAAGCATTTATCTCTTGTTAAAGAAGCTCGAAACTTACCAGATAGAAGAATTACACCAGGAATAGCGGTCTAATTTTTCTTCGACTTGGCATCGATCAGTACTTGGTAAGGTTTTATGTGCCTCTTCTCTTGTGCGGAACTCCCCCTTACTTAGGAGTTGGAGGGAGGCATCACCTAATAGCTCAATTGTGGAACCTACTGAAACGGCTCGGCTAAAGCACGACACTGAGTTCATCTACCAAGCAGAAAGAACCAAAACAACTAATAGCCTAGCCCCATAAGTTTATGCTTTTTGAGAACTCCCAACTATTATCTAGAAAGATAGTGTAACTTTGAAGAAAGCAGCTCTACGCAAGCTAATTAAAGAATGTTTATTGGTACAGGGACATGTTCCTTCACGCCACCTGTAGTGGGTAGAGAAAAGGATGAAGCTGCATTTACACTATGATACTAGCGCACCAAAAACAACCAATCCATTCACACGACTTCTATTTCGAGATCAACGCGCTACGAACGGAGTCAATAAAGAATCCACGACTGATTGAATCAGCATGTATCTCAGGTACTAGAAAGGCTGTGGTTCTCTTTCCGGAATTAAAAATGCTAGGATATCATCAGCTTCACGAGCCGCAAGCTACACTACCTTCTTCCTTTGGACGGTAGAACGACCTATTTCTGCCGATCCATTTGCAATTGAAAGCAATTTGTCCGCGTCCGCACCGAGAACAGGTTACGGGCAAGGATAAAAAGGAATTTTAGAAAGGTATGCCGCTTCACGAAGAACTGTGATCCATAAAGAAGCACTGCAGCACTACCAACCCAGTCAAAGAAAGAGATTCGGCACCAACTAAACGAAGTCCCGGTTTTCTATCTTCAATCAATACGTAGTAGCCTTTGAATCTCCCAGGCAGAAAGGCGTTCTTAACGTCAAGTTGACGAATAGGCCAGCCTGTTAGAGGACACTGTGGGCCCTAGTTTACTTGTTCTCTTTGATTCCTCCTTCCTGACTGAAGAGATTCCAATCTCAAGAGCTAAAACAAAGCCCATGATAAAGAAGAAGGAAGGCTAAACCACTCAACTGGGCAAACGCAGCGTCTTTCTCCTCTATGGAAGTTCTTTGAATGCCTCTTTCTCAAAGGTCTACGAGAAGGATGAAATCTAAGAGAAGCCTATATCTGCGCACCCTACTTCGCGGGACTAAGCAAACATCTTTCAAAGAAGGAATTGACTACTACCTTAGAACTTTATAACCTTGCTAGGTTGACTTTGAGATAGACTAAGGACTGATTCAATTCCAATGCCATACGTTATGAGTTTATACGGGGGAGCTCTCTAGAGCTTTCTAATGCGTTTTCTGGACTTCATATGGAAGATTCTCCACATGAAGAAAGAAACGTAGTTTTAGAAGTCAGAATCCCGCTCTCATTACAGACTGCGCTACGTCTTCAAATCTCTTTCCTTGGAGCATTTCCTACTACAAAACCTGAAGTGAAGCTTTAAGTGAACACAGCTCGCTCGCCTTCTGATTATAATCCGTGCTCGCAGTTCCTATCTGTGCCTTCTAGCGTTCAATCTCCACTTGAATTTGACTAGTCTATTTTACCTGCGAAATATGAAAAAAAAGGGGGAACGCGCCCGAAAGCCCCTTATACTGCATCCAGTACTGGATAGGATGACACCCTATAGACCAGAAAGCTCCCGGATGATCTGATTCAATTCAATTGGCTTAGATTCAATAGCAGTTGATTCTGGGCAGGAATCTGCAGGTACTTTATCTATCTAAGTAATTTCTTTGGCATTTGTTTTGCAAACAAGCCTTTAGAATACCTTTTCCTTTGTACAGCTTTCCTTGCTCGAATACAAGGACAAAAAAAGGAGAGATTGAAGTAGCTAAGGTTTCTGCTATTCAACCGGGTAAGCAATGTACAGTTCGTAAGGACTAGTAAGAAGGGAATGCCATTGATTCAGTTGGAGGACTGCGTTTTGAGCCGGTTCCTAGCCCAAAGGGAAAGACAAGGCTGAGTTGCCCCTTCTACCATCTGAGGTGAAATACGGATCCTTCTTTGCTGAGTTTGTTCTATGGAATAGGCCCTCTCACTCTATCTCATGTCGGAGAAGATTATGTATGAATTGGAAGACCCACGAACGTGTAAGAGGTCAGCTACTTAGTTGATTTGATTTAAGGTATCTCTTGATCGAAGGGTTTTCTATCACCGCGAAGATTCTCGAGTGAAAACCGCAGCTCCTAATCGGACTCCAGTTGAAGAACGATGATCCGGTTTAAAGAACTTTGCGGCCAGGGACTTGCCTGAGAGCAAGGAAGGAAAAAGGGGCCCATCGACTGGATTACTAGACTGCCTTCCTTGCTTGCCTGCCTGCCATGGTACACTCATACTAGAAGTGTAAGAATGAACTCTTAACTGACCTATTGCATAAGATAGAGTTCTTTCTTTTCTTTTGATCTCGTAATGCTTCGGATTTCCTTCTCTAAAGTAAAGAATAGAGACCTAACTCTCTAGGGTTGCAGTTGGATCAAGAACCAGGCAGGGCAGTAAAGCTCACGTTGTCGACCTCTTGTCTGTCAGTGAGTGATTCCTCGTATGTGTAAAGACGGGTAGACCGTCTCATCTCTTTCCCCAAAGTGGTGGATCGAACTTCGATCATGTCACGAGAGTGGATTCAGTTGGTTCCATCGGCCATTCTGCGAACCTGACAGCTATCACTTACTGATCAAAAAAAGTGAGGTCAGTTTCACTCTAATTCGTAGCTTTAAAGTCAAAGTACTTGCTTCAAAGAATCATCCTTAAGAATTACAACATTGGCTTCTTGCTCTAAAAATGAAGAAAGGAAGTAAAGACTTACTGAACACCTATCTTTGGCTAAACCACCTATTCTGGAATGTAGTCTGGTACCCCCCAAATACTCAGATTGGGGATATCGTCCCTATCCCTGACTACACTTGCTTGGGATACTGCCCTTGAAGTCACGTTGCATAAGCCTTCTACCTTAAGTACGAATGTAGAAAGAGCGCAACTACCACTTTTTCTCTCCGATTGAACAACTTATGATAAAGGATTTCCTTTACTATCCCAACCTGATATTGCGAAGAAGCTTGAATTCGTTGAGTAAGTTCACTTATAATGTAATGGCAATTCCCTTGTTAATCAAAAAACTTTCATTTAGTATGATGGCAAGCTGCCGCAGTTAGTCCGACCGGCGTAGTACCCTTAGGAAGATGCGCTCACGGCGACTCAGTTTCAGAGCTAAAAGTCCTTTTATCATCATCTTACTCCATACCAGGTTATACCTGAACTAGTACAGCTGGTTAGACTTAAAAAAGAATTCACGCCCGACAGAAATTGACAACAAAGGATGAGATTTAGTGTTTATTCATGAGGATGTCATAAGAGAGGTTAGGCGACATGGTATAACCAGCGGCAGCTATGAATTTGTCCACCACTCCGTGGGTGAATTCCTATTCAATTTGAATCTCGAATTCAATGTCTTCAGTCAGCTCTTCCGTCTAGTCTATCAGTTTCATCTAGATTGCATTCCATATCAAGAAATTACTTAAGAGATGTGCGTCAATGAGTGCAAAGACCAGGTTCTACCACTGCAGGGCTCAATCATGCTAGTTAGGCTATATGCTTAACACATGCAAGTCGAAGCCTTACTCAAATAGGGGGCGACTCTTTGAGATTCCGTAAGTAACTCAGTGAGTGCTTTCCTTTTCCCATGTCTTTTTTTGTCAACAACAAACCACCATATATAGTCAAAAAAAAGACTAGTCCTACGCTACAGGCTTTTCGGAGTACAGTCTGTAGGTCAGAATTTTTTCTCAATCAAGAATGCCTCAACTGGATAAATTCACTTATTTCACACAATTCTTCTGGTCATGCCTTTTCCTCTTTACTTTCTATATTCCCATATGCAATGATGGAGATGGAGTACTTGGGATCAGCAGAATTCTAAAACTACGGAACCAACTGGTTTCAAACCGGGGGAACTACATCCGGAGCAAGGACCCCAACAGTTTGGAGGATATCTTGAGAAAAGGTTTTAGCACCGGTGTATCCTATATGTACTCTAGTTTATTCGAAGTATCCCAATGGTGTAATGCCGTCGACTTATTGGGAAAAAGGAGGAAAATCACTTTGATCTCTTGTTTCGGAGAAATAAGTGCCTCACGAGGAATGGAAAGAAACATATTATATAACATCGCGAAGACCGTATATGGCACTGCTTCTCCTTTTCCTGGATGGAAGATCACTTGTAGTCATTCCTACATGCTAATCTATGTTCCATGCGGCCAAGAAATAATAAGAAAATAAAAAAGGTCTTGCTTATAATATAATAGTTGCTCGTTCGTTCACGACCACTTGTTAGTCTTGCTACACTACACGACACGAGTGACGGGTGAAGTTGAAGCAGTAATAGAAGATGAGGAAAATGAGTGTTTGAAAGAAGAGAATGTAGTTTATGCTGATGAGGGAGAATTGCTTGAGGTGGATGATGATCAGCGTGGTAACATGTTACATACTAGATGTACCGCTGGCGGAAAGGTGTGTGGTGACATTCTAAATGGAGAGAGTTGTACTAAAGTTGCTTCCAACACATTGGTGGAGCAACTAAACTTGAAGACAACAAAACACCCTCATCCATACGAGGCGCAATGGCTGAATCAACAAGGAGAGATTCAAGTTACTAAGCAAGTTCTGGTGCCGTTCTCTATTGGGAAATTCTATAAAGGTGAAGAGATGTGTGACGTGGTGGAGAGGCCGTGGCAGTATGACAAGAGAGCTGCGCATGGTGGGTTCAAAAAAAGTTACTCCATTACCAAAGATGGAAGAAATCTTGTTTTAGCACTTTTTCATTTTTAATGCTAAAAGATCAGATGGCCAATGAGAAGAAAAAGGAGAATTTATTTG
>OY979714.1:1027500-1087500 GCA_963855925.1 Inga laurina | reverse complement strand
TGAAGAAGAGTTAGCCAGTTTACCAGTAGGCCTGGCCTTATAGTGAATAGATCGGAATAGGGCCTTGTATGTAACTCTAAGTGGGAATGATTATAACTCCTTACTCCTTAACTCTGTCTTCGTTCCTCCCTTATCAGAGAAGGGACTCAATAGCTATCTTTCTTTCTGTTGTCGGCTATAGTCCCTTTTAAGGCTGAATCTAGTCCTCATGTGGATAATCATATGAAGCCATCCCAGGTCTTCCTGAATGAAGCCCAGGCAAAATCCAGGACTGTCTCCTACGGACAGCCAGGACATGCCAGGCAGTTTTAACTAATGATCTCGCAGTTAGAACCTGCTGAAGTAGTAAAAGGACAACGGCTTATCTTTACTCAGACTCAGTAAGAAGTTCCCACAAAGAAGATAGGGGATGATCAAATAGATCTCAAACCTACTAAAGGAGAAGATTACCTGCAAAGGCATTTCTTTCCTCCTTCGGAGATGATAGATGATATTCTATTGGGATTGCCTCTGTAACTTTACACGGAGAAGATAAGGAAATAAAATAGTCCGATCAGAGGAGCGGAGTATAGGATAAGAGGAAGAGTTTCTTTTTGTTGGGCTTATAGGCCTTTTAGAAGGCCCAATCAGCCATATGCAGTTCGAAAAGTAGCTTTTAAACGAAATCTGATTTTATACAATCCCAGGGCATTTGAATATCATATGAAATCGGATGCTAGCTCCAGCTTCTCAATCTCATCTTACGTAATTTCGACAGAGATGCCTAGATCTGAGGCTGGAATATCCTACTTCTTTTCTCCGCTTTCTCATTCAGAAAGGCTTAAAGCCTAGTATACACACTAGAATGAACTCCATAGCTTCCCGGGCCTACCCCTCCTCGGAAGAGGAAAGGGCGTAACACAAGATAAATTGGAAGCAGCTCCTCCTGATCTTTTTCCGGTCGTTGCAGCCTTCTCTCTTGAAGCAGGACGGGAAGAGAAGCCTATTGGCATTTATTCCCCGGGTTTTGTCTAAAGGATAAGTTAGTCCGCAGCCCCAACTATTAGTTATTAGTTGTTATTCGTTAGGGTTGTTTTTTCTCTCTAGTGTAACACTCATTCCGGAATGAGGTGTAACTACGCACGAATGAGTTCCCTCTGGTGAATAGGGAGTTCCCCTGATTCCATGGGATAAGCTCAATAGCGCGATATCGTGATAAAGTAGAAGATTCGATTTAAGGCTTTGCCTGTTCTATTACAAGGTCTGGAATGAAACAATCAATTCCTAGCTAGCAGCTCCATCTCCAGGAGGAAAGCTTGCTTCTCTTTGAATATGCTATTTCTAAGTCCCCGGTGGAATCCCAGGATGTAGGGGGAGGAGAGTCGTACGGCCGGCGAACTTTATGCTTAGCGCAAAAAGCAGGAGCTGCTACCCGAAAAACGGAGTTTTTGACGCATGTGTTAAGCATATGTTTTTCCGAATATTGGAGTCTTCGAGTTCAGACTCAGATAAGTATGCCTCATATGTCTTTGACAAGTCGACTTCTTTTCTTCTTCATCGGGGAAACTGCTCAACCTCAAGGTTGGGAAAAATCCCTCTACCTCAATGAATGTATGGCGGGATTTAATCTCTAAAGATAAGGTCTTCTTCCACGCTTATACCATTTCTGGGCTTCCATTTCACCGGCGAGGAACTGAGACTTCTAGTAGTAATGAACTCCACTCATGGCATCTGGTTTTGTGGTTTCACTCGTTGCATCAGACCGTACTTCCCTCGCTTGGAACTCGCTAGCATAGCACTTGGCTCCCAAATCTTCTTGTGATCCCCTATCCTCATCCATCAATTGCTGAAGGACGGTAGTCTTAGGCGAAAACTTTGATAAAGAATCCCTTCCTTACTTCTATAGTGGGATCTCTTGATCCTATGAAACTCGTGAAAGTGGGTGAAGCCCTTGCCCATTCCCTGGCTCCTTGCCTCTCTTACTCAAGATAAGGTCACTTTAATTCTCCTTCTCTGTTAGGTTAATAAGCTTCTTCCCTTTCATGGAAGAAAGGCGAAGGTAATTTATCCCCTATTCTTTAGGTTTGGTACAGCAGCTTCCGAACTTCCCTGGGTTGATGACTCTTTTCATATAGAAAAAAAAGGTTCGCCCTCATGTCACGGCTTTCCTTTGTCGATGAACCCGCCGACATTGCTACCTCAGCCTAAGCTGGCACGAGTGCTGGAAAGAAGACTGTCCGAGTGCTTGGCCAATGGTTTAGCTGGGGAGCTTCTCTACTGACGTACCTTCTTCTGACTAGTTCGCCTTTGCCTTTTTTTGGGCATCGACCACCCTCTATCTTTTCCAGTGGTTCGATAAGGCCGATTTTCAGTACCTGTATAAAGTGTTTTTGATGCGCCTAGCCAGGCTAAGAGAAAGAGCTCTTTTGAGCCGTATAGAAAGGTCAATCCAACCTACGTATATGGGGAGCACGCGAATCCCAAAAAGGAATTATTTCTCCTCCCATTTATTTTGGGCGAAGAGAGCTTCCCCTTCTGTTCATTTGTCCTACGATCCCGTCTTTATTCTAAGAAATTTAGAGTTTGGGGAAAAAGCACTTTGAATCCACCATGGTACTCTAAATGCGGCTTTTCCGGCCCTATCAGAACTGAGATTTTAACTTTCTTTTTGTGCTAAGCGCTTAGGGAGAGCTTTCAACTGATGGAGAAAGGTACGGCCTATGAATACTAGCTTTCTCCGCCCAGCTGCTCACACTGAAAGCACAGCTCCTTTACTCCCCCGAAGTATGCTTCGATTGACATGACATATTGCCTTTTGACTACGCTTCCTAGCCGCTTCTCTAATAGCGACAGCTTCGTTATCAATCGCCTGATTGAACAAGATTGCCAGCACATTCCATGCCTGACTCGGCGATTTCGCGTCCTTGATATGACTGATCATCTCCTTCGTCACGGTCCTCTTTAGGACGTATAAGGCTCTCTCAGCCTTCTGGTTCCACGCGCTAGTCTCAAATCTGGCTTTCTGGGTGAGACAGTTTATGTGCCACCCGTGACTTCCCCACAAATCATGCACCTTCAGATAGGACGTTGTGCATGTCGACCAATACGAATTTCTGCTATTCTTCTTTGCCTTCTCCCAGTAGAGTAGCTTTTCCTTCTTCTTATAGTGTTCGGGCATAAGAAAACAGAGTTTAGAGCGAAAGCTCTTCCGCCTGACTCGAGGCTAATTCACGATTTGTGAATTAGTTGCATTTGGTGGAATCGTAGATAAGAGAAAGGGGCATCTCCTTAATATCCTTAAGAACCTAATTAGCCATAGATGTCTTGATGCCTCACCTGGCTCAGGTGAATTTCTTTTTTAGAAGATAGATCTGTTTAAATGAAATGGTTGATGCTTTCGTGGTTAAAAAAGGAGGGTTCATGGTAATGGTTATGCTTTTCCGGAGCTGTCAACTCTTGTTGACTCAGCCGAGATTGCTAACGTCTTTAATTTAAAGAGAGTGCCCTCATGGGGGATCTTCTCTGTCCTGTGCGTGTTCTTTATAAGAAGTTCTCCCTCAGGGGCAGTGGACAAAGCTGCCATTACAAGATCAAGATCCGGTCAGAAAAGAAAGTCGTCAACGGGGAAGATATAGATATGTAGATTGCTTTTTTTACTTATCCTATATGTATGCCAGTTTTGTTTACCTTACCAATTGATTGATATGGATAGGCCTGAACCATAATTCACTAACTCAGGAGGGACCTTTCCTGCCTCTACTTCGAAAAGTACTAATAATAATGACCTTCTTTACGGCTATAGCTTACAAGTATCGGTATTATTCCCGGCTAAATAGCAAATCAAACAGGCAATAAAAGTCTCTGTTAGTGGGTCCTCCGCTACTAAGAGGCTCAAAATTAGCTTCAACCGACAGGGGAACCCTTTGATTTTTGGCCATTAAGCAATCGATCTAGTTGAAACTCGTTTCAACAGGTGGAAAGTTATAAACTGACCACTACAGCACACTTCACGCCACAAAGAGCCTAGTGAGTTACGGGAGGGAAGCTAGCCTTTCCGAGAGGAACCGATTCATGCCTCGCTCCTTGGTCCATGTTCCGTTTTTTATTCTGTCTGGCAGTGGATGTGAGTCTTCATCTTTCTATCTTCGCAGTATAGCACTTGGTTCGACAAGCTCTTTTTATCTGCTTGTATTGTAAGGAAGGGCGAGAATGCATGCTAGAAAGTTTGCAGCTATTAGGAGTTCTGGTAGGTAAGTAGACCGCTCGAATAGGCTGAGAGACAAACCGTTCGGTAGGGCGCTTTGATGCTTAGTCAGGGGAAAGAACGAACTCCTTATCTAAAGGCTTGTCCCCAGGTGCCTATCACTCGAGAATAAAGTCCTAAGCAAAGTGGTCTCCCTTCGAGGAACGTAGCGACTGTCAAGAACAGCAAAGCGACCGAGTCGAGCTCAAGGAATGAAGAGCTATTCAAGCTTTTGTCCTTATCTACTTTCATTTAGACTAAGGTGTCAATGGCACCCTTACCTCTTCTTAGTGACATAGAAATAAAGACTAGATTGAGTAGTGTTATTCATTCCATTTAATAGAAAGCAGTTGCAAGCTCCCTCTATCCCGACTCCATGGGGGCTGCCTGCCCTGCTGTCCTGCCGCTGGAGCTCTCTGCTCACCTGCTGGCACCTCCCGCTCTACTCTACTACTGGTACTTCCTGCTCATCTGATGATGTATGCTATCTACGCGTCTCTGAGGCCGCGGAACAGAAGCAGTACTTACTATCAACCTGCTCCTACAAAGACTCCCCTTGGGATACTATCTCCTCTTCTTCTTTTGATTCTTTCTTCTTTCTGTTCACCTGAGCTAATTCTTTACTTGCTTTCGAGCGCTTGGTCTGGCCTATTTGCTGTTAGAAGGGAAGCCTGAGCACAGTAGCAGGTAAAGAGAGAGGGATGAGAGAGAGAAGAAGAGGAACAATCCTAAGTGGAGTTCCGGTTTAACAGGGATTGTATTTTCTTGAAATTCTGTATTAAGCAGTTGCTTATTTGGTCCGTACGTATATAAGAGAGAGGCTTTAGGTATGAAAGATGATCTTAACTAGAAATATCATAAGAGAAGAAAAGAGAGTTGCCTAGTTCTGATGAAAGCTATGCTTAAAGGCTACCCGAGTTCAAAGGTTTAGTTGCGTCTCCCTGTCTTCATTGAGATTGGGTTGGTGTGAAGTGTGGGAAGTCTTATTTGAATTAAGTGAAAAGAGGCAATCTTAATGGTTAAAAGAAGATTGATCATCTTCCTTCATCTGTTCAGCACTGACTCTTTGAGGGATTCATTCACTGTTGAGGGAGTGGACCGATCACCGGACCAGCTTCCAAGCCGGTCTGCCCTGCCTCAGCCAACTATCTCCTTCACACTGGGGACACCTCACCCGAGCGATCTGGACCACTCAAAATGTGTAAAAAAATGGACCTCGTGTCTCTTACAGCCTACTTCTTTCCCTAGGGGATCCGCTGTAGTTCTATGTAAGGCAAGCCAGTCTCTATCTGTCTTACCCGTGACAGATTCGATTCTAGGCTACTGTCTTTCTCTATGGAAAGCGAGTGTCATAGTTTAATATAGATATCTACTTCTCCAAGCAATAGCGAGCGAAGCCGGCAAGCAAGGGAGAAAGGCGAGGGATAGAGGCGAGCCCCGTCGATCGACTCTCGCCCTGAAGCGAGCAAAGCTATTAGCCCTATTCCGCTAACATGGAACAAGATTTCAAGACACTATTCTCGCTCATCACTCTTTGCTTGAGATCCAGGTATGCATCTAGAGAAGGGGCCAAGACCGTTCACGCCTTGCCCTGTTGTCCAGGCCGATTGGCAGCACTGGCCAACCGGTCCACGCTCCCGATCCCAAGTTGACATGATTGCCACAAGTAAGCGTGATTACTTTTTCAATCGTTGATTTTGTCAAATGCTCGAGGTAGAAGCCTTTGATTAGTAGGGGAGTAGGCGCCTTACCAAGCACATGTCCGCATTCGAGGTTTTCACAAAAAAAAAGCCACTTCTCCAAGGCGGCCTTTCCCAATGAGAAAAACTTTCCACAGAAGACCATCTTCTATATCAATCATAGCAATCACCAAGTCAGGGCTGGAAAATAAGCCAGATTCAGAGCGCGAAAACAGAAAGCATGGAACACTCTTATATAACCGGTAACATCACGCTACCAAGATGAAGGCCTAAATGGAACCAATACGAGCAAGCAGACCTGCAACAAACGCAACGACAACAGATTGCCCGAGATCCGCAGGGTCGTCCGATCGTTCAGTGCTTGCAATGCAAACGATGGGGGCATTTTAGAAAGACTGTCCCGATAAGCCACCAGCCCTGTTGATGTGCCCGTGCTTGGACTTGGGCACGAAACGATAGCTATTCCTTGCATCGTTAAGAGTTATGGCTCTAGGCTTTCGGGGAAGGGAATTACTTACTCTAGAAAGAGTGAACTGCCTTACTGGGTAGTGGATAAAAGCAGTTTATTCTCCTTCTTTCTTACTATACTGGAATCTCGTACAATCAATAATCAGGATTGGCACCTTTCTCAAGCTAAAGCTTGTATTTACTTATCCGGACAGTAAGAGTCTTTAACCCATTAGTAAGGTGCGGAGCGGAAGCCCGCGAGAGGAATTAGATCCGCATGCATACATAACATACTTTATTCTTCAGAAGTGAAAGTTACATAGAGTCTAGTGGTATCGTATAGAAGAAGAAGGACTTATCGCAATCTCAGGTACAATGGCTAGTTGGAAAGCCTTTCAATTCAAGCCAATCTCTTGGTTCACATTCATGTGAAACCGTTTCAACCGATCCTGCATACCAATCATCCGCCGCTTACAGTAATGGCACTAAGCCAAGGTTTCTATGGATTCAGTCCTGTGGAAAAAGACATATATTAGGGCAATTCAGTTAGTAGTGTCACCGGTCAATCCCTGGGACACTAGCGAGTCCGTCCTTAAAAGCCCTAAAAATTTTGTCCATGAAGCCTTAGATACTCCAAGCCTCAATCTTTATTGTCCTTGAACCTAGACCATGGAAGTATGGTTATAGCCCCATTCCATTAGTGGGATCCATAGCCTACGGGTCTTTACCAAGCCAGTAAAAGAAGAAGGTTTTCGAGGACTACCCTAAGCCTACAAGTAGGCAGGACTTTCAGTTACAATGTCTAGGTTGGGCAAGCTTGGATGCCCCAACTCCCTATGAAAGAAAGGTTCTCGTTCTGCCTTATATTGAGCCAGCATTCAGAACCAGCCGTGAAGAAAAAAAAGGATCATGAGCGCGAAGCGACAGAAAACTTTAATTAAGTTTCTTTACTACTCCGTAGTGCTTTTTTTGGTTTTTCTTCTAATTCTCCTTTTTCCTTTCTTTTTTAAAAGGGTGGTCTTCCATGCTGCCAGACCTCAATCTGCCTCCGGAAAACCTGTCGGAGCTCCCGAAGTTAAGTGAGGAAGAGATCAAAATTCTTAATGATAAGATGAACACACGAAAAACGATAGAAAGATGGATAAAAGCCATCTACTTGTCGGAGAGCAATAAGCGTCCCAAAGGTCGAAGACCCAGAGGGCTTCTCTCGTATGACAAAAAGGGGTTTCATCCATTTTGAAGATGAAACGCTTTAAGAGCACCTTGCAGTTTTACGCGACCTTAAACTGAGAGGTGCAAGCAGCGACTACTACCAAAAACTAATGAAAGCTAAAGCCCCAATCTATAAAATAGGTAAGGCTGTCTAAGATCGAAAAAGAACATTTTTGGATAAAACTCATTAGCAATAGTCAACCTAGCTTAAAAGGTTGAAATTCAGCCTAAAAAGAAAAATAAAAGATAAAGCTATTCCGACAAAAGAACTAAGAAACCCTGGTTTGCCTAAGCATGTTCTATTCGATACGGGTAGTATAAGAGGAAAATCCTCGCTTCAGTGAATCACTGAATTAAAAGAGGGCGGGTGGTGATTCGGATCGATCGTACTAGCGATTGGACAAGAAGAATTGGATTAGGCTTCTCTTCTGAGTGAGAAGGTCGCTGAATAGAAAGATAGAAAATGGGTAGGATAATGAGAGAGTGCCCTATCTAAGATGTCATCCACCGGAAGCAGCCTTCAGTCCCACTGAACTCGCTTAAGCGAACGACTTAGAGCTATTAGCTTCTCTTAGAGATCCCAGAAGCAAACTTACTTAAACCAACCCAAAACCTCATAAGAAAGGAAATGGTTCAGGCAACATTCTCTCCAATCTCTCCCCAGTGATGTTGATGATGGGCTTTGATGCAAGTAGCTCGATTGAAATTGAGGTTCTTAAGGGAAGGCGCGAAGCCTGTTTGAAACTCCCTTTATAAATAACCTTAGCTTTGGTTTATGCCATTCGAGAAGTCATTGTCGAAAGTTGAAAGCTAGAGATTGCTTATTACTCTTAGAAAAACTTATCCTATCTGCTTGTTCATAGCCGAGCTTCACTCCTAACCTTCCGGATCGAATGCCGCTCGTAAACTCGCCCCTCTCTCTTCAGGTTCTTAAGGGTATCTTTTTTTTTATCCCTTAGGGCATCAAGACCCGGAGTTTCACTCAGTCCCCCTCCCTAAATCTGTCATCCTTTACTCCCGAGTTAGCTTCTCTTCTGCTTCCTGTCCTCTCTAAGAGTACCTTCTAACCTGGAAGAACAGGGAGAGTTCCCCACCGCTACTCTAACAGCTGCCTATTCTCCCCCCTCGGGGAACTGAACTCGCTCCACTCCAGAACAATGCCATGACCCGGTCGAGAGCCTTCCATGCGGATTCCTTCAAAGATAAAGAGAGAGTGTATATTCCCGGCATCAATGCAATCACTTCCTGGTCCGAGAACAAGAGCAATTCTTGGTCCCACCAAAGCATGAACAGTCGACTCAACAAAGGGGATATTGAAACTCAAACGAATTCCGTCTATTGTCATATATGACCTTCCTAGATTCAATTGCATCGTTTATTCCTATTCCGGTAAAACTAGCTGCTGACTTAATATAGGATGCCGCTTTGATGGTAATTCCAGCAAAGGAAAAGCGATCGAATAAAACAAGGTAAGAGTTGTAGCCTACATAACCTATCGCCAGACCAAGTGACCTCCGGGAGTCAGATTAGGATTCAGTGACCAAGGGGTAGGAAGAAGAAGCTCTGATTCCGATTCCTCTAGAGAGATGCCGATCATCCGGATGCCGAGAAAGAGCTCTTTTCGGGGTGGAAATAGAGGCAAATGAATGCCGTGCCTGCCTATCTGATTGGAGTAGTTCATGCGATGGATGGGTACCGGAACCTGATGCCAGAGAAAAGCCCAACCATGACGGATAGGCCTTTGGATCAACCGAGCTCGCCAGTAGGGGATGAAATGGACTATCAAACCATTTCGGGATCGGAGGGATCGCTTCTCGGATCGTTGGGTGGTGATCGAACGGATCAACCGACAGCTAGCGGATAGGACATTAATGAATCAATAATAGTGCGATCTGCACTAGACTCGTAGAAGAAGACAAAGGTGTAAAGCGGTAGTTCAGTTATTTCCTAGGGGGCAAGCCCGAACGGAGTACCTCTAGCTTGGCGCACAGTGGGAAGTTCGACGAGTTTAGGTTTGATTGGGAAGGAAAAGAATCAGACCAGACCAAAAGTTAGGAGACCAGAGCGAACGAAGGGATTGTCTCTAGTGGAGCGACGTAAGGAGCGCAACGCGACAAGCCCGAGTGGAGCGGATCCTTTCAGGCCGAAAGCCCTACCCTTTCAAAAAAGAGTGGGCGAGGTCTTATTGCGAGGGCGCCAGAAATCGAGCCATTTTTCCTTTCTTTTGTGCCGGCCCAGTGAGGGAAGCAAGAGAAGCGAGCAGGAGACCATTGATCCTAGGAAGGCTATTGGGTTGGAAGAGCAGGACAATTCAGGTTTGGTCAATATCAATGAAAATCTATTTTTTAACTAGGCCGGCAGAAATTCCGCTCCTTCGACTGACTCACCGCATACGGCTCGCACAAAGCATGGCTAGATCGATCGGTAACCGCGCGACTTTCTCTCTATAAGAGCGGTCCTGAAGACTCCATCAGCGATGTTCATCATTAGGGCAAAGGATGCAATAGACTGAAGGGCTAGTGCGCTTGGACGAAAGTTGGTAAATCAATTCCATGCCTTAAGCACAGTAAAGTCACACATCCACTAAATGCAATAAAGAGAGAAGAGATCCCGGGAAAGCACAGCTTTCGCTTTCCTTACTTATTCTTATACCCTTGCAGGCAAAAGAACACATACCAGTGCCTTCACTCGGCCTAAGGTAAGGAGTAAATGCCTAATAATAAAAAAAAGGGACCTTTCCTCCGATATGGGGTTTTCTAATAGAAGCACCGGGCAAGCCGAGATGTTTATTGCTAGGAAGGCTATTCTTTTAGGGGAATAAAGAAGGAAATCTCAGAGTTATCATACCATCCGTTGTGACCCTGACACGGCCTTAGTTATACCGGGCGGTAAAAGTAAATAAAAGAGAAGCTAGCTTTGGAACAGGTCTGGAAGATCCGCTGCTAAAAGAAAGACAGTATATGTCACTGGTCTTGAAACATAGGCCAAAACTAACTCTTAGGGAAGAGACTAAAGAACTGCTATATAATCACAGTCCGCATAAGTTGACGATATTGAGTCTTTTTAAGCCGACCATTAATGACTAATTTGGAAGGAGCGGATGAGCTTAGCCTTGTTATAGAAAGTTGGTCCGGGAAAAAAAATAGAATTAGAAAGCGCTATTTCATTTTAGTAAATAAGGCCGTGCTCGAAGAGTGATGAGTGCCTTTCAGGCGAAAGACGATCAGGTTAAGAAGTTTCGTACTCAATCGTAGAAGCGTGAAATGCACCTGATCAGGCAATAGGTATGCCTATACCTGGAAGGTTAGCAGACATCGTATATCTGGTTTAGTTCTGAGGACCACTTGTTACGCTTCTGTCGCTGCGTTGGGAGACACGGACGCTTACTTGTTATTGTATTAAGGTGAAGGACAAGAAAGCAACAAAAGAAACCGGCGCCGACTCTAATGCCTGATTCTTATGCCATGGAGTTATTATTTCCGATACTTGTCACTCTGAAGTTTCTAATCGCTGAGTTGATGTGAAATGATCAGTGATTAGACCTGGACGACTAAATAAAGCCGGTTTAATAGAGCACTAACAGGGCAGAATTGACCGATTTATGGGAAAAGATCTAGTTTTCTATTTGCCCAGGGAGCAACAAGAAAGGTCACGGGTAAAGCACTCTAAGGTTCCATTTAGGATTGTCTGGTAGGGATATTGGCTACGAGACCTACTCTGAAAGTAGGGATACCTGGAAGAAGTTTCACCAAGTCCACTACGCTATGACCTGCCTCGAATTAATAAAATCACTAAGAATAGTTACAATACCCGACAGAAGCCTTCTTGAAAAGACTTAGTTACCAGCTCAAGGAAGCTCATGGGAATTTCTTTAAGTAAGAACGATCCCCAGTGTCATCCTCTTCGTCTTCTCGAAAGGAAGCGAGTGACGAGAGGACCACTCTTTAGTAAGATAGCTTCCAGTGAAAGAATTGAACTCATTCTCTCCATTCAGAGAGAGTAGAGCCCAGAGACAGGTAAAGGCATACAACTGAGCAATCGAGCCTACATTGGAACTTACGAGTGAAAAAGCGATTCGGCTTACGGGAGTGAAACCGAGGGACAACCCTTTCTTGCTGTTCTTTCATCAGCAAATGTGGCAAACAGGTGGGCTGGTGGTCTTTTCGTATTAATTATAAGTAGAAGATCTCCGCTCAAGTCAAGGCGAGGAAATAAAAGGCTCAAGGTAATAAAACAGGGGAAATCTCTTTAGGAAAGCAAGTCCCTTAGCTCTTGGATTCATCGAGAAGGCATGAAGTAGCGGTTGATAGTGAAAAGTGACCTGACCTACCGCGCTTTCAGCACAAGCTAGTCAATCAGTGAGGCCACCATGCCCACAACTTAAGCCCTCAACCTACGATTGATGAACCGTGCGTGAGGGCAGGGCTAGGGCAATAGTAGAATATCTGAGGAATCCATTACTGAACCGTAGGATTCAACGAAGAAGAGATTCACCCAGCGGGGATGAAACCCGCGATTGAGTTGCTCCCGTCCCTAAACAAAGCACCAGTAAGCCTTTGCTCCGATTGACATTTCGAAATGACAAAATTGAGACGTCCATGTCTATTAACATCAAGGTGTGCTACCGTGCCCTTATGACGCATGGTCTATCTTATGATATAGAAACCCGAAACACGAACCTTCACTCCGATCGCTTAGAAAGAGTAACTTCATACCGATCACAGCAAGAAAACTCAATAGCTAACGCGCAACGTGCGAAGCTGCTCGAGCAGCTTCGCGTTAGTTTAGCTTTGAATCAAGAAGGTTGCAGACTGCTACTAAGAACCTAACAGAACTTTTCAAACAAAATAAATAGCCCCATTTCAGACTAACTCTTTTCAACAATAGTTTATGATAAATAAAAAAAGAAACTCTAAAGTCTAGGTGTATTGCCACACACCTGTTCTGGGCCACGTGTCGGCGAATAGCCAAAGGATCAGGCAATCTCTTCCTTTCTCTCTATTTGAAGCAAGCTAGAGTAGCGCTTCAAAGTTTGTTGCTAGGGACTCTATCCCTGCGTCTATGTCGCCGTCCGTTTCCCTTACTCGATCGGGTCTACCGCGGATCGTTCCATCCTTTCATAGGAGGAAGATTCGAGCTGGTGATGTCCAGATCATTCAGTTGTACATGTCTCTATTCTCGATCTCCAAACTCATAGAGTTGGCACCGAGAGTGAGAAAGTCACTGTTTGCTTCTGTTTCATCACCTCCTGAATCTATAGATTCGATTATGGTGGTCGCGTCTGAGATGCGTCCACATCTTCGATCTTTGATTCTGCGGTATGTTCCGGCGGTTGATCGCATACCTTTTCTTCAAGGTATGTCTTTCGTACCTACGTGGAAGTCGGTTCCGTCGAGTGCGTGGTACACTAAGCTGCTAAGAAGGAGCGCTGATGAACAAGACGAGCCGCTAAAACGGTACGCGCTTCGTTTGCTTTTTACATGCGAGTTGGCGGCTTTCACTTTTCTTATGAACTTTGTTCATGCGAAAGGTGAAAGCTACTCTCAGGGCTGCTTGTGGGCCCCGTATGTTAGATACGCCATCGATTCCTTCAATCGTGAGATTACTCATCTCAGTTTGGAGTTCTTTGAGAAGCGTATTGGTCCCTATTTGCCACATCCGTCGCAAATGGAGATCCCTGCTAACACGGGCCGCTTGTGCGCGTCGTGTACGGGTGACGGGAAGCGCCGTTTGTTTGCTGTAGGCAACTATATCAATCAACGGCTGCTGTATCCTATGCATCAATGGTTAGCGTCTGTTTTAAAGTCCATTCCTATGGATGGTACCTTTAACCAGACAGCTCCGTTGGATCGCTTAAGAGGTGTCGAAGGAACTGTCTACTCACTAGATTTGAAGTCCGCCACAGATAGGTGGCCACTTCTTCTTCTATTCGAGCTAGTACAGTGTCTCTTCGACCGATCCTTCGCTTCTGCTGTGGTTAATTCCACACTAGGAACGAATGTGTTTGACATAGCATTTGTTAAGAAAGGACGAAACATTTGCTTTGTCACTGGTCAGCCTCTAGGATACTACTCCTCGTGGCCTCTGTTCGCGTTATCTCACCATGTTTTGGTGTGGTACGCGGCAGAACTGTGCTACCCAGGTCAAGTGTTTCGGCGCTATGCTATCCTCGGTGATGATATCGTCATCGCGGACGACCGCGTGGCCATAACATACTCAGCTTTATTAGAGAGGCTGGGTGTGTCTATATCACTTGAGAAGTATCTTACTTCGAAAGAAGGTGTCTGTGAGTTCGCGAAGCGTTTTCGACTGAAGAGAATGACGATTGATGCGTCACCTCTCTCCATTCGAAAGCTTGCTTCAGTCCGGACCCCGCTTGGGTGGTATAACTTGATGTTATCCACTTCAACTCCTTTGCGTCTTTCAACGCAGTTGAGGTTAGCTGGATTCGGATTTAAAGCGGCCTCGCGACCCGCGTCCACACACGGAAAGCGGTGTAGACGTCTACTGATTATGCGAGATTACGGTATGTTGCCGTGTATCCTATGGTTAGCGGTTGCTGTGGGTTTTGTTCCTTCACCAGAGGTGTTAGGTCGAGTGATCGATCGGTTACGTGAACATTTTCTTCCTCGTGACCCGATCGTTCCGCCCGATGTTACCTTCCCTTATCCAGGTATGAGAGACTTCCTTGAGTGGTCTCTCTATCAAGGATGGATGAAGCAAGACCTAACATACCTACAGTGGTCTTGTTCCGTCGCGCTTGACCCGTGCATCAGCTTAGAGGCCTTTGTTGATCCTCCAATCTATATACGGACGTGGTACTCGCCGAAGGTAGATTAATCTACTTTTCGCTTTGGTATTATGTTCCGTGTGTACGATTGGGTGGTCGAGCTTTCTAGGCATGACATTCGTGTCATTCCTGGAAAACGCGGAGTCCTCTAGTGTGATGTCCTTGGTAGAGGATTGATCATCCTCTAACAGATCATCAGAGAGAGTCTAAAGTCTTAAACAGAAATCTTCCTACTCGTCCTATAGTTTACTGTCTAAACTCTTAGCTCTTCTATTCCATTTTAGTGCTATCAGTTGGGCCGCCCCAACGAACAGTTACTTTAGCTCTTCCAATCTACGAACGAGAGTTGTCTGCTGTACAAGAAAAAAAGAAAGGGTGGGAAGAAGTTAGCCTTCCAAGAGAGGAGACTAATTTTTGTGGCTGTTGAGGGCCATCCAGTTGCTTGCTTATGAGAGGCTTGTATGCCGTTAGGGAGAGGAGCTGAATACACTAGAGTGAATGGGATATTGAACTGTGCTTTCTTCGCTTCGGGGCAAAGAATGCTACTGCAGAAGCTTTTCTTCCTTTCGATCCGCTTTGGAACGTAGGAAGTGAGACTTCTTCACCTTCCTCTCCTCGAGAAGAAGACTTCATTCCTCGCTACGCTTTCTTGCTGCTTTTGAATAGAAGCAGGACCTCGATGTCACTAAGCATTCACTAGCTTTTTCACTGGTAGTTAGGGTTTGTTTTCACCATGGGATGGTGAGAAAGGGCGATTCTCTTTAGTCAAATAGGCCCTGTAACGAAGTCAAATAGGTAGGCAGTTTTCGAGCGAGGGATGAAATTCTCGACTGACAAGGTACGTAGTTCTAAGATGGAAAAAAATAAAACTCAAAGTCTGACCTAGGGGACTGCTACCTACTAAGCCGAGCCTGCAGTTGCACAAACTTCAGCTTACCATACTTCTGCAACTGAAATGAATTACAAATGCTGTGGAACCTGTCGAGGCTGGTCAAGATCAATAGGCCAATATTCCTTCTGTTTGTGTAAATTGACTCAATCTATGGAGTTCTTTTTCCCTCCGGCCAGCGGGGCAGTTAGAGTCCGTCCCTGATCTCAACTAGCACTAGCCTTCGTGTTAATAAGTGTAACTGAACTAGAGCTAAAGGCACGTAGTTACTCGAGCTAAGCTATAGGGTCTATGTTAATAGAGCTCGACTGTAAGTAAAGGAGAGGAAGAAACTTTATCTCCAGCTCAATCACCAGCACGTAAATAGAATATATTCCACTTCTATGCTCTATTTCTATTTCTTGTTTACTCCGTTCCACTCGCTTGTGAGCTCGTTTGGGAAGCTAGATCATTCAACATGCTTTCTTAGCTGGAAATAGAATGATACTGATTCTCTTCTTATTACAGCTTAAGTGCATTTTCTATATAAGATAGAATCTCATGCATGCTTGGAAGTTAGGTTACTCTAAAGGATTTTCTTAGGTGCTAGAAGCTGCTTGAGGACTCGCTAACCTTACTCTTCCTTATCCAGTGAAAGATTCATTTTTTGAGTTAGATCGAGTGGAATCTTTCCGAGAAGAGGTGCCAATCCAGGCTAACTAGTATGAGTTCATACCCGCCTTTCCCTGCTTTGAGCTTGAACGTGGCACTAAAGCTGAGCTCATGAAAGAGACTTCAGGTTATAAAAATCTTTCCTTTAAGGCTAGCTCATTTCCGGACTTATTACTACTTCATTCTTGCAAGCCCACACCGAGAAGAGAATTGATGCAGACCAATACTAAACACTGTAAGCTGTCCCGCCTATTTTGAATCTTCATCCCTTACCGGCTTGTTAGGCTTCGGAATCAAGTAGCGAGATATAGGTGAAACCGAAAAGTCGAAGCAGAAAGCTCGTACTTGATTCGCTCTCTTCCCTTTGCCTGACCCTGGATATAAGACGGATATCCCTCTCTCTAACTGATGAGCTAGGAAGATTCTCTACTATACTCATAGTATAGAGAGACCGGCTCTTGGGATTGATTTCCGGGGTTTAGGAGTACTGGACTGAACATCCAAGGTTCCTGGAGGTTGTTAAGGAGGCCTGGACAGCAGAGGTGATAGGGAAATTCTTTAATTTAGGAAGGATCCCACGTGCCATTGATTTAGCTGAATTAGCTCTTTTCATTGGAAAAATATCTTTCCGGTGAATTATGTACTTTGATTTTGACAATGGGCTCCCGGAAGAGAGACTCACGGCCCATCCCATGCTGTCTCACCAACCCTCCCTTTACAGCTTTAATGCAGTCTCCGGTTATTAAACCGATTGAAAGCTAGGCCCCAAGGTACCATTTCTTTCTAGATTATTATGGTCTTTCATCCGCTGCAGTCTTTCCACCCCTTGGAAAGATCGATAAGATCTCACCCAAGACTGATACTGATTCTGAAGCCGAGGTTCGAGATGCTTAGGCTTAGACATTCTACTTTCTTCTCAAAAATGCTGTTTAAGAACATCTAGCCTTGCTCTCTCAAACACCTGACTACTAGTCATTTGAATGGCAACATTAAGAAAAGAAAGAAGATTTTATTGCAACGAGGAAAGATGATGTTCTTAGCTCGACCCATAGGGAAAGGTAGGAAGAGAGGGATGTAGTTACTCGACCGAAGAAGAAGACATTCAGTTATCAGGCATTTGATGTGCAAGGCAATTGAGTAGAGCCGGGAAGAGAGAAAGTCCTCTCCAACGGGTTCCATTCCTGCGGCAAGCAAGAGACTGAGCTCACGTTAGCGAAAGCCGATAGCGAGAGGCTCGGAGATCTCGAACGAACAAGCAACGGACTGAGCTAGCGTCTCAAGCCCTCGAGCTGACGCTCGAGCAAAGAAGCAAGGGCCCGAGCGCAAACGCGCGAAAGCCGGTGCGCTTCCGACGCACATCCGTTTTCTTGCTCGTTGCGCCTTAGCTATTGAGTTTTCTTGCTGGGAGAGGGGCGAAACGGCGCTTTACTAATAACATAGAAAGGGGCAAGCCAAAACCTACTCCTAACAAGTTGCTGAGTTCGGCTTTTGGGGCTACCTACTTTAGGGCTTATGTAATATATAAAGAAGAGCCCTCATTTGGCCTTTTTGTTTAAGGGCTGCTCGCCTTTTTGAATAGAAGGAAGTGGGATAGCGGAGGTGATTTCGGTAAACCGATGCATGAGCTGAGGCTCCCATGTCCCGCCGACCCTCCGAAAAAGTAAGGTCGTAAAACGGCTCATAGGGAGTCAGAAGCAAGCAGAGTCAAAGGCGGGTCAAACTCACATAAGCAGAGGGGGAGACACATTCATGAAAAGCGGGAAGCCGTGCCGTGGGGGACTGACCAAAATGGAATAGATCTGACTTTCGGATAAGAGTAGGAACATCTATTAGTCCGTATCGTGGGTCTACTTGTTACAAAAGGCGAACATCCCCATTCCAAAACATTCACATAGGTCCTCAGGCAGGCATCGAAAAGAAAGGGGACGAAAAGACTCTATTTACCCTTACAATATTCCGGAATGTATCATGGCCCTATCTATTCATCTTTTTATTAAAAAAAAAGAGTTCCGCATCTCTCCGGGGGAACAAATAGGCGTGGGGAAGAGGGAGAGGGGGGGGCTACGAGCCCTCTCCCGTTGCTGTTCCCGGACCGCCCATCCCTTCCTTCCCCTTCGCCCGGCCTGGTGAGGTCCGATGAGATCAGATCTCTCGAACGAAGTGAAGTGATAGGAAGAGAAGACTGCTGGTGGGAGATCTCTATTCATTACACCCCCTTGTATAGTAAGGGGAAAACGGAAGTGCGCTCCTGCGCACCAGCTGAAGGCGATCGGCAGTGAGGTCTTACGAGCCTTATTATTAGAGAAAGGGGCAAGCCAAAACCTACTCCTAACAAGTTGCTGGATCGAAGTAGAACATTCTCCATCCGCCCGCCAGCAGCAGAGGGGGTTCGATTCCCGTTATACGCGATGTGGCGAAAAAGACGGATTCAACGAGAGAGGTCATGCCTGCATTAAGATTTAAAACTTGTCGTCTACTTTCAGGAAATGTTCGGAACAGAGAACTTACAAAAATACAACGCCGCATTCTCCGAAGATTGAGGAACAAGAAGAGATCTATTAAGAGAAAGATTTATCCGAGAGAAAATCTTAACAGTTACATCCAATCACAAACTACACGAAAGTTGCCCCTTTTTCATGGGGATTTACCCATCACAGAGATGCACAGAGGAACAGAACGAACTTCATATATCCCTTTTCTACTCAATCCAGAAACAAGATCGGACGTTATTCCGGTTCGTCTCCATTTTCGTGAAACTCTTCCTCAAGCAAGGCAGCCGATAAGTCATCGAAGGGTTTGTGTGAATAATAGAATGGTAAGCATTACTCATTTGAAAGTTTCCCACGGTGATCTAATATCTTTTCAAGAAAATGACGCGAGAATCCGCGGTGAAGAAATAAGGAGATCTTTCTATATCGAAATATCAGTTGAAAAAATCATAGGCAAATTCCTGCCGGTAAGAATGTGGAGAAGAACCAAAACAGAATGGTTCCACCTACTCAAAACTAAGAGGGGATGCCGCCTACTACTAAAATCCAGGTTTTTGCAACAACGGTTGCGTTCTTCTATGCAAAAAGAATACTTAAAAAGAACAAAGAAGTTTGGATCCGAAAAAGTATGCTTAGGCAGTTCCTTCGCTGAGCACAACAGAATGAAGAGGAATTTGTATCATTTCAAATCCCTATTCTTATCGAAGAGAAGAAACGAGAAAAACCGAAATCTTCCTACTCGTCCTATAGTTTACAACTCTTATTTATATAGTAATTCGACCTATTGCTCCGCATCCCCCCAAAAGTGGACTAGGAAGAGAAGAAGAATCAAAAGGATCGAACTACCTACTCATTATTCGGAGGTGAATCATAGAACACCAAAAGCTGTGGTATTTTATGGACCTAACATAGGTCACATCCCTCACGACATAAGATTGAAAGATCCAAACCTTCCTCTTCGGAGCGGAAACGGACGTGGCCAAAACATATAAAGATCGGCGTAGTCGCTCATAGGGACATATCTATCCGGATAGAGGATAGTCTAGATCGATTTCTATCCATATAGATAGGTATCTCCGTGGATAGAGATAAAGATAGGGATCCATCTAGATCTTGATTCACTATTTCCATTTTTTTTTCTTGATTCTGACCTTACTCTAACAAGTAAGCAAGTAAACTACCTTTTTTTTTGACGACAAGTTTTAAATCTTAATGCAGGCAAGGTATGAAGTGCTCGACTGAAAGGAAAGGAAACATCGTTTTTCAATTATTACTTTCTGGGTCGGAGCGTAGACGAGCGAGCAGAGCCCAGGATACAGGGAAGCCCGTCATAGAGCAGTCGACTAAAAGTAGAAGACTGCTGGCCTGAGAGAAGGCGGCCTCTCTCGGGAAACATGGCCCAATTTCTCTTCTTTCTTTTTTATTTCATTCAGTATCTCTGGAAATTTTGCCAGCCCATACTTTCTTTTCGGTAAAGTCCTCGACCGTACGGGCCATACGCTCAGGACCAAGAGCCCGCATCCCTTCCTCCTTTCGCAGACGATGTACTTCGTCTTGGATTTTGTTCTCTAGCCGGGAACAAGCAACGGATTGATTAAGCGCTAACGCGCGAAAGCCAACAAGCAACGGCCTGAGCTAGCGCCATTAGCCCTTTTCCGGGGAGCTGGACAGAGAAAGAAGGTTCTTTTTCTTTCGTTTAGCCGGCCGACTTAAATAAAGATAACTAGGTGCCAAGCCTTTATATTCAACCATTTCTCTGGGAAAGAAATCTTCAACCCTTCCTTCCCGGAGATGCCTTCTTGTCCGGTGAGGGCAAGTATAGAAAGCTTATCATAGAGGAAGGTTGATAAGAAAAGTCAAGTAGGTCGTCACTGGGCTCTTCAAGCCGAATATCAGTCCTTGTATATGAGGTGTAAGGCAGAAGTCCCACACCAGCTCTAACTCAAAATGAGTCACCCTGAACTACTAGGCCAGATGTCCTACCCGAAGACTTTATAGCTGTAAACCCTGCTCTTGACTTCTCCTTTGATATCACACACGTCGATGCTTCTTGTCTTGCGTGCCTGCTTTCAGAGAGAGATGCTTACGGCCTGAAATGCCATCGCCTCTTTCTTATTTAGGTAAGCTTGTCCCCAGCGAGTTATCGGCTTTGAACTCTTCCATCTACTCTTTCCGCTGACCTTCCAAGGCAAGGTAGGTAGCAGTAGCAGCTTTGTAAGGTAGTTTTCCCTGCAGTTGCCGACTTATATGACTTTGCTTCAACCGGGCTAGGAATGACTTGATTGTTCGATCTCCTTTCTTCATAGGCCAGATTCCTCTATCAATCTCCTTGCCGGCAAAGTCCTTATCCTTACTTAACCGGCTTAGCGCTCGCTGTCCGATTTCTTTTCCTGAGCTAGGTAAATCCTTCTTCATAAGCCGGTTAGTCTATCCATCTGATCTTTCGAGTCGCTCATCTGATCCTCTCTTTCCTGCTCTTGCCTCTCTGTCTGCCTTGGTGTGGCACCTAGGCTTTCTGACTTTCCTGAGCTTGCCATTCCCAGCCCCTAGAGGAATAAATACCCGTACACACAGCCAAATTCTTTTCTTGCCGAGGACCTGCGCTTCTACGACTGGGTAAGATGCTTACTTTTCCTTTACTACCACCCTTGACTCAACCTCCGCCTTTGTTTGAAGGCAGGTTTCCGCCAAAGGGGAATTCTTTAACTGCTACATCAATTCCTTACGATATCCCCGCTTCAAGGGAACTGCACCCTACTATACTATACCTGACCCTAGCTTCAAGCTAACCTGACCTAGTGGCATTTCTTCTCTTATGAAATTAATTCCGTTTAGAAATTTCTGCTTTTTTAGCAGCAAGTTTGCTTATCGATGGGATGGCAGGGAGAGGGAGTTCTTGAATGCCGAATCCCTGTATTGAACTCATAGCCGTCGGTAGGCTTTCTTCCCGCTTAAGATAGACCCGATTCCAGTGTATCGTAGAAAAGGAACTTCGCTGCTGGTTTGGAACCCTGAGCAGACTGCCGGTGATTTTCTTTCCGGAGCAGGATCGCTGGGCATGTTCCCTAGGCCCGAGTGAAGTAGGTTCCAGGTAGTAGGTTCGAAGTTCTTAGCCTTTTCAGGCCAACAACGGGATGCGCTGTACGGTAGTAGTTTATGTTAGCTGCTTATCCGGTGCCTTCCTTACGACTTTCGACCCGGCCGATAGAGTTTCCTAGCTTGAAAGCTTAGCTGCCTTGTCTTAGCTAGCCCTTATTGGTAATCCGATTGGTCTTGTTTCCGCTCCTCTAGTGAAGGCGATCCCTACTCCTCTAAACACGAAGCCTTTCTCTGTCCGAAGCAGTACCCTTAGCCTGACGATGCTATGGTCTCGAGGCAAGCAGCCTTCCTTCTTTTCATGAAAGGGTTGGGGAGGATGCCAACTTCTATTTATTTTTAACCATTTCTTGCCGGTAGTGAAAAGATTTTGCTTTGTAAAGCAAAAACTTAAAAAAAGATTTTCCTTTTCAACCACAACATACGAAAAAGTGTCCAAACATCCAATTCTCGGTGTTGTATGCACAATCCTCTTTGATCGAAAGGAAGATTCTAGTTCTTCCGATTAGAAAAGCTAGAACCAGAACTTGGATAGATAGGCCCCCTAGAACCTATTTCCCGCCCCTTAGTGGCCGATGGTGAAGCGCCTTACAGGAAGAGGCAAGAGTTCTTTCTCCGGGAAGAGTCAAATTCTATATTCTTTCTTCTCCCCTCCGGGGGGTTCCCCTTCGGGGAGTTAGACCTCTCTCATACCTGAATTCGCTCTGACTGTAAACTACTTTTGAGAGAAAGACAGGAAGGAAATAGCGTAAATAAGATAGGTTCACCTTCATTCTTACTAATTCCTTACTCTAGCAAGTAAGTGATAAAAACCTTACTCGTCTAAGGGCTTTGCTTGTTCCTTATTATCATAGGCTTTATAGCGCAGGAGTTTGATTGCTGCAGCCCTTTTCTTGCTGGGAAGAAGCGGGGTTGAGGAATTGGTCAACTCATCAGGCTCATGACCTGAAGATTGCAGGTTCGAATCCTGTCCCCGCCTAATCATCTGAGGCCGTAGTCAGAAAAAATCTTTCTGATTCGTAAGTAACTCAGTGAGTGCTGTCTAAGAAAGAAAATGAAAGAAGAACAACCGCGCAGGTCGTAATAAATAGATCGACTTATACGACCAGATTCTGGAATATGAAACTCAACTACTCCTAGTGGCAGAAGTCTCCCCATTTTAAAAGAAGGATTCCCAGGACAGACACATTGACATTGATTGATGCGTGTTACAAGTTTAAAGGAAACCACACATGGCCTCAAATAGCTCATATCGTGATCCGCGCCTTCGACGAGAGGGCACGACGACCAGAGCCCAACTTTCTTAGTCGAGATTGGGACATGTCTTCTTTGTTCTAAGAGTTGGATTGAGAGTGGGTAGGCAATTTTTTCGATTATCCTACGCGAGCTTCATTATCCTCCTCATGGTATGAGTTCAAAGTAGAAGACAGAGAAGAAGCTAGCAGCTAGCATCTGATGCCAAGGATCTCAATTAATCAAAGGGAATGGCCTTCTTATTCGAATCCTGCCTCAACTTTAACTTGGATGCCCGCATAAAAGAAGGAAAGAGAAGTGAGTCAAACTGGAGACTAGAAATCCACTACCGAGAACGAAGATTCGACTGAAAGCAGCCGGAATGGAATAACGAATTGAATAGATGTAGCGCGAAAATCCTACGTTGCCTCATCCTTTCTTTATTGAGGAGCAGATCGTAGGTGAGACAGATTCTTCTCAGCTCGTTTTCTAAACTCTCGTAGACCAGTAGATCAATCTTCGCTAATTGAATTCCATTGCATTCTCTGATTTCTTTGTTTTCAGATTTCGATTTTCAGAATTCCACTGAACTGCATTTCATATGATCCAGAGAGAGATCTTTCCACAGGTCACTCTGTCAAGGTGAACTATTTCCTTTTGGTTGGTTTCTTAGAATAGAAGGGGAAGTCCGATCTGGCTTTCCAGCCTCCCTCTTTTTTCTAGTCGTCTAGTATCATACTCTTATTCTGATTAAGATTTTCATTCAATGAAACTTCAATTTGCTTGTCTAAGGCAAGGTACAGATCACTAAAGACGGGTAGATGTTCAGTCTCTGTGGCAAAAAACCATCTATATTATCCTAGCTTTGGGGGTCGGATCCCACACCATGCCACTAGCTACAGGAAAAAAACAATCATTGACGGGACGGAATCTGATCTAGGTTGTTTGGTCGGGACCCTTCCACAAGGGATATGACAGGGCTATCGCCTCATTTGTGAGAGCAGTCGGAAACGCCTTACTAATTGAAATTAAAAGGGCTTCGAGGTTTTTTCCTCTATTCGTATGCTATTCTCTTCCCAACCGTCCTAAGTAGGGCTCAATATCTATGCCGGATGCTCTTTGGTGCTACCTTCCCGGTTAGCCCTGCCTACTATTAAATAAAAAAGAGGATTCCATGGATCCCCTAAAACCTCGTTGTCAAGGTCAGTCTTAAACCCCTTCCCCGAAAGCCTCAATGCCCTTACTAACCCCTCTGTCTTTGGCTATATTGAGTTTGTTCATAAGCTTAGCTTGGACAGAAATCCTTCCTGGGAGTTCATCCGACCACCGATCTTCCTCGTAAAATCACGTCTGGAATATAATAAAAAATCCGGATCTTTACTACTACTCTAATGTGCATACAAGCATCTTTTTCCTTAGATTTTAGAAATAAAAGAACGTACAATAATGTTTTCTTCCTGAAACACTAACCCGGCCAAGACTCACCAATAAGGTAACTCCGCCGTGGATCAAATCCGGTGACAATTCTCCACTCATGTCCTTCCAGAGCTGGCTAAGTGATCTTCAAGAGCATCTCACCGATCCATTCCTCCCAGCGCTCCTCAATCAGATCTCTTGCTTGTGCAGGAGTAACTAGAGAACTTCAAATGCAGTTTCCAACTAAGAACCGCATGAAGTCCATGCGAGCCGGTCCCGTGATTACTAACTGATTCCTTCGTCGAGGTAAGGCTGTTTGACCTTGGTTGGTCTCCTCTACGGCACGTTCTTTTTTCTATAGTTGGGCAAGTGGATCCCGACTAAAATAAAACCACTAACTTTACCGGCCGGATTCAAAGCCACAGCGTACTGATACGACGCGGATCGGGAACTTTCTCTTTTATATGAATAAAATGATAAATGGGCCTTTCGAATGTTGGTCTTATGATCTTGGTTTGAAGCAGCCTATTTGCTTTTCCACGACCGGCACGAAGACTGATTTTTGGGCTATCTTTCTTCCGGGAGGTGCTCGACCACATAAAGGTTCTTCTATATTCTGCTATGCTTTTGATTTGAAAAGGTTTTTTCTCATTGCCTCTTTGTTTACGGGGGAGAGCTATTACTGGGCTAAACTCTCACTATGTACTTTCTTTGGTTTGGGCGAGCTGAGAACCTCTGTTCTTTAGCAGATAGGCACTCCATGATTTGGACTCCTTGTTTACTCAATGAGGCAACACTCAAATTTCTCATTATTGATTGATCTTTTCAGAGCATCAGGCTTCTATCATCTATCAATGAAAATAGCACGTCGTTCATTTTCGTCACGCCAACATAGCCATCATATAAGAATAATACAAAGTGAAATCAAAGAGGATATTGGTGCTACTATAGCTATAGAATCTTATGAATTCCAGGCGGACACCAGCTCCTCTAAGCCTAAGGACAGGACTGGCTGGTTCCTAACGAGCGAAAGAATCAAACTCTTGAATCTCCTCAAGGAGCCTTTCTTGCTTGCTTGCAATTTTGAAACTTTATAGCCGATGAGGCATGGTCAAGAAAAAGATAGGTTAATAAAAAGTTCCCAAGAAAGATCTCCTCAATCTTAATCTCTTTTTAGAGACGAGGACGTCTAAGTCGTACGAGTAAAGAGACCCAGTGACAGACAGAAAGGAGAGTTAGACGCAAAAATGAATCTAAAATAAAAAGGTCTGCTCCCCCCAGTCAGGATTGCGACTTTATATATACAAAAAGAAGTATACGTCAAAATTGGATTTGGTTTACCCAGACTATAGCCCTACTCGTATCGAAGCATAATAGCCTCTCGTCGGAAGGCTGCAAGAAGGTGCTAAGGGCATGGCTTTAAGAAGCAAGTGAGTTCTTGCAGAAAGCTAAGCAGGAAATCTTTACCGTTTATCCTCGGCAAGCATGCATCTTAGACAAATAACCCTGTGAGCTAGCGGGGGGAAGTCTCTTTTGTGAGTGTGCCTGTTTCCAACCGGCTCAAGGGCAATGGATAGTATACTATACTTTTCGTATGGGACATTCTCAATAGACTTTTTAGCACTCCTCCTAGCCTATCATACGGCTTTCTGCCTCTCAAGATTGCTTTTTTTAAAGCTTCCTCTGTCTTCCATTACTTAGTAGGTCGATAGGCTGATAGGTTGCTAAGGAGTCAACGCAGACGATTTGCTGCTCTTAGGTTAGAGAAGGACCTATCGGTAACCGGCTTCGCGTGACGTCCACACATGGCTAAGCTCTATTGGGCGGAGAATCACCTTTCTTTACTAGACTTTAGTAGAAGAGCAGGAAAGAAGAGACTTACATACGTAATTCGAGAGGTGAACCCGGTTCTGAGACAGAAAACCACTCTTCGTTTTCGTATTGGGCCATAGCTAGGTGAACAAAATGGATCGAAAACATAGTCCGACTTGTATGTGTTCAGCATATAGCTGAAGTAGCATGATTGGAGCTTCAACGCGCTTGCCTACTATAGTAAGATAAGTAAGCTTCAACCTGCTCTTACAATTAAAAGAAGAAAGGATTCTTCTTTGATCACTGCCACTTATTACAAAACTAGGATCTGAAGGCAAGTTTGACCATTTCTCTCCGCCATTCAAAGAGATAGACCCGACTCTTCCTTGCCCGAGATATTGACCAGTTGACCAAAACTTGCTCCCCCTCTTTTCTTTGCGCCTTTCGGGCTCGGTGGCTAATACGAGAAAGAGACTTCAAGAGATCAAGAGAAAAGACGAGAGCCGTTACTAATTACAAGAGGAAAGTCCGAATGAGTTGAATAGAGAGCTGAAAGGTCGAGACGGGATTAATTAAAGATAAAGAGGAAGAATTGCCTGAGAAGCATTCTAATATGAACCGGCCAAGGTTGATGAAAGAATACAGGAATTAAGCTAAACTCAGACTACATTGTCTTACTTCCTCCATTCCTTCACTGAAGTCTTTGTCTAGAACTAACTAGAAAAGTTAGCCCGGTCTTACTAAATCCGACTTGGGAAGAAGTGCCCCCTCCGCACTCAATTCATCTGGTGAAAAAGAATCTCCTATCGCCCGCTGCCCTTTCATTTTCTTTCTTTGTCTTCCTTCTTCCCTCTATAGGTGTTGAGGAATGCCGTGGATACCTCCGTTTTGGTATTACTAGAAGATGAGGAGGGACTTTCTTTCATTTCAGGGAGGGACATACCACATAGGGCAGTCAGGCAAAGAAGAGATTCAATCCAAACGAGACTTTAGAAATATGCTCTTCTTCTTAGGTGCTTTCAAGGTGAGAGAGACTTGGGAAAGAGGCTGCGGCTAAGATAAAACCTTTCGGAAAAGCGAGTCAGTGTAGTGCCCCTCCACCGTCTTTCCATAAAGAACATATCATGGATAGCCTGCCTATCTTGATAGTCGTTAGTGGTATACAATCCAAAAGAAGGCATCATAGTTGCAGCCTCCGGTATCCGGTAAAGGGTAAAGGAGCGCCTATCTTTATTAGTATACGGCCTTGGAAGCAGCCAATTCGCTTACATTGATGACACTTAACACAACGGATCCTTGGAAGAAAGATAGTATTATATCTTTCTTCGACTTCAATAAATAAATGGACGGAATACTCCACGCACGGGCAAGCCGTCAATTGGCGGTTCCAAAACTTTTTACGCAATCGCTCTTTCTCGGATTCAATTAGAGGGCGAATTCGATCGGCCAAGCGATCCTTTTGTTCGCTTATCTTGGCCAATTCAAGCCGATGCAACGTTGTTTGGATGTCGGGCTGATCCCCATCCTCTTCAGCCGCTGGGAGATTTATATCCAGGTTCTCCCGAGGGTAAGGCTTTGAACTTGATGCTCCGGAAGCCCCCTTTGGAACCATCATCTTACCCAATCCCCATTCATGATCGAATAAATAGGATACGGCCCCGGCAGTGAGTAAGGCTCTCATAGCTAAAACAATGGCCAGGGTCAGACCCCCGGAGCGAGCGCTCCCTATGGTGTTTCTTACTGAGTCAAGCTCTCCATTTATATATATAAATTCCCACGCATTTCGGATGTCGGTTATTGGATTTGGTCTTCCTCGTCTGACTGACCAATTAGCCATACTAGACTACCATTATAATATCATACTCGATTGATCTCGGTGTTCTCATTCCACGCTATGTGAAATAAGTCAGTATACGGAAATCCCCTAATGGTCTGACCTGACCAAAAAACAGGATTTTGAAGGTATTAAAACGAAGAGGTTGAGGCATCGATCCGGAGTGGGTCTTGCATTGCTATTACACGGATGACAGGAGCCCTTGACCTTTACCTCCAAGCACGGGCTCTTCAATTATATCCATACCACAACGAGAAGAGAAGGAGAGGGTATGGATCGAAGAATTCGCAAGCCCCGTGCTACCGGCTGGAGCCAATATGCTGACGTTATCTTTATATCAATATCAATCTCCCAGCAATCAAACTCCTGTGCTAACGCACAACGAGCAATCAAACTCCTGTGCAGCAATCAAACTCAATAGCTAACGCGCAACGTGCGAAGCTGCTCGAGCAAAGCGAGAGGATTGAGAATAGCAAGCTACAGCGCTGGTTACTAGATAGCTGTCTGCAGGTCAACTTGCATCTCTGTTCTATAAAGCAGGTATGCATCCACAGAAAGCACTTTACCAGTTGGGTAGAAAACTGAACTTCGTATATTGGTTCTATTTGAGAGCAGACTCGCTGCGGTGTATCCTTTGTAGCGCAACGCTCTCTCTAAGTCTTTCTCAACGGCGAGCTGCGACTTGGCTATTGCTTCAAACGTCTCATGGTCCCTTTCCGTTAGTAGATCTAAATACGGCAAAAGCTGCCATTTGATCTCTTCCAAACGAAAATGGTCGGGGGCGGCAAAACATGCAAGCACGACTCGTTCAAGTTAAAAAGAAAGGGTAGGAAGAGAATAAAAGAAGGAATGAGATAACAAGAATCAAAGCTAGAGTAAAGAGATGTACTGGTATAATATAATTTTGCAACAGACAGGCCTTCTATTTACGAACTTCATTCATTGGATATAACCCACGAGCTCTAACCCTAAGTTCTTCCCTCGACCTTTAACGACGGGACAACAAACAAAGGACATTTAACCGAAGAGCACTAGACCAATAGACCAAGTTACACGGCTAAGACGGAATTGATTTTCGAGATGCAAAGTGAATGTCATAGTTGATAGCCTGCCCCGGGAGTTTAGTTTCGCCTGTCACCTTACCTCTTGGTAGGGACGGCACTCCCTTGCTTCCAAGATGGGGGGTTGGATAACTTTTCTTTAAAAGGCATTCTTTGGGTTCGTATGAATGGGGCTTGCCAAGACATTCCGACTACACCTTCTCCACTACTGTTATGTGGGAAGTGGCATTCTTTCCTTCTCATGGTCGCTCTCTGGGCTAAGATTTAGTGAACCTTTTGGGGGCTTGGTCTTCTCTTATTCTTTTGGATAAACCGAGTTTTGTGCTATCAAGAATAAGGAATAGCCAGCATGGTATTCTTCCTTATTATACGCGCGTGCAAGAGATTCAGTTTTGTGTAAGGTGCAAGGCGAAAGTCATAAAGGAAATCGAACTCCCAGTCTCATTCACGGCTAACCGTGAACAGAGTGAAGGGTGGGCAAAGAGCTTTTTAGAAGGGGTCTTTATTCAACAATATTCCCCGGGCTCACCTATAGTACTTCTTTAATGGGCGGAGGAAGTTGGGCTTTCCATTCTTACCTTATATAACCCAGTGCTATCTTGTTCTTTCTCCTTACTCTAACAAGTAAGGTGTGAAACTGCTTAGTAGTGATAGTAAGGAAGGTGTGGTAGACGAGATACTTCAACTTGTGGGAACGAGCGGGAGATAGCGTCCCCAACGGAAAAGCTTCTTCCTAGGCAATTCAATATACCGGGAATGAAAGAATATCAGACTCATCAGAGGCCACCATATAGACCAGGTGACGGGGCGGTCAAGAAAAGAGGAATAAAAGGGCCTCATGCGGGGAAGAGTCTGACTCAGCCCCTTCTATTCTTTAGTAGAGGTGTTACAACCTCGAGACAATGAAAAAGAGAATCGAAGATTCAGTCTAACAGCATGTTTAACCATACCAAAGGTAAGTAGTCAGTCGAGCGAAGCGATAGGCACGTAGTCACTCAGATTAATGCAATGAGGCAATCTTTCCCTATCAAAGCCTTATCCCAGCTATATTATGACTTTGAAATCAACGTTTAACCAAAGTCCACATAATGATCGGAAAAGGTATTCTAAGGCAATCTAGAGCACGAAAGACTTCAATCCTCTGGACAAGAGAACTGATTGTTGGTAGAGGACCAACAGCTTAGTTGAAATACTAAGGTGTGAAACTGCTTATATTATATAATAACTGGTGTTTCACAGCTTACTATATAGAGTAAGGGAGTACTATGCATTATTCCCGGGCTAGTCTCTTAGTGATCTCTCCTAATTCAGTCTATGAAAGCGCCTAAGCCTAACATAGTATAGGGCTAGGGCTAGCGCTAAACTAGCCGGCCTGAAACGGAATCCCTACGTACAGTAGCTCAGCATTCGTTGGTGCTCCGTAAGGTCCAAAGTCTTATGTTTGACGGACTAAGAATCGATGCTTTGAAGTTCCACCAACAATCCAAGGATATCCTTATGAGATAAACGAAGTTCTCGCACGAGGTTTAATCCTTCTTGTCATATTTGATTATGAGATCAAAGACTTTAGTTGTCCAAAACGGATAAGATCAGGGTAACCCCTATCGATCGAACTACAGTAGGTCCATCAAACCAGGATTGGATTGAGGCATCCGGATCAGCGGATTTCTTAGCATACCACGCCACTTGGCGTAGCAATGCTTGGACCCACCGTCTAAGAATAGACCACTCCAGGAAGTCAACGGCCCCAGGGCCTAAATGGACTATGAGTACTCCCCTCGTCTGCTTCGCTCGAGTGATTTAATACCTCTCCTTTCAGTCGAAAAATAGTGACCTGACTTTGATTTGATCTCGCTCTAAGAGATCTAGTTTGAGTCATTGAATTTAAGTTTCAGAATCAGAATGTAAGCCTGCAGTCCCCGAGACTAAATTCATTTCAATCTCTATCTATAGCTCAAGTGAAGTGACCAGATAAATCATTCCTTCAGTGATGTTTCAATAGTTCTGTTCATTGACCGGACTGTAACTAAATCATTCCTTCAGTTTCAAGTCTCAATAGTGAATCAGAAGACATTCAGTTAGAAGGCTAAGCATTTGATGTGGGAGTCAAGGCAAAGAGCAGGGAAGAGAAAACAAGCACTAAATGCCCAGCTGGGAACCTCTATTGATTGAGTGAAGTGAGCCATAGGCCATTACCAACACTTTCTTTTTTAGGCGTGACTATCCCTGTTCTTACTATGGGTAATCCGCCTTCCTAGCTTACTAAAATCTCTTATGATTTGCATCCACACCTGTAAGATTCACTTATTTTATTAGTCAAGTCGTTAGAGAAAAGACATTGGTTGGGCTAAGCCCTGCTGCACCCTTCACCACTGCAGTATCCATAGGGATACCACTTGCTTCATTTCTTGGGGTGAAATTACCTACCTTCCTTCGTTCCAGCAGCAATCGACTTCCTAAATCTGTACATCAACTTTAGGGTTTCGGGAGAGAATTCCCTTCCAGTATCCATTCAATTGAGAGTTCTTTTTTTTTTTCTAAGTTGCTAATTTGACTTACTGTCTTGTTGGTAGGATTATGGTTCCTGTCCATTCTTTCCCCTGGGATAAGAATAAAAGTATGCCCGGGCTCAGTTTCTTTATCTTAAACGGGCATTGATGATATGGACCCTTTCCAAAATTCTCTCTTTGAAGCTTTCCAAAGAAGAGAAGTCGCCCTTTACTTTAGCAGTAGCAAGAAAAAAAAAAAGCTTCCGAAGTCTTTAGGGCGGATGCCCGTCCCTTTAGTTTAGATGCTTTAACATGACCCTAAAAAAGGATTTCTTTCCAATATCTGTCTTTCTGCTTTAGATGGACAAAGCTATTAAAGTGAATATGGTTAAGGTGCCTACACCTACCCTGCAGTCGAAAGGCTTAATCCGAGTAGTGCCCCACAGTGACGGAACAACAAGACCAAAGGGATTGACCTTGATTGAATCAGCAAGGAAGGAGAAAAAGATTCCACTTAGTACTGTACTTAGTTAGGACTTTCCTTTTTTATTTTACTTCTTTGAGCTCTTCGAATCATCTTCATACTAAAATTTTCAGCTAATTCCTGAACTTCTTGATGAGTTTAGCCATCAATGCCTTAGGGCCAGAAGGATTGTCCGAATAAAGCTTTGAGCTATTTCTTCACTACTAGGTAACAGCATAGTCAGAAGGGAAAGCAAGGTAAACTTCACCACAGAAAAGATTTGAACTCACAAGAGAGCTGAAACCAAGGGGCCTAGCTGCTATTTCACCGGGAGTGAATCTAGCTAGGGCTATTTTCCACTAATAAGAATCTCCTGAAAACCAGGTTATAGGGCTATATCTTTCCATGGTATGGGCAATTCCCGACTTGCTTTCTGGCTTGTTGGTGTCAGAAGATAGGTGTACGGGGAAGAGTTCCCAAATCTAATTGGCCGGCACGTTCCTAGAAAGAAAGGATGTTTGTTAACAAGACAGATCGTCAAATCTCTACTCTTTGTTCTCCCTGCCCCCTTAGACCATGAAAAACCTATAGGAACTGAGATGAGTAGTCGTAGCTAATCAAGACGGCTACAAACTGATCTTCTTAAGATTAAGATGGGGAACTCAACTCACTGTGCTCTAGTGGCTTGCTGCCCCTCCTTCTGCTTTTCCTCGAGCTGATTCTCCTTATGTCCCGTTCCTTAAATCAAAGGAGATGACATGCCGGGATCACCACCAGTCAGAGTGGTTGCTCCTTGCCTTGCGCCTATTGAAAGAAGGAAGATAGCTGCAAGTTGCTGTCATTCCCGTCGCTTCTGCTTGAAGAAATAGATAAAGAGAAGGTTATACCGAATCCTCAAGGCTTTTCTCTCTCCTCTCATACATAATTGACGGTGTGGTGATCACTCATCAATGCAGCTAGGGACTGATCTAGTCATAGTGGGACCCCTGAGCGCTAATCGAATGTTCTGGCTCAGCATCAGGTCTGCGACAAAGACAGATTTGACAATCTAGTAGAAAATCTCCCGCTTTGTATTCCCACTCCGGAGACCTTTCTTTGCCTGAAGCCGGCCTGAAGCTATATCCCTAGCCTTCTACAGAGCAACCTAAACGAGTAGAGCTAGCGCCTTTACCTTGGTCGCTAGAGCGAAGCGTAAAAGGTCTTTCTTCATGGACTAGATCCAGGCAGACAGCTAGATTCTTACTTTTAAACCAACGTTTAACCATTCATCATACTGAAATACACGATCAACCAACATTTATCAAATTAGAAAAAGAGTCAGAAGAAATGGTTCGATCCTCTTATTTTGATTTCTCGAACCGAGAGATCCATGAATCGGGATCCTAATGCATATAGATACAAATGGTCCAATGGGAGCAAGAATTTCCAGGAACATTTGGAACATTTCATTTCTGAGCAGAATAGCCGTTTTCAAGTAGTGTTCGATCATCTCCCACATACATACCTTCTTTCTAACTGAAATGTTGTACCCCGACCTTTTTTTCAAAGGGGAAGCCTCCGCTCGGGCGGGACAAGAAGGAACCGGCTGCCCTCTTTCCCCGTTGACTTGCCTACTATCCGTTCCGTCGGTATACGCCAACGGTTATACAGAAGCCGTGTTCCGGCTTCTTATCAGCAAAGAAAGAAAGACAAACCCAAGGTGCGTTGCTGGCTCAAGCCCGAAGGATACGGAGCCCCTTGTTTCTTATTAGTAAGATAGGGCGAATGGTGGATGCCAGTCCCTAGTCTGAAAAGCGAGTCAAAGAAGAACTATCTGACATCTTCTGATACTGGTATAGTACAAAGGTTGCTTTCAATGGTTCTTCTTTCAATTTACGTTTTTTCAGATTGGAGCCCCAAAACAACAACAACAATTCTACCCGTGGTAGATCATCTGGTTCCGTGCTGAAATCGGCTAATGAGAGTGGGAATTGACCTGCTTCTGAGTGGTAGGAGGAGATCTTTATGTCAAATCGCTCTTACCGACGATGCAAACTATTTCACTTTAAGGCATGCCTCGACCCCTCCCACATCTAGTGCCTTGATGTCGATAAAGTTGAGCTGGTCATCGATCAGGGTGGAATCCGTCTTGTCTTGAATGAGACAAGTGTTCCAATTTTCGGGAAAGGACTAGGCAATGGCGGCGACAACTTCTTCAGGATGGGGGTAGGGCGGAAGTTTCCACGAGTTCTCTGTTTGTGTAGACGATGTGACTTCCGTCGGACTTTTTGGAGTACTGATTGATGATGGAGTGCAACTCAATGAAGGAGTTTAGATGTCTCCTTTATAATGTAAAGGGTGTCTCATTTGTCTCAGAAGAGTCTTCTGGGAATCGCACCTGTTTTAGAATGCGGGAATCGAACCGGTGCCCATACGGTCGGGTAGCAGGCCAGACCTCTAGGTGCAAGCGGAACTCTTGGTTCAGGAAGAGACTCATCTGGGGAGAGTTAGCGGCTCATTTCCTCAAAGTAGTCCCACTGCTCCCAGATGAATCCATAGGCCTTTTTTTTCTTTTCATCGTAGAACTTGGCAATGGCGTGCCCATACCTCTTGGAGAGTTCTTCCTGTAGGAAGTAGTATTCGTTATACTGCGCAGCTGCTATGACACCCATGTAGTCAAAAACAGGCCATCTGCTTCCAAAAGGATGAGACTTTTTTGAAGGTTGCTCTATTGATGAGGTGAGGTAGCGCTTGCCATATCAGCCTTTTCCGAATGGGTCTTCGTAATAAGCCTTACCTAACGGTAACCTGGATTGGGAATTGTCTTCACAGAGAAGTGAAATGGATGCTGCTAAAGGTAGAAGAAGCAATAGGCACGCTATCAGACCTCTCCTTGTCAGTCGAGTAAGGGAACGAGCGATAGCGAGAGGATTGACAGTCCCTTTTCTCTTTAGATATGAGAGACGAAGGCGGCTTCGTCTTTCGCCTTTGCTTTGTTGGTATGGCCGATAGACTTTCCTTGCGGGACAACTTACTATAGCTATAGCAGAGAGTCCGATTCACTGATTTCAGTAAAAGCAGTCCAGGCAGGTGAAAAAAAGGCCCTACGTTTAGTAAAGAGGGAAGGAGGAGCTCAATTCAGAAAGTGGACTCTTTGGGCATTGCTTGGGCCGATGCCAAATCCTGCACTCCTCGTCTCTGCAACTCAGCTTCTGCCCATGGCTTACGGCCTTCCAGGAAAGAAAAGAGCTTGTCCTTCTCCGACATGTCTCGGATGTCAAGCATCCGCGCCGAGAATTGCTTTGAAATCGAAAAGGTCTGTTTGAGTCGACTCTTGCTCGCAATCAACGTTCTCGGGCTGTCCAAAGCCTGCTATCGAGAAGGAAAGAAGCCTCTTAGTTCTTTCTTTCTTATTCGGGACACCTCCCAGGAGTCCCATCGCTTGACTGAGATTTTGGATTCTCTTTTTTCTACAGCTCCTGGGGAAGGAAGACAGAAACGAGATAAGAGAGGGAAGATGATTATAGTTGCAAGCCTAATTGAACCGCATTTCTGTAAGCTTTGGAAGCGAAAGGTAAGCCAATGAGGTAAGAAGATCGCAGTCTTCCAGGATCTAGTCAATGGAAGAAAGACCTTTTACGCTTCGCTCTAGAACATAGCTTACCATGCACTGACCTTAGGCATGTGTGAGCTTATCTCTGGTTTCTGACCTTGACCGAAAACTTGATTCTTATAGATGATTCAGATCTCAGACTGAGAACTTGATAGCTTTCTCCATAACCTTAGCTACAGATTGGATATTTTTGTTTTCTTGCATAAAGGATCGAAATCGAATTTACCGGAGATGTGAAAGTCCCGGTTGCAGAAGCTGAGGCAGCGGATGCAGCTCAATCAACTCCTGAGGATGTAGTGGATGAGGCGGTTTCTGCCATGGAAGTGGATAGGGGGCCAATCCTTGATGAGCAACCTGTTGTGGATGAAGCGACAATCGAATCTTGAGTGCCCAAGCAACTGATGTAACTGAAGAGCATGTGGACGTTCTGAAAGAGGTCATTGATAGCATCGAGGTAGAGGTTCCTGGTAGGACAGAAAGAGAGAAGATAGCAGAAGATATTCCAGCTTCGGTTGGAATCAATGAATCTGCTGCAATGGAGATGGAGACGGGTGCGAAACCCGCCTCTGAGATACCTGGTAAGTATCAAATAGAATCGAATTTATTCACATGCTTGCATGCAAATCTTTTTTCTCTGCTTCACTTGTGATTGCCTTTGCAGCAATTGATGTCAATATTCCAGGAGATTTCAATCACCTTACGCGTGAAAAAAGGACTTTTTGCTTAGTGACATCGAGGTTTCTTAATCAGAGTCTTTCTCCCCCAATCTGCATCCGAATATGGAGTAAGAGTGAAATGAGATGAAGGAGTGGAGTAGTAAGGAGACCATGATGAAGTGTGCCAGCAACATACCGTAAAATACGCTTAACAGCAACAAGATGGGTGGTCGGTGGTGAACTCATAAATTGACACACAGTATTCACTGCATATGAAATCGCAGGTCGTGTAATAGTAATATACTGTAGAGATCCAAGAAGACTGCTATATTCAGTAGCATCCAGAAAGAAATCCCCTTCATGAGCCGAAGGCTTAAATAAAACCAGCTATAGGTCTAGTAAGAGGTTTACATTCAAGCATGTGGGCTCTGGACAAAAGATCACGAGCATCTTAGCTTTGAGAAAGATGAAGACCCTGAGGAGTACGAGTAGCATGAATACCAAGAAAATAATATAATATAATTCAGAGACCGGTTTTTTTTTCATTTTTGAATAAATTCTGAAAGAACAGAAGGTACCGAAGGTAAGGATGATATCATCAACATAAAGATAAAGAAGAACAATAAGATGATGGCCATTTCTGTGATAGACAAACATAGAACTATCCGACCTACTATTACATCCATCCAATTTTTGGATGTCCCAATCTTTGGAAAAAGAAGGAACTAAGCGGATAGTAGCAGGACGAACTACCGGGCTGAAGGTTTCAGAAAAATAGAAAAATTTGTCTTTCTTATAGCCCTTAGCGACAAGACGGGCTTTACACCGAAAAAGAGAATCATCAGCCTGATGCTTAACACGATAGACCCAGTTACACCCAATAACATTCATACCCGGATAAATAGGGTAAAAGAGACGGTTGGATAAAAAATGAAATTCTTCATGCAGCGCGCCAAATGGGCTCTTTGATGGCAGAGGAAAAAGAGGTTAGTTCTATAGGTAAGGAAGCAAGAGAGGAGAGAGTTCGCGCATATTTAGGATTGGCTTTTTGAATGACATCTTTCACCAACCATCAATCAAGACTTTGACCTCAGAACTCGCTTGCATGGGATGTGTGGAATGGTGAATAGTAGAGGAGGACGAAGGATTAAATATAGGAGCAGAAGATTCAGTGGAAGTGTAATCTGGAGCAGGGTCGGATATCCCAAGATCAGGTTCAGACGACCTAAAACTGGATACAGCAGGATTGGTGGCACCTGTGGTCGTCCCAATAGAAAGAGGTGTGGAAGTCCCGTTTCCACGAAGACCAGCAGCGACTGAGGTTGACCGAGGACTTTGCACTGTCTTCTTAGTACAGGCCTTGGTTGAGGAATCACGTCAGGGTCAGAGAACAGCTGATGCGGAGGAGTCGTGAGGTTCGACTGGCTAAGGGACTAATAGGCTTGGGCATTTTAAGGGGATAAGATAAAGAGTTTTGGTGAGATTCGGGTCGATGCGGATCGGAGTGAGAAGAGGTCTTTCATCCATCCATGATGAGAATCAGTATATGCCCGCTTCGATAGAGTTATTTTCGGGAAAGCCGAAACGGAAACTTCAGTGTCAGACTAGTACTACCTTCGAGAGAAAATCTTTGCTCCCCATAACGAAGAGAGTTTTTTGTTCCCCGTCTGAAAGCAGGCACGCTTTTGGATGGGAGTAGTTGGTTTTTGGTACAATTAGTTGCTTTTAGTTTCGAGTGAGGGAGATATGGGATAAGATTTTCTTATGTTTCCGTTGGATTTTGAGTTTTACTGCAATCCATTTAGGTTTATAAGAGAGACTTTTGGCTGTTGTGAAGTACTTATCTTGCCTCAGATCTTTCGAACTGGTTCAGAAGTCGAGATTGCTATGAAATAGAAAAGACGATGCCATTGAAAGCTCAGGAGAGCGATATGACTAAAATAGAGACATTCGAAGAAGCTACGATTGACACTTGAGATTTGCTTGGTTTGTGCCCGGAGAAGATCTCCAAGAAGGAGCGATAGCCACTCGACTGAAAGGAGAGGAGCGAAAGGGTTCATGTTCATATTCGTCCCGGCTCTTTGAAAGGTAGCAAAGGTCGCAAAGCAAGTAGCTAGCGAAGGACATTAGGACACCTCCCGCCCAGAGCCAGAGGTAGGCATCGATTGAAGAAGAAAGAGAGATTCTCTATATAGAAAAAAAATAAGAATAAGAAAAGGAGCTCTTGTCGGCATAGGCTGGTAGTCTTTCCGTCCTTCTCAGCGAGATTGGATAGGATTCCCTGTCTTTCTTTCACGAATTCTGTGTTGTATAGAAGAAGAAAAGGCGTAGCTCTCTTTCTTGTCAGAATTGCTACTATAAGGGAAGAGTGAAGACCGGGAAATCCCTTTTCTTTTTAATAGAGAAGGACAGTTCCCTATCTCCGAATACCGGGAACTAAGACGAGTACTGAGATCTGTCTTTCGGCAATAAGGAATAGTGAGAGCGCTCTTGCTGCCTTATAAGGACATTAGGAAAAGGCCTAACCGCTGCAATTGATAGAGTGGGAGTACTTTAGAGTTTTGGTATTTCCCAAGGAGGGCGGCTACTATACTCTAACTATAAGAGAAAGAGAGGAGCTCATACGATCTCACACCCGGCAGAAAGAAAGGGAATTGAATTAGGAACAATGCCCAGTGCCAGAAAGGCTTTTTGAGTTTGAGTGAACACCCGGTTAATTTAATAGATTTAGAGGCCAAGTCAGTAGACTGGCTTTCTGCTCCTATGTCGATGTTTTCGGAGCCCTGAGAACCACCTTTATTATCTTTTTTAGAACCTTCCCATTAGATAGCCAAGAAGAAGAATAGCTTTTCCCTTGCTTTCCTTTCTTACCTTGTGTTAAGACTTATTGCTCTGTGCTGACAGGCTGGCTTAGGCTTGGCTTAGGAAGATCAGTTAGCATATATATGACTTGTCTGAAAGAGTTGTCTTCATATAGTCCCTCTTCTACTTATAATGACTCCTAGATTAAGGCGAGTTTCAAGGGCTCCTGGTGCAAGAACAAGACCAATGAAATGGGGTGCCACTACGTGTGATAATTTTGATAGATGAATCTCCAGACATTGGCTTATGAAAGCTAGCCTGACACCTATCTTTAAGAGCATGCCCCGGTAACAGAGCAAAAAGAAGCTCTTTGTGACCACACTACAGAATCTTTTCTTTCCTATGGTCTTTCGATCGCTTAAAAGCGGGGGCTAGGCTTCGCTTTTTCTTTTCCTTCAAGGAGATGCCCTTGGCAGTGCCCCATGCTAGTAAAGAACCTTTTATAGGTGGTCCTCTCAGGTTCGTTCAATTGAGGTGTGAAGAGTACTCTCTGGGCGTTTCCTTTTCTAGCCATATCGAGTTGAGCCTACCCATCTCTCCTTGTTAGAGGTAAGATTCCGCTTTCGAACTCTTAGCAATCCCGGATTGAAGGAGATTGATATTGTGACTTTTACCGGTATAGGTAGTGTTTAGACTTGACAAAAGGAAATCCGGCATAGTAGAGAAAGAAGCGCCTCAGCCGAAATAGCATATGTAGAGACTTCCTTCCTGTCTTCCCGGAATGGAGTTTCCGATCAATCTTTAGATGTTTTAGTTAGAATCCAAAGCTTCATCATCTAAGGCTACCGAGCTACCTTCCTATTTATATTCTAGTTCAAACCCGTCCAGAAGTCGATATCTTTATCTTGATCTTGGTATTGCACTCCCTGAGAAGCAACTACTGTCTTCTTAGTCGGGCTATTAGTGTGTAAGTCGGGCATATAGGGCTTGTAAGTGGGGCTTATAGTCAAACTAAACAACTAACCCTAAAGCTATCAGTTGATGCTTTCAACTAACTTCCTCAACTTACTCTAAGACTAGACCTTAGATAGCTGGAAGCTAGCTAAGCTGACCTGGTTGTTCATACCTCGATGTTGGCCTAGAAGCTACTATAAATCCTTTACTTCCGCCGTTGGAAATATCATGACTAGCTTATCTGGCTTCTTACTCTCTTTAAACTGGGGAATGCGTCTAAACCCTATCAAATGGGATTTCCGAGCCTCCTTTAGATGAAGCAGGAAGGGCTCGGTTTTACGTCATATAAAGATGAAGCTCGGGAAGCTTCTATTCTTCCTTTCTTCCCAGATCTTGTAATCGATTACCCCGGAGTGGGAAAAGAAAGAGTTAGGCAGCTATCCTTTGGCCAGCTAGTCACATGACAAGAGTTTTGGCAGAGAATAGGAGCCTGATAGTCCAAGAGCGGTCACACGAAGGCACTCAGAGAAGTTTCATTCAACTAAGTCCCCGGAAACAACTCTATAGAACTAAAGTGCTCTTGCTCTTCCTCTCTAACAGCATGGGTAAGATCTGGGAGTTATTCCCAGGGTTTTCAACAGCATCTTAGACTACTCCCCCCAGGGGAAGACTTACTGAATCTCCCGATATCCATTAGAGAAAACGGGGGTGACGTGAAGTTTTTCAATCTACTAATTCAACCGTTTGCTGAGCTTACTCTGGCCTACAAGATCTTTTTAAGCAGGGGGAATAGCCCGGTGGTAAGGAATCCAAATAGAATCCAAGGGAATAGACTTCCTTGCTGCCGAACTTCTCAGAAGAAGCTGGGCCTGTAGAATGTAGAAAAGAAGACTAACCTTTCGGGCTTGTATGAGTATTAGAAATAGAATGCCCTGGTTTAGACTTCTAAGGAAGGGCTTTTCTTTTGTAACTACCTAATCCCCCTGGAGGGTAAATAGCCTGATCTTTGCTTTCAACTAAGACTAAGGAAATAGCTGAAGCTGCAGGGTTACAGAGGGGAGAATTGGAATGGAATCCAAGGCTTTGCCTCTAGCTACTATCGGATCATCTTACCTTCTAGTTTTCTACTAATTCAATCGATGTTTTCACCTTACTTAACTAGAGAGCAGATGCAGGAGGGGAAGACCGGGCTTTCGCCCCAGGCTTTCTTCTTCCTGTTAGGCGGAATAAGGGATTGTAACATAATCTCAATAGGAATCTCCGAATCCGGCTTCGGACTTAGACTGATTTGCTGATGCGGACTTCTTTGCAGCTTTCGTAAGACATGCAAAAGACTGATCTCCAGCAGCTCATTCATAGGAAAGGATTGCAAGAGCAAGATAATGACTTGTTTCCGGCCGGCTTCTCCTTCTCTTTCTATCTTTCTAGGAGCCGACTGCGATGTCTTTAGTCCCAAATTCAAGTTTATAACGTCACGTGGGTGATTAGACCTCCAAATTCTTACTCTATTCCGGCTTTGAAAGGCCTAAGGCCAACTGCCATATAAATAGTAATGAAATATCTGGAAGGACGTGTCACTATCAATATCCGTCTTTATTCCTGACTGCCTTTCGTAGTAAGACTCAATCTCCATACTTATTAAGTAAGGGCCACCTGCTAGCAAGTTTACCTGTGGGGCTTGTATTCAAAGTAGTACTTCTAACTTGCTTCTCAAGCTCGTCATTCTTCTATTTCCTCTATAGGAGTTCCGTGCCCAAGGGTTGTTATTTGTTCTTTTGAGTTAAGGTTGGATCCCAATTGGGTTAAGGTAATAGATTCACCAGGTTTTGGATGATCCGAGGCTGGAAGGCCTCAAGATGACAGACTTCTTTCTCGCTTTCTTTCTAGTTCTCTTTGGCGGGATATGCCCCAAAGAAGGCCCTTTCTTCTACTTCTAAGGATCTCTCTGCTGCAGGACTGGAGAGTAACTAAGTCAATCAGACTTTCGAACTTCTTTCAGACTGACAGGCCATTTGATCCCACTGATGCTAATTCTACGGCTGCAATTTAGTCAAAGAGGGCCATTTCCTCAGAAGTAGTTGATTACCTTTCCTCCGCTGCTGGAAGTGCTTTAGATCGAGGAATGTCATCCTTCACTACTTGTAGTAGATTGTATTAGAAGAGAAAGAGTTCCCTCGGGCTGCTCTGTCTCAGGTCTGCCTTCGTAACTCAGTAAGTTCCCAGAGAAAAGGATCTTCTTATCTTCTACAGCTTTTCCCACCTTTTCTGATGAAGCTGGGGCTTGAAGAAAGAAAGAAAGCTATCCATATGAGATTGACGCTTAGGCTGACCTTGAAGAGAGGGGATTTTGAAGAGAATCCCAGGCTTTGGGAATAGATTCCCCGGATAAAGAAAAACCTCGGTTTTGGAAGTGAGGAGAGGGGAGTGAGCAGAGAATCTTAGCGCTTAGGAGCTGCCCTGTAACTGATAACAAAAAGAGCAAGAAGATGACAGGCTTCCCCCTTCCAAGCCTAGAAGATCTGTTGCTGGACGGGAAAGAGACGAAGGCTCTATGAGATCTTGCTTTCCGTCTGGCATTTCTGCCTACAAGATTCTATGTTGCTGGGTAATGCACAACAATAGAAATAGGCTCTCCGGCTTATCTTCTAAAGCCAGTAGTTGCATTTCATCCCTTAGCAGTTGAAGCAGGTGAAACCGTCAAAACCAATCACAGAGAGTTCAATTCTATGGCTTTGCCCTCTAACTCAAGACCTGTGATTTTCTATGGCTTTCTCAAGACCTGCAAGCATCAGAGTGGCTTTCTTCCTTGCTGCCTCTAGAAGATCAGATGAAGTAAGGCCTTCCTTACCACCTTTATAATCAGACTTGCGAACTTATCCTTCGAACTTCTCTGTCTAAAGTAGGGCCTAGTATTCAAAATCAAATGAGTTTACTCCGCCTGGGATTTATGATATCCATACTAATCTCAACAAGCTGAACTCAGTGTCTTCTCAGTCCTCGAAAAAGAGTGAAGTGCCAAATAGCTATATTTATGGATCTTGTGCCCTAGATTCAATTATAAGGCATTTACTCAGTAAGAGTTACCACGGATCAAGGAGTTGATTAGAACATAAGACTGAAATGATCATATTCTTTAGTTTCACACTAAGCTCCCGCACTAAGCTAAGCTAAATCAACCCAGCAATCAAACTCCTGCGCGAAGCTAACGCGCAACGGAAAGAGCTGCGCGAAAGCCGGTGCTTCTTTCACTTCACTCCCTGTAAGGACGAGGAAAGAGATCAAGTCATTCTCCATTCCTCTCCTTATCGTCAAACTTCTTCTCCTTGTCAGTTAGCAGTCGAGCTCACACAGTAGTCCTTACTAATGAAGTTCATTGTAATTGAACAGAGAATTGGCGAATAGAATACATGAGAAAAGACAAGGCCAAGGCAATAAAGAAGAAAGACCAGGCGCAGGGCAAAAGGCAGCATAGTACAGAAATTAAATTCCTGTTCAAAATAGTCAGTAGCCTAAGTCCCCGAGGCTTGACTTAGATAGGGCTTTCTATCTTACTATTTTCAGTCCCAGTCCCATTAGTCCCTGACTCTGTAAAGCCTGAAGGATAGGATCAGACAAGGAAGAAGGAGGGAAAACGATTACTGCCAAGCGGTCACCTACTAAGACCAAACAGTCCTACGCGTATCGGACTACTTCAATGCATGAGGTAAGGGAAGGGGGTCGGGAAGAGATCCAATTCGGCCTGGTTCACCGGCATATGAGATCAAGGAAGGAGTGCCACCAATAGAAGATGGCGGGAAGAGAAGCAATTGACTTACTTGGGGTTGGAGAATGAATCCGAGTTCCGCATATGACTAAGAAAAGTCTAAGTTCCGAGCTGGGGCATAATCACTAACGAAATGGAGAGAGATGTCTTTGAAACAAGCTGCGTTGATTATTTTTCACCTTCTCCTTCTATCATCGGGACAGACGCTAGCCTGATGAACGAAAAGATGCGCCAGCTTTCTCTGATGGACATGAAAGTGGAGAGTGAGAGGGGAGATTACCCACAAGATGAGAATAGATCTCGGTCAGGACGAGATCAATAGCAGATGCGGACGATCGATCGATTGTCCGTTTTTTGGCGATGGTACCCGTCCTTTAACAGCAAATTGACTCTCCGGAGGGAGATGGAGTAACAGGTGGAATTTGATAGCAGGTAGGGTAAACGGAGATGAATGATAGTTGGGATCCCAGGTAGGAGAGCCAGCCAATTCAATTAGAGCTACTGTAATTGGATTCCTTGTTTAGTTTAGTGTGTAAATAAGTCCTCCATTATTAAGGGTCAAAGGGGAAAGCAAGTCAGGAGCTAACTGGCTCCTCTTTTCTGACTTCGTTGGAAATGCCTGAGAAAGGAGTCTTCTCTCGTGACCAATGCCCATAGGGGACTTCACTACGCTATCGGACATAGAAAACTAAAGGCTTTAGGTGAAAGAGCAGAACCCGAACATCCTATTTCTAGTGCAAGCTCGTCCTAGAGGAGAGTTGGAACCGCTGCCTTAGAGGAATAGAAGTAGGATCAGACTGCCTCTGCTCCGCCAATTACTGTATCTCGTCTCGGGAGAGGAGAATGAATGTATTTATTTATGAATCAATTTTCCGGGCTGATCTTACTCGGGATGTGACGGAGGGAGCAGCTGTCTTTGACGAAATTGCAGTGGAAGTGATTCTTAGACTTCGAAAGCAATGCCTTATAATCAACTGCGCATACCCGCTGGCCTTACTTCATCAGAAAAGGTAGCAGAGAGAAGAGTTACGGCTTTTGGTGAGTAGTTTAGATTGGCTGACAAGCTCGTACTTCCTTCATCTGATGATCCGGGGTAAGAGACTTCGGAATTAGCAGTCTGGGAATCAATTCTTAGTCCCATATTTGATTCCACCGTAACTAATAATCAATCAAAAGAACTCTGTGATTAACTTACTAATCCCGCCTCTTCAACGAGTTCAAGAAGTCAGTATTTAGTGCAAAAGCCCTCACTTTTACATAGAAGCCGAGAGCCGCATCTCATGATATTTAGTGTTCTTTTTTTACACGCCTGGGAAGCAATTACCATAGATAGGCCCTGCAAGCTCGCTAGCAAGCCATTGCGCAATCAAAGATCTATTTAGTATAGTTAAAGCGGCCGAAGAGCTCATTAGCCCTAGTCTTCTATGCCGACACCCTTAGATGAAAGCCAAGTCGAGTCAGTAACAATCAATTCCTTGGAAAGAGCAGCTTTCGGAGAAGCTGCAAATCAGTCTAAAGTTATAAGTGACAGGGGAATTTGGTAGTTACCAAGGAAATGCCGTAAATCAACCAACTACGCATACTCTGCTGAAAGAGAAAGATCCTTACTTTCGAATTATAGCGCAGTCTTTACATTTCTAGAATTTCCCCCCCGCGAAATCGTTATATTGACTTTTTTAAACCCATACTTGAGATTTTGTAGTTCCTGGGGATCTCCTAAGGATTTGATATTTAGCTGTTTGCAATCCCGGGAGAGAATGAGAGGAGAAAACAACCCCTAACGAGAGCAAAGAAGTCTCGGCCCGAGATCTGTCATTATATGATAATACGCATCCCGTCTGAAAGAAAAGTCTTTCTATTCCGTCAGGAAGAGATCTAACTATTGGTCTTTCAATCCGAGAAGAATGAGCAGCTAACAAGGAAAGCACTAAGACCGGGGATTCCCCTATACTCACCGTCGGAAGAAAGTACTTTAGCTTGGCTACTCTCCTGCTTTGGCTTCTTCCGGAATCGAAAGCAAGATTTCGCGTAACACAAGGAATCCGCATCTGCCTACTAACAGAAGGGCTAGGAAGTTCGAATCTCTTCCTAAGTTTTCGAGGAGGATCTGCAAGCATCCAAACTCACACTAGCTCTAACACGCCCTGCTTCCTCAGAGTGAGAAGTTGGAGATTCCCGTTTTCGAGATAGACTTAGACGTAAGGAGAAAAGTCGATCTATTGTTACGGAGATGCCTCCTGGCTATTCCCCCTGCAAACTCAGATCCGGTGTCGGTCAGGAAGTAGGATTTAATCTGTTTAGCTGGTCCTCTAGAAACCTCTTTTTAACTATTCACCGGTATTATTTTTTTGACTTGGGCTTTTCTTCCAAAGAGCGGTAAAAGGAAAGTAAAGTGTTCCGCTTCCTCATTAGTGTAGTTGAGTTCAGGCTTTCCCCGTCCTGAGTTTGATTGAGTGGCTAACTTCTCTTTCTCGGGGAAAGCCCTTCCTTACAAAGAGCGGGGCTCAACTCATTCTATTACCACGGCCTAGAGGAAAGAGAAGCAATCGAATCTAATACGCATAGCTGCTACTATATAAGCTATTTCAGCCCTCTTCTCGCTAACTGATGAGGCACAGGTTGATCTAATGGATGACGAGATATTTTTTTAGTGGTCCTTAAGGGAAGTCTAATATGATTTTCTTACATGTCCGTCCGGAATTAGTCTTTCTGACTTCTATTGAATTAGTCGAAAACCAACTTGGATGGGCTTCTTATCCACATTCTAAGAATAAAAGGCGGTTTGAAAGAAAGCATTGGAAAGGCAGTCAGAAAAGATGTTTATGATTTAGATTTAGTTAGAGCTTTCGGTGAATGAGCAGCCAGAGCTTCTATTCCCAAACCGGGGTAGTCCATATCTCTTACTTCGGACAAGCATAACGAATAACATCTAAGGACCCTTGCTCACAGAACTCCTCGATAAGACGTAGAATGGCCTCTAGGGCCCAGTTCGGACTTCTTATTGAGATTTGCGTGCCTTACAGTCCTATGAATTCGAAGGCGAAAGCCTTAACGCCTCCTATTTCTTATTTAGTTGCTATCCCCATCCCCTCCTGAGAGCACTAAGAACCGAAGGAAGAAGCGGTAGGCGCTTATCCGTCCGGTGAATAGAGCACGGAATTAGGATTTAGTAGTTACAAGGGAGTTAGGAAAACAGGCGTAACTCCCAAAACAACCTATATAGGAGGGAGGCCAACACCCACGGACTAAATGCCCTAGTCCAACCTCCGCTCCTCCGATGCCCATTTACGAAATTACTACCTCTATTCACGGACGGAGATTTTTTTACTAATTTACTATATGCTATTTTGGTTGCAATCAAGTCATGAGAGATCTGCAGGGGAAATAAGAGTCTGGAAGTTGCAAGTCTAAAGCAACTAGTCCTCCTGTCTTCCCGGGGACTTAGGACTTACAGGCTTGTTGAGAATTCCTAGTGTTAACCGCGTAGTGTTCTTTACAAAACCGTGCCTTCTTCTCTTGTAACTCTTTATAAGGCGTCGGTAGCAAAAGAAGTTCGAAACAATGCCTATCTTAACCCCTACGTGGGAAGCTACTGATGAGACACAGCCCGTCCTGAAGAGAGATGCGTAGTCCAGGGTAGCTTCCAGCTAGATCCGTTTAAAACCGACCTATACTTTCTAATTCTAGCCCTTTCGGTCCATTTCTCTCCATTACCCAGATCTGGTATGCGAGAATAAAATGACATATAATGAGATGGCTGGGGGAAGAGAGCAAAGATGAAGGAAAACCTTGCGCTTATCCTTATATTATGATATTTCCCAATCTTTGAACATGAGATTTCGGCAGTGAAGTCAATCTTAGCCTACGTAGAAGCCTAATTGATAGACCATCTCTGCCATTAGTAGACCTGTAACGGATTGAATTCATTGAAGTATAGCCGGCAAAAGCCATATACGAAGTAGAAAGCCTTCTTATTTTCTCTTCTACTTTACCGGGGAACTAGCTCTTAAGGAATTGATTTAGCTGTTAAAGAAATAGCATTTTCAGGCAGAGATTCTTACTTCTATTTAGTGGTGCATACGAAACCCCCTCAGGAATGAACTCTGGGACTACAAAGTCCACTATAGATATTGAGTTAACGAAAGGCCCCAATCATCCCATAGAATCTATTCTATAACTTGGGGATGAAAGCAACAAAGAAGTGTCTTAATGCCTTAGTGCCCCGAAAGATAGATTTAGATTGTTAGGTTAGAGCTACACATCTGCCCTTAGAGGAGTAAACTCTTTCTATTGCATGTGTTACGGGCGAAATAGTCTAGTTAAACCATCAACTCTTAGAGCCTTTCTTTGTGCCCCATTGCTCAATGAACTCGTCTATCGGAAAGCAGGCGCCTAAGAAAGGAGAAAGAAAGCCCTATCTAAGTAAAGCCTTCAAGGTCCTCTTCTCTTCCTAAACCCTCTTTGATTAAGATAAAGACTAAGTAGGAGTGGAGCGCTAGTCCTCATATTGACCTCTGCAGAAGGTGATAACTGCCATCTCTTTAGTGTTGGATGCCATTAAATGGAGAGAATCACCCGCTGGAGTTACTAATACCGGCTAATCAACTCCTAAACCCCGGGACTCTGACTGAGTCAAAGGTAGCTGTCTTTGATTCAGTTCAAGTGAAAGGCTATCTTTCCTCTAGGACGGGGAAGACAGTAACGAAGTCAGAGCTGTAGCTTCTCATTCTAAGCTAAGGTCGAGCTAAGCCGTCAGCCCTTTCATGTGGCTTTCTTAGGCACCTAAGGTCTTGTACCAAACACAAGATTCATCTCTCTTCCGGACAGGCTTCTAAGTCAATATAACTCCAGACAGCGGGACAGAGTCGAAACCTTTCATTTGAGATTTTATTTACGCTGAGGCGGGTTAAGTAATGGAATCAAAGGGTGTAGTAAGTTATTAGGCTTTCCGAGCCCACAGATCAGTTAGCAGCCAAAGTCTTTTCTTTCGAACTTCTTACTGCCTTACTCTGACCTACAAGAGAAGAAGCAGGACGGGATTCTTAGTCAATCTAAAACGAATTCTCCGGCTTCTCAATCTTTGGATGCTTGCAGGTCTTTATCCTCCGGTCGGTATTCTAACTCTATAGAAAACGGATGCTCAGCCTGATCTTTCTCCAGTACGGCTTCTAACTACGTCATATCAAGAAGAATCTCAGCTAAATTAGTAAAATCATTTAGTATTAGCGCTTGCAAACAAATCTGACTAGCTACCTTCTTCCTTTTAGGCTTCAGAGGGATTGATTGAAGACTTTGTAGAGTCGAAAGAGACTTGCTACTATTGATTCCTTGACTTCGAATATGGTTTACAGGTCGACTTCAGTGAAGACTACTCTATAATCTTGGATTCCTTTGAAGAAAGGAGTACTAAGGTACTTTATGACTTGGTATTAAGGATATCAACGATTGTTAGACAAGAACAATCCACTTTAACTATTTACTTCCACAACTTCTCTAGATTCGATGGAATTCTCTTGCTTAAGCACCTAGCATGTCATCACAAGAGCTACAAGCTAAAAGCACTGATGAGGAACCATAGGCTTTACGAGTTAGCTGTCTATTCTGGTAAGAAGATGTTATTCCGCTTCAGAGACTCCTTGAATCTACTCCCTGGCAAACTTAGCGACCTAGCTAAGAATCTATGCCCGGGTCTAGGCCCGAAAGGCTCTATCCCATATGAAGAGGTGAGACTGTCAAATCTGGCAAGTATGAAAGAAAGCTTATTAGACTATATGAAGCAGGACATCCTTCTCCTTGGAGGTGTAATGCAAAAAGCTCAAGAGATATATTGGAAGCTGTACAAGGTGGACATAGAAAGCAAGATAACCCTTTCCTCACTGGCTCTAACAATCTTTCGTAAAAAGTTTGACGATCCTAAGACTTTTCCAATGCCAGGAGGTGAGCCAAAATGGTACAGGAATTTAACTGGTATGGATTGAGATAATATGTTTGGCTTTATTGAAGCATATGTTACTTGTCCAAGTACTATCGACAGACCCTTTCTACCCTATCGGGACAAAAATAACACTTTAATCTTCCCAACCGGTTCCTTTATTGGAGTTTACTACAGTGAGGAATTAAAATATGCAAGAAGCCTTGGCTACACAGTGCTCCCTCTCAGTGGCTATCTCTTTGAGAATCTGATGGAAAGTCCATTTGTAAGCTTTGTTAGCTCCCTATCTGAGAGCAGACAAAAAAGTAAGGAATCAGGAAATGAAGCCTTGGACTATATCTATAAGATCCTTATGAACTCTCTTTATGGCAGGTTTGGTATCAACCAAAAGAGCACAGTTACCGATGTCTGCACTAAGGGTAGAAAGGACTTTTATGTCAAAAATACTGAATTGCTCTACGCTGATCCGCTTAATGATAAATACTACGTCGTTTCCTACTTAAGCAGTGGACGGTCGGATTATTGGAATCCACCAAGGATCTCAGCTGTCCAACTATCAGCAGCTATCACAGCCTGTGCTAGGATATATATGTACCCATATATCTCAAGAAAAGACTGTTACTACACAGACACTGACTCAGTAGTGCTTAGTGAGCCACTACCTTCTGAAGAAGTCCATTCATCACTTTTAGGGAAGTTAAAGCTAGAGCACAAAATGAAGAATGCTCTATTCTTAGCACCAAAGTCTTATTATTTTGAAACAGAAGAGGGGGCTAAGGTTACAAAGCACAAGGGGGCCGCTTCAGCCTTTGCCACAGAAAAATGGTTTGTGTCACAGTACTACGATATCACTCGGACAGAGCGGGTACTGGTTGAAACACCCTTCAAAATGGATGTAAAACACTTTAAAATCACCAAAAGTTATACTAATTATAACCTTGGTATCAAGGTAGGAACAAAGAGGAAGCCAGTCATTGACAATAATAATGTATGGTTTGATACAAATCCTTTATATGTTTTTGACTTAAGGGGACTCAATGTCTTAGGTAGTCTCCTAATTAAATATCTTTTACCTCATATCCAGCAACTCCTGCTTTCTCAATCGAAAGGTGAGCCTTAGACTTATTTTACTATTTCTTTTTTCCGATAAGGAAGTTTCGCGCCACTCTTAGGCGCTTCCCCTTCCCTAGGGTCCTATCACCCATCTTCGGAGGGTACTTGGCCACCGCCTGTACCTTACCGTGTTACTATGGTCACTATGCGGATCCTGGTTCAGGGGAAGGAAATGTTATGGTTAACTTTCCTGTCCACGACTAGATTTCCCTCTTATCTTACCGTGTAAGCCTCCAACCTATTTCCGGTGGAGAGGAGTGCGCGTTGTGCAGGGAAATCTTTACCTAATAGGTGAGGATTTCTACTAGGTAGTTAGTGTTATAGAACACTCCAAAACAGGGAATGTATTAATTTACATTTAATTGTAGCATTGTATATATACAGTGCTTAGTTCAAACAACCTGTGTTCGAATAGCACTAAGACTGACTTAGTCAGTTGAAGGCCTACTGAACGATTGTGATCGCAGAGTTGGTTTCACCCCCATCTTTGCAGTCTACCTGAAAAAAAGGATAGGCGACCGCCATCTAATGAAGTTCTCGTAGAGTTTGATCCTTATGAATTCAATCTTGTTTAGGGCAAAATAAAATGAGGGGTATGTATATCAGTTCCGTCCCGTTATGTTACCTGTATTTCTCAAGCTTACCAATAATATGCCTATAGCGCGTCCTATTCATGATCGTTCCAGTTCTGCTTTAGATGGTAGAAGTCTTCCGCCATTATGGGTTCGGTATGAGACTCCTATGAATCATAATCGTCCCCATGATCGTGCAGATAGTCTTGCGACCCTTTACCATTTAGGAGAACACGGAGTCCGTCATGTTCGCCATAGATCTGGTGCTATCTATACATTTGGGCCATGGATTCCCACTAGGAGTCTTCCTCAGATTCAAGGTGAACGGACTCCCTGGCTTCGATCGCAGGGTCTATCTGATATATTAAAAGATACATCTAGAATCAATGCATTTGGCGTTAGGGAAGCATTACGACATGCGTACAGGAAAGACACTCGCTTCGTAGTTGTTACCTGTCTTTTACTCGGTTTGGGTCTTTGGTGTATGGTTGCCCCTATGCCTTTGGCCTTAAAACCAGCTGCCATATCATCTGTTGATTTAGCTCTTTCTAAGCGAGAGGAAGCGAAGAACCCTTACCTTGCTGTTATTAGTGCAGTCTACCCAAACTTTACCAACTAAGCGGACTAAACCTATCTTCTAAGGCATATATATATGGCATCGGATAAAGTGTCCTACAACCCCATACCACTAAAAAAAAAGTACGATTTCTGAAGTTGCAATTAATGCAAAAAGAGATGAACTCATAACAGAAGCCTATAGGACTGTTCTTAGTGTAGGGATGAGCCGATCCCCAAGAAAAGAGACCGACCGACCCCACGGATACTAACTCTTCTAAATGAGCTCCTCCTATCCCGCCCCTTCCTACCCCCAAGGTAGGGACTGTAGTCCGTTTCTGACCTTCTTCCTGTGTAATGCTAGTAAATAGAAATGGGTATCTGCTTAGATGTCCCCGATTGTTCTCCTGCGTTAGTTGATTAAGGACCGAACTTTAGTATCTATGGGTGAGAGCCGTAGGAAATTCTTTCGATGAGCTCATACTTTCTGGGGCTATGCCCTAGTCTCTCGTGAGCATCTTCTTATTTCCTAAGCAGCGAACTAAAAGGAGTTGTAGTTTAGTTCTTCTCTTTCTATTTAGGCGGATACTTTTAGAATGCTAATCCCTGGTTGTGTGCTTTGTAAGTTGAATGGTTAGTTTGGTAGTTGATACTTCCTTTCGTTCTTAAAGGAATTAGGATGCCAAGATCTTAGATAGATTGCATTACACGATCTAAAAGAACGGTGTTTCGGTTCTCTTTGTGCTTGTAGTGTCTAATGCTTTCCTCAGCCCAGGGTTTGGCCCATCTTACTAGGTCCCCTTCCTCGCTCGCTTTTGTCTTGAGCTAAATTGCCCTTACTTCGCTCCTTCGGAGCGAAGGAAGTTGTGTCAACGGGGAAAATAAGAAGTAATAGAAGATTGATTGAAGTGCCTCACTACTGGCGTGTCGCTTTGCGAGCGTGTATAGTTCGGGGCGTAAGTCCTCGAGAAGCGATCCCAAGAACAAAGGTTGTGGGGTCTTCGATGGGTGTGATTCAAGAAAATGCCCCACTCGTTCCCCTTCCCTTTAATAGATATATCCAGCCCGTTGGAAAGATTCTTTGCCACATGGCTCCGCTACGACTCATCAACCAAGGGACTGATGCTTGCCTGACGTTCTGATGTCCAGACTCCTTGCCTTCTTCTTTTGCTAAAGAACAACTTCGTTTAGTAGATCGCTTGAGCGCAGATGAATGAGTCTACCAGGTTATCATCCACAATATGTTTAGGTTTTCTTGCATTAAAGGTAACTGCTGCTCTTAAGGACTACTCGACCTAACAAGCAACGGACTGAGCGCACTAGCGCGAAAGCAAAAAAAGATGAAAGTGGGAAACAACGTTGCAAAGCGATTCATAATCCACTTTTGTATACGCCCTCTTCACACCAGTACCTCTGTCCCGACATTTGGTAAGATAGGGGGAATGCCTACCAAAGGTAAAGGGGAGCCTTCATGCAAATCTATTGAAGGGTCACCTACGTTAGCTGGTGTCCACAGTGCCAAAGTTTCAACCAAGATCCTTTTGCTCCGTGCTGGTAGCCGGCTTTCACTCCAGATTTTAGTGACAAGAACGTCTGTCACGTGCGTCCCTAGGACTGGGCCGGATTCGAACCGACCAAGAAAAGGCAAGTCAAGTGCCATTCTTCTAGGCCAAAGACAGTCCAATCTCATCTATGTCGAAGGGGCAGGTACGTAGTCACTCGAGCGAAGCGACAGCTAATATCATATATGCAATTATCCATCTAGATGGGGCTAGGTAGCACTAAGAACTTTAGGAAGTTTCCTGCTGCCAAATGCACATTTTTACGGGTTCATCTTCAAGCCGTGTTCTCGCGCTCAAACACAGTTTTGAAATCAGACAAATGACCCTCTCTACAGGGAAAGACTTCACAACTACATCGTCAATATACACCACCTCTACGATGTTTACAATAAAGTAATGGAAGATGAGGTTCATTGCTCGCTGGTAGATAACTCTAGCGTTATTCAGACCGAAGGGCATCACCTGCCAGCAGAATAGTCCGTCTGTCCAACAGCACCAGCACCCGGACAACGGAACGCTGTTTTTGCCTCGTCCTCTTTGGAGATGAAAATCTGGTTATACCCTAACGTCCATGAATGACAGAATTTTTTGCCCAGCAGCTCTGTCCACTAACAGATCAGCGATTGGCATTGGGTTCTCGTCTTTTGGTGGGGCAACATTTAGATTCCGGAAATGCATTCTTTCCCGGCTTTTTGTTGGGGCAAAAATACGAAAGATAAGGATCTAATGCGAACCTTGACGCCCGACGGGCGATAAAGGTAAGGTAAGGGACGGAACCAATGCTGTGTGGAAAGATGCAACGAGGAAACCTCTTCCCGTCCCGGTCGAAAGCCGTGCAAAGACGTAATAGGATACTGCATCTCGTAACGGTAGAAAGAGGAAAGGCTAAGCGAAAAAGGTTAAGATTGCTTAATGAGTTATGGCCACTAGTCATTCGGATTTCTCCTTACTCATGTAAGTATTCTCACTGGGCATTTAGCTAGCCTATATCTCCGCTTTCGCTTCCGTACTCAACCGTCTCTCTCCTTAGTCCGATCCTAGCCTCTATTGATTGAGAGGGTTGAAGACTCCTTTTATGCAATTATGAATTCCACGGAACTTTCTCGATTCCAACGCACCTTATCCTTTTGGAGCTGACGTAACAAACTACGCGAGCCTCCCGACGAAGCCAACATAAATCCTATCCGAATAAAAAAAATAAAAGGCAGTTTCATTATGGTGGTATACCAGCCGCCTGTTCTGGAACTTCCAGTTCCAATCGAAGCATATATATCCGTAAATGGATTTGTATGTATAGCCACTTCAGTCGTGCTCGTTGTTTCTCGAAAGTATCTTTTTTCTGGGAACATGGTCAACCAGAAATTATTATGTTCGCGATTCTTCATCCGCCGATGCAGAAAATGCTCCAGTTTTCCATTCTCATATGAGGCCGGAAAGTTTATTGGCAACAGGTCGGCACGAAGTGATTCATCATGCTCAAACATGAGGCGATCGTTCGTTAGGGACGGTTTATATATCATCAAATTCCCACAAATGGAATGAGAAGTGGGTCCATGTAAATGATCGAGACCTCGCAAACAACAACGCTCCTTCCCCATATGGAGTTCGGAACCCAAAGGCAATCGTTGAGTGAACTGTATCTTCTTTGTGTTAGTTGACCTAAGCCGCACCATTACTGCTGGGGTGGGGCTCGGCCTCCGAACCGTACGTGGGACGAGTTTCTGCCTCATACAGCTCGGGCCGAAGACCGGGGGAAGTTTAGGAGAGATGGGGAGACCCAGCAGCTGCCGGTCGGGGCGGGGATAAGCTTGTGAAGAAGCAAATCCCCCCCCAAAAAAAAACCGATCTATAGCGCTAGCGCTTCGCGTTCTTTCTATTTCATCCCATTTTTTTTCGGGATAGGCGGCTAATACTAATCTAATAAGTGAAGTAGTTGTCGTCTGACCAATTGGCTCGAACACCAGACCGCTCGTGCCCGCCCATTCTGTCTCGCCCTAAATGGAATGGCTCTCTTAGTTACGCTGCGCCCCGTTCCGAGTCCCCACGTCCGCTCTTCTCCGCCCGCAACCCAAGAAGTTGGCTTTGCCAACACAACATTAGGGCCGTCCCCTTCATTCTATGCCGACCCCGGCCCGGGGCTGGCTTTTTGGGAAGCCCGTTCCCACCGCGCTCACGGCCCGGCTGGCCTTCCAGCGGTAGTGGGAATTCTCCCGTTCCCTGGTCAAAGACTTGGTTGGATGCGGGATCTACTCCACGAGGAGCGGTACGGACGTAGATGATATCATCACGACCTCTCTTTTCGTACCGCTAGGGATGCTTAACGCCACTTCGCCAACTGGCGTTACCTGCGCTTTCGTGTCTCTCAGTGTGGTCAGCACTGGGTGTTTCCGAGCAGCGAGGCTTACACCCATTCGCATTAGTTCATCCAAAGTTCCTTACCCTTATGCACGAATTCTTGAATAAGCCATCTTCCTATCAAGGTTAAGGAGTCAACTGAGCATCTCAGCGGCGGGATTGAATACCCGGATCGAATCAGAGTTCACGCCGCCCGCCCTGAACAAATAGGAGGCGTGGGCCACAGGTCGCACATAAGCCGCCGGGTCGCACGACAGAAGAACACCCAACATACAGATGCACACTCCTCCATGTGAAATATTCATCTTCATTGGAGCTTTTTGGTGGTAGTCGTGACCAACAGCCATCAGCTGTCGGCTCGTTGGTAAGGCGAGAGCTTCAAGGATTTCAGGTGGCACACCCCACACACAAGCACCACCCGACGAAGGGGGGACGGGGAAAGCTACAGGCCCAAAACCTTCGACCCTTCTTTCTAAATGGGGGTGCCCGGAGCACCTCATCTTGTCATTTCGTCGTTGCTCATTCCCGTTAGGGTTAGGCCGAAGTGTTTGGCGTTTCCTTCTCCGCGCCCGCTCACGCTTTGCTGACCTATCGCGTGGTAAAGAGAAGAGAGTACGAAAGAATAGTAAACAGAGCACACCGCAGAAAGATTCGAAATATGAGAAGTCCCCCTTGGATTCGAGAAGAAGGAAATGAAGAACGGGAACGAAACTAAATGAGGCGTTTCTAGCTCTAGTTTCGGATGAGCTTCCCCCAATTATGTCTGGTAATAGAATAGGGCGGCTTGCTCTGACTAAGACTCCAATTTTTGCTCCGTCCATAGAGCGTATGAATTTCCTGGAATGTAGATAGACCAAAAGAGGGAATGAAGGGATAAGAATAGGAATTATAGTACCATTGGAAGAAGGGGCACCTGTGGGAACATCTCTACTGACGAACCATTTCAATAGTAAGGGTGCTGCCGTGCCACGAGGCACGACCATAGAAGTAATGAAAAAGAAAAAGTTATGTAGTTGGACCATCTGCTCTATCCGTTCGAGTTTCGCTTCTCTAGAGAAGATGAGACGCTAAAAATGAAAGTGTTCGCAACGCATACCGAAAGGATACCAATGAAGCCGACCATTAATGACTAGTTCGAACACCAGGAGCGGTCTGATCAAATAAGGGAGCAGACCGCTCTTAGAAACATAAAACAAAAGCAAACTCTCATAGTTCGGAGCCCAGCTCCAACTACTTCTTCGTAAGTAAGGTGAGGTACTTCTTTCGGTTTTTTTAGGGGGTCGCCCTTCTTTTTGTTGAAGTAGCCACGACTTTGGTCGTAGTCAGTTCAAACACATAAACCCGCAGCCATGTTGATCAAAATGACTAAGTTTCATGACTTGACCAGTCACTCGCCCTCGTATTAGAAGATCATCTCACCCTGTGGTCGACATTCCATTCCCCTTAGTCGTAGGTGCTCGTTCTATTCTAAGTCATTCCACGCTAAAACCTCTAATCCACTCTTTCACCAGCTAATCCATAAGGAAGTTGACTTTGCCAACCCTACCTTCTTCTTTTTCTTTCTCTAGCTCGGACTAGCAGGTTGGCTTAATCTAAACTTACTTACTATATATATATGAAAGAAAATCCCCAGGGAATGACTTTTCATCTAACCTTGCTTACTTCTAAAACCTTGCTTTGAACTTCCTTACTTGATAGCACGTGGGATTACTAGATCCTTACTTACGATATAATATCCCTGGGGAGAAAAGAGGGACTCACTAGCTTACAGATTAGCTCGTGGGCTGGTTTGCTTCTTTGATACTGGTTCTACTACTACTCCGGGTTAGAGCGCTGGATTAGCGGCTTACGGATACGATACAAGACAGGGCTACAGGGTTTGCAAAGGGGTAGCTTCTTCCTATAAGGCTGGGCACGTGGGAATGACTAGCTCTTGCTACGGAACGGAGTAAGAAACTTATTCTAGCTCTATCCTATAAGGCAGGGCACTTAACTTATTCGTCAGCGCAGGGCTAGCTTTGAATCACCTTCCCTACTCCTCCAAGGCTCATAGGCTTACTTACTACTGGCTTAAAAGAGAACCTTCCCCGTGGGAGAAAGAACCTTGCTTACTCTAGCCTTTGAACTTCCCTGACCCTTTTTCATATCCCCTTGGACTGAAGCTTACTTGATTAGTTGCTTAGCTGGCTTGCTTCTCCTAGCACCAAGGTAAATCCTAAAAGGCATGGGAAAAAGAAAGATGCACAGTGACAGCCCGGGTCAAGGATATACCCGAGCCCCTCTTGAGAACACTCACTGAGTACCGAATAGAAAAGACTTGTAAATCATTCGACACACATGTGTTAAGCATATAGCCAATAGCTTCTTAGCGATTAGTTACTGCCTATAAGCCCTCTGACTTAGATAGATGCAAGGGAAGAAAGAAGATCAAAGTAAGGACGCTAAGAATAATGATACCTATTACAAGTTAAAAGCCTGACTAAATGAAGGATAGATCTAAGAGGCAATCAGAGTTTTATTTACCAGACTAGACTCAGTCAGGCATTTACTTAGCTATCTAAATAAAGGAATAATTCAACTACAAAGATAGCTTCTTTTCGAGACTTATTACAGCACTTATGACTCATGAGTATAGCTGGAAGCCTCACTGCCGATCGCCTGTTTCCCTATCTTCCTAAAGAAAGGTTTTTGGTAACAAAGGTATAATAATAATAGATAAATCAACATTCGCATAGAATCGAGTATCGAGTTTGCCCACCAACTTGAACATCCACTGAGACAGGACCAACCATCCACAACTACTGCTTTCTAGTCTTCTCCACCTAAAAAGGTTGTTGGTGTCTGCTCATAGCTTCTTGTTCCTCAATCTAATTGATCGTATATATCACTCCGATCACCTATCAGTACCAGGCTTGGCATTCTCAGGTGGCTTCGCCGCAGGTACCATACCGGTTGTTTACGGCTTTTTCCATTGAGTGAGCGTCTTCGAGTTCGACCTAGTTACTCTCTCTCGGCTTTTCGAATGAAAACTCAAAGCCATAGCGAACTTTTTCAGGGCTGGGCGAATCTGGCGCTTATAGAGTACAGCGGCACCACGCGAAAAAAAAAAAGTTAAACAAGGCGAAGGGAGAATGGCATATCAAACTGAAACAACGGGTAATCCAGATAAGTCCCTTTGGAGGAAGAGCAACGCTGGGAGGGAGAACTGGAATGCGGTATCTAAATTGATAGTTTGATCGAGGACATGAAGGCTAGGGTACCTTCCTAAACTGAGATTTCAATCTCAAAAGGCTTTGCAAAGCCTTTTTGGCTTCAAGGATGTCCGGAGAAGTGGTCCAAAGGAAGAGTCTTTCGGGTCTATACCCATATCCGTTGTTCCCGTATCGGGTGTTACAGTAACCCGTGCTTCTCTCTTTCCTCGTCGAATTCAAACTTCTTTGTTATGTTAGTTAATAGGCTAGCGGATTTCATCCGCTATGATTATGATTGGTATAGGACGCGTGGGATTATTGATACATGCAATGAGGATGGCTCTCGATCTGGTGCATCATCTTTTGAGTCTAGATTGGCAGTCATAGGAACTCTCGCTTTCTCTGGCACACCAGCTTTTGAGATCGAGGAAAGCGTGCAAGCAGCAAGTCTATCTCTTTCTTTCCCGTTCCTGAAATCACAGAAGATGACATGCCAGGAGTCCTTTTTAGGGGATTGGGAAAAGTTTTTCCCGTTCTCTTTAGTTCTATTTGAACTAAGCCGAATCGCTATCTAAAGTTACAGAAAGAACTAAAGTAGTACTCTCTTTTGCCCTAATGTAAAGCCCTTTAAACCACCTACTGGTCCTATTCCGACAACACAGAAAAAGGGCTCTCTCCTTACTCAGCTCAGGATTTTCTTGACTTTGGGACTGAGCTAATATTAGAATCAAAGATGACGTGTGCAAAGCTGTATCGAACTTCGAAAGAAGTGGAATCAGTCTTCTCCGAAGAAGGATTCCTACTCGCAGGCTAACTAGTAGAACTATAAAGCCCTAAACGCCCTTCGTTACGCCCCGCTCCGCACCTTAAGGGGAGAAAGCAGGTTTTGTTGGGTTCCATTTTCATATGCTTAATAACACATGTGATTGGAGAAGTAAAGCACCTGGTTTTTGTCCTCTTATTCCGGAGGTGAGAAACCTCTTTCCCAACCTGATCTATCAGGCGTAAACTTCTTTCGTAAAGCACTGTTCAAGCTAGTGCAAGGAAGAAGGTGAGGAATCAGGCGGCGAAGAATCAGAAAGAAGGTCAAATTCCAGTTTGATTTCCATGCCTGCAGGAAAGATAGAAGATCGAGAATGCCGAACTAGC
>OY979714.1:992500-1020000 GCA_963855925.1 Inga laurina | reverse complement strand
TCCTCTTCAAGGATAGCAAGGCAGTCGCTGGGAGGTACATCAATCAGACTTTACGAAGAAATCCTGAGGCCACTCTTGGCCAGATAATCAGCCAGTCTCATGGCTTCCCTAAAAACATGCTTCAGGGACACCACCCACTCTTCAAGCAAAAGCTTCTTTCTTTCTGATAGAATTTCATAATATGGGTGACCATCAGTACTTTCTCTAGTGAGGAGGTTGACCGCTTCAGCACTATCACTGTCAATTTCCACCTTCTGATGCCCCTCTTCCTTACACCATAAGAGATTCTTCCTGATCCCTTGTATCTCTGCTATCGTGACCGGCATCTTACCCAGATTCTAGATTTTTCCCCTAATCCACTTGGATTCATGGCATGGTCTCAGTCCACCACAAGCGGCTATACCTTCCATGTTGACCGCTCCATCGTAGTCTTGACTACGATGATCTTTCTCTGGTGGTTTCCAGGTTAGCATGCTGGAGGGATCAAGCCAGCAATAAGCATTTCTTTATCAGTCGAGTGGTTAGCTATACACCCAGAGGTTTGCAGTTTCCTGATAAGTAGTCAGTACCAAAGGGAGAGGGCTTCCTTTAGCTACTTTTGCCCCTATGCTTACGTGCGAGTGCCATGCCTGTGAAAAGCAAAACCTTAGTGAGTGAGAGGGTCGAAGGAGAAAAGAGCTTATTAGCCTATCGGTCGAGACTCTTTCAGTTGCACTAGTGGAGAAAGAAATGGGCTTCTTGGAGGCCATCGGGTCCCGGTGCTTTAAACGCACCCATAGAGTTTAAACACCATGAGCAGCAGGATGTTGAGGTCCGAAACGAATTTCAAAAAAGTATTGCTTTCGCAGTAAGACTGAAGTTCCAGGTTCAAGGGATAGGTCTTAACCAGCAATCAAACTCAAGAGTTTCCTATACATAGTTAGCTTTACTGAACAAGGCAGTCATCGTGATTCAATTTCTTTCTTTCTTACTCGATAGGGAAGAGAAGAGATAGGAACTGAAATAGAGAAGTGAGGAAGTTCAATAGTGAAATATCGGAATCAGAACTCTTCTTTATCTGATGATCGTTCTCCCCGTAAGTCACTTCACTCTCCCTAGGGTAAATAAGATTGATTTATCGGAGCGAAGACTTCTGCTAATCTGTCTGACGCCTCTGGAGTCTCCTTCTTATCCCTTCCTTCTTCGCTGATCATTTCAGAGCCATTATCCACTTCTTCCTCCTAAATTTCAACAACGGGAGGGGGATCTTCTTCCTCAGTTCTTATCTTCACCTTCTTCGTCGATCCATTGTTCTCAGGATGTGGCGGAGGTTCTTCTTTCTCACAAAGCTCAACGGCGACAGTGCACTCCATTTTCAGAGAGAGACCTGTCTTGAAACGGCTTTTACAATCCTACACTTGCCTTATCTTACCCTTGACTCTCTCTCTCGATAGAGACTGAAAACTGTACCAATAAGAGCGAATCGTTGCTGTAGTCGATTGCTCCGGAATTGGACACCTTCCCCCAACAGCCCAAAATTCCATATCATGATGGCGGAGACAAAAGAAGTTTGGGGCGCAGTTCGCTCCTCGCTTTTGTTCAATTATAAATAAATAACAAACAAGTTTGATGGAGATTTGTAGCATCATTCAAGTAAATACAGATTGAGATCGTAGAAACATGAGCTTGTGATATAGCTACACCTAATTCCAGACCGGTTAATGCAAGAACTATAAATAAAGGACCAAGATCTCCTATGAAATAGAAAAGATCATTCATACATAGCATAGTCCAAGCGGACCCACTTAAAATCTTTACTGAACTATGACCGGCCATCATATTAGCAAATAAGCGTATTCCTGAGCTTAATGCGCGAAAACAATGAGGGATTAGCTCAAGGAGTACTAAAAAAGGTGCTAACGGCAGTGGGACTCCTGCGGGTAATGAGAAGCTTAAAAAATGAAGCCCATTTCTTTGAAATCCCACTATAGTAATGCCAATAAACATAGAAAATGAGAGACCCAAAGTAATGAGAAAATGACTTGTAACTGTGAAGCTATAAGGTATCATACCCTGGGGATTACAAAATAACGAAAAAGTCAAAGTGACCGAGATGCAAGGGAAAAACTTTTGTTTAACATTTCCAGAAAGACCACCAATTTGTTCGTTTACCAGGTTCGGCACGAAATCATAAATAAGCTCTACCAAGGATTGCCAAGCATTTGGTACTGACTTTCCTCCTCCATTTTTAGTAACAAAATAAATAAGAAGTAAGAACAAACTGAGACTTAGCAGCATAAACAAAGATGGATTTGTGAATGAGAAATCAAAGTCACCCAGATGCATTGGAATCAATGGGATTATCTCAAATTGATCCAACGGGCTGGAGATGCCCGAGTCTACACTAGAATCGTGAATAGTACTCGTAGATGGATCCGTAGTATTTGTAATCCTAGTACTAGAAGTAGAAGCTGTATCACTCGAACTTGAGTTAAGACTATTCTCATCAAATAAAAAGATGCGTCGAACGTTGTTAAACATAGTGATTGATTCATAAAAAAAAATTCCCTCCAGACAGACTGAACTCCGAAAAGCCTGTAGGACTAGTCTTTTTTTTGACTATATATGTGGTTGGTTGTTGACCAACAGAAAGCATGGGAAAAAGACCAAAGATGAAAGACTAACCAAGATTTTATGCTTCTTCTTCAGTCCGGGCAAAGGATTACCGGCTTCGCGAGACCTTTTCGATCTACTCATAGCCTTGCTCTATATGGGTCCTTGCTTTCTCGATCAACTAACTTCGTGCTGAAGAAAGACGGGTCCTTGAAATTCTTGTATTGTACCTTTCGTTGGGTACACTTCACACCAACCCAATCAGCTCAAAAGTGGAGTTGCAAAAGCGAACGAGAGAACGAAAAAAGCTAGTCGGAACGGAAGGATAGTAGAGGAGATGTGGAGGAGCTTTCGTTGGGGAGCCCCTCTCACCTACGCTATTCTCAAACGGGAGATCGGGATCGGTATCGGGGGGGAGCGATGAAGAGGGAAGTGGGTACTCCGAGGAAGGGAGCCTACCTCGTCGAAGCTGACCCATTTAGACTAAACTGAGACCAAACTCACAAAGAGAGACATGGAAGAATGCGGCGTAGATTAAGGGGAGGAACTAGCGCCCCCGAGTCTAGAGTCGCTATTCGAAGAAGTGACTTTAGAGAATATTTCCATCTTTCTCCCGTCTGATCTTAAGAGAACTGGGGAAGATGCACTGTAATGAAAGTCATTCTATTAATCTATTAATAAGACATTTCATAACTTACTTGCTAAGTAAGATACCAAGGAGAGGTGCTTTCTCGCCTCATTGTTTTCCGTGAGATTGAAAAAGCAGTCGATTTTGGATGTGAAAAGTTTCATGTATAGATAGATGAGTAGTTCGTCTTCAAGTTACTAATATGGACCCAGGGAGCCAAAGACTATAGCAATGTGCAGATTCTCCGATACTAGTTATTTTCAGAGAATAGAGTATGTGTTTCCTGCTGTTAACTCACGGAAGTCAGTTTCTTCTTCGAATTGCATGCAGGCGATTTGGCCCATTTTTTCTTTCCTCTTTCTCTTTCTATACTAAATTACGTAATCAGGGCTAAAGCACATACATATAGAGAGGTGCAAAGGACAGATGTGCCAGTTATCTAATCATTACCAGGATCTGCCAGCGGTATTTGATTGAAATAGATTAATAATAACGTTATAGTAACTTCTAACTTCATCCAATCAACTACCCATCCAATGCCTCTCCGACTCCTGACTCCGCTTAGTCATTAATAAGCCGATGAGCCATACCGGTGAAGCAAGCTTACCGATGACCCGACTCACTCAAAGAATGGATGAGAAGCATGAAATCCCTGTAGATCGTTTCATTTTTCGTTTCTCGCAAGCAGGAATCGAACCTGCGCTAGCGGATCAAGTCACAAGCTTATAGACATAAAAGACTTTTTCTACTTTTTTTTGTTACAAAAGTGGAGGCCCATAAGGGCCAGAGAGGTACTACACTCCGATTACACACAGAAATAAAAGACTGATCGCCCTACCGATGAAAGAGAGATAGTGATTCGTTGATGTTGATGAAAGAAATGATTGGTTTCACTTTCACGACATGGAGTTGAACCATGATCGACCGTGATCGTGAGAATTGCCTAGAGCTTCTTGGCCCACGTGTCCCGAACGAACTAAATCGCCCAGTATATGTGGCACAGAGGCTACTCCACTAGACTCTAGATTTTGGTATGATATATCTCTAATTACATCCAGCGTATGATTCACACTCTAGCGAAAGAAAAATCAACAACATCAGAAACATCAGGAAAATTAGCACCGACCCCTGACCTACGGCATGGAGCTGAAAGCCTCCGACTAGGCGAACCACCAGACCAAGCCAGACGAGAAAGAGAGAAGGAACGACAGGGGACGGTAAAGGGAAGAAAGGAGGATGAAGGGCATCTTTCTTAGCTTAGCAAGGCTGGGAGCTCTAACAAAAAGAGGGTTTGATCACCATGATTGGCACACTTTGACGTGACCACCCTGCCTATCGCTAGCTGCCCATGATTCTCTGTTTGAGGATCTATCTGTGGAAAGGATGATTCTTATTATAATGCTTCAAAATCAACAACTAAAACGGAAGCTCTCACAATCTTTAAGAAAGGGCTATTTTATAGCTGTCAAAGCACGATAACAGAATGATAGGTCAAGACCTGACGTACCAGCTTACTTAGTCTTTGACTTAATTTAGGGGCCATTCAGAGCCTTCTTTAGTCTTGCTGCATGACGAGCTATTCAATCAGGAGAACCGGCTTTGTTTTATGTCTTCCTGTTTCAGGTAGCTTGCTTTAGTTTTGTTTTCTTCCTTTCCCAGAAAGAAGCATCATGAGAGTTAGCGGTACAGGCCATAGCTGTGCAGCTTTAGGGGCCCGGTCAATCAATCAAGGGCGCGAGCCTCTATGCACAAGGCTACTCTGCAGAGAGAAGTTCCAACCACGAATGAATGCATGGCGAGTCTGTCAACTCACTAACGCTCGCGACTCCCGTAGGTCGACTACCTTACCTTCCCCACTCACCAACACCTCTCGTGCTTCCATGCCCACCTACCTCGTGGAGTATACTCCACTCGTTCTCTCCTTTCTTTTGCCCCTCTTTAAAGTAAAGCTGCTTCTTAGAGTTGGCTTTTGCAATTGCAATCTGTCTCTGGCTCCTCGCTTTGTCTAGACAGCGATACAAGCAGTCCCCTCGTTGTAAAACCTTTTGTTTTCAATTTCATAACTGAGGGCAACCGGATGCACTCCATTGTGCGAGTTTCCAATGATGCCAAGATATGGGGTAAGATCTTTCGTTTCGAGTCGGAGGAAGAACATAGTTCTAGCTCGTTTTTAGGGTTGTTAGCCTTGGCAATCTAGAATAATATTATCCTCCTTCCTCCTTCTTTGTAAATGAAGAGTTCTATCGAGGAAGCCATTGCGCTTTCCCATTCATCCCGCTAGTGCAAAGCCTTCATATGAGAAAGAAACCAGCGAGATACATGGATCTAAATATAAAGAAAGGGTTTTTTCAAGTCTAATATTACAGGCTTCAGTTCAGCTGTTCCTAGACCAGAACGAACGGTCGGGTAAGCCGGTAAGCCCATCAAAGTAGGCGTGTCTTTCCATTTCCTTGTCTCTAAAAAAGAGAAGAAAGAGGGATTACCTCGATTATAAAGTCAAGAACTCATAGAAAGAATTGGATATGATTGGTTTTGAATTCCTTTCTAAGGCTTGACCTGCTATAGATATAATAGGAAGCTCTGGAAAGCATGCAACAAAGCCAACGAGAAGCTTGATTCCATCAAAACAAACCCAGCCAGCCTTTGAGGGTTCCTGTCGAGGTAGACTCATCTGAGTCTGAACCCGCTTCGAGAACCAGATCTCATTGGGAAGGAAAAAGAGGACAAAGCCGCTCGAAGTGCGCCTTCCTCTCTTTGGACTTGACACTGAGATAGTTAGTAAGCTTCTACGCTATGATCTTTCTTCTCTTATTCTAATTAGAATAGAAGGATAGATCACTCATAAATGCTACAATTATGCCCACAATCGGATGCTAGAGGAACTGAACTGCCAATATGTATATAAATATCTTAAGTATGAAAGGGATCCCCTAATGCCCATATTAGCAAAATCTGACTCAATATGAACTGCACTTAGACTTGCCTCTATGGCTTGTCTTTCTAGTGGACTGAGAGAGCGAGCTCTAATCTAAAGGAAGAAGCAACTCACATACTTCATGTCAGATCTTAGAATGGATGCACAGAATCCACAGCTGTTGAATCCGATCTTTGAAAGAAGGAAGAGGCATATGCCAGAACAGGTTTCACGAATGAATCCCTGTTAGGACAAATAAGCTGCTTGGGTCTCCCTTGGTTTGCTAGAATAGACTCTTAGATGGACAGAATGCCCCATTTCAGTCTATTGGTACCTAGAGACAATACAATCTTGACTTTCTTTCCTAAGCTTTAATGTGGCGAAAAGCAAGGGACTGCAGGAGGTATAGCAAGCGCAGTCGGTAGTCTGGTCTGATGTATGCTATGTTGTGTACTCGACCCGACATGTGCTTCGCAGTTGGGATGGTTAGCCGATATCAGAGTCATCCAGAAAGTGCTCATTGAGCTGCAGTAAAGAGGAAATTTCGACATCAAACGGAACCAAAAAACTAGCTTTGTGCTACCAAGGTGGAAATCTCAGTTGACTGGATATAGTGATTCAGATGGGTCTGCTGATAGGGATGAACGAAAACCCACTTCTGGCTACACCTTCATACTTGGCGGAGGAGCCATTACGTGGTGTAGTAACAAATCAGGAAATCCTTATCCATGATGGAATCAGAGTTTGTAGCCTGCTCAGTTGCAGTGATGGAGGCTATATGGTTAAGGAGATTCTTGCAAAGTTTGGACATTCCGGGACATATAGATAAAGCCGTTGTGATCTATTCTGATAACACGGCTGCAATAGCTTATGCAAAGGATCTCAAGTTCCGTGGTAGAAAAAACACTTACATGGACACCCGACTTCACTTCATTTGGTTATGAAGTCTATCTCCACCTATGAAATGGTTGCTGACCCTTTGACCAAACTCATTTCTAGAGATGCGTTAAAAAGGCATGTTAGGAGTTTGGGATTGCGTAGGATTTGATATACTTTAAAAAGTATATGTTGAAAGGTAGCTACGGAATTGCTCCTATTACAAATCCCCGGGGATTCACTCCTACCTTATAGTTACCGCCTCGTGGGTGGGTCCTTCAACTGGTATGAAATCACTAATGGGAGGCGGTTATCTGAAACCTTAACATAGTCATATTCAAGTTATCCCAATAGTCAATGAGCAGGAAGAGGTTTAGGAAGTTAATTCAAGCAAGAAAGGAAAGTCCATTGACTTGGCTACGCCACACCAACCCTATTCTTCCCAGCGAGAAAGAAGAGTTCACAGCTACCGGCGTGGAATTTCAATAATTTCCGTTTAAAGAGGAGATTAGGGATTAGTCACACCTAGGTTAAGCAGCTGACTTCGCCCAAAGGATGATACTAGGAAAGGTACCGGCTCAAATGGGATAAATTGGAATCGCTTTTTGCTTTATTCTCCTCTTGTCGTCAAGATATATATTATTGCACTTACGAAATAGGCTTCTTTCTTCTTCGCTTCGGTGGGGTTATTTAATTGATAAATACTGTGCTAATAAAGAAATGAAAAGGTGGGCAAGGATGGTGACTAAGCCGAATCCCCGGAGCGCGATAACTACACTCTTAGAATCTCTTACTAAGCCTGTGTAAGAGCTCTATGCCTTTGCCTTAGGTTTGGCAACGCAATGTCCAAATCGGGAGAAAGGAGAGCTGTTGGTTAGGAAGTTCTTAATGGGATTGATTACCTTCCCTGCCTCATTTCGGCATAGCTGTACACAAACTGAACAACATTAAGGAAGGGTACAGTCGCAGGCTCGCTTAAGGCGGATCTTCCGTGAACAAAATTGGAACCCGGATCTAGACCCGTCCGAGAAAGGACAGAAGGAGATAGAGCGGATCCCTTCTATCAGTGAAGCACATCGCTCGTACAAGTCAAGCTTCGCTGACATCCCAGCTCGCGTTTTCGACAGAGATAGTCCAGCTTTGTCATCAGATGTAACGGGTCCGACCTAACCTAACTCATTCGGGAAAGGTTCCTTTTCTCTTCGAATCTCGTGGAGCGGTCCAAATCTACAAACGTATGAAGAAGTCGTTTCATAAGCTGTTTTAGCAGCTGAATCAGTCAAATTGACGCTTCAATCGGGATATTGTCTCTTTTCTCAGTTGGGTCATTTTCAGCAGAGGTTATCTTTCCTTGTGTGGTCCGCGTTGAGTGGCTTATCCCTGGCTCGTACCTGTTAAAAGTCTTTCTCAAACCAGGAGTGCAGTTTGGTTTTAGTAAGAAGAAAGAAGACGAGACTATGGCATTGGTTTTCACCAAATCGATAAAGAACGAACTCAGGTGCACCATACACCAACGCTATGGCAGGAGTTTGAGCTCCGCGAAAGGTGTGCTTCCAATTTAGCTTGTTTAGAAATTTTCTTTTTTATGATACAAAACTCAGGATTTGGTTCTAAACCATATATATATAATTAGATAATCAAGGTGAAGACGTTGATTCACCTTCAGTGGAAGGCAACCTTTATCAGCATGTGCGGGCGAAGTTCAGTATCGTCGTAAATAATGATCTAGCCATAGACGAGAAGACGGCATCCGAAAGGCATCGGGAAGACTAATATAATAGAGTAGTGGCCTAAACTTGACTCCGCCATCGAAGAGCTCTGGCTCTAATGTACTATTCGTAACGACGCCGACGCCGGGGGAACAAAGAGATCCCTTCGAAGTTGGTCAACCATTAGAGTTCACTAGAAAGCCGAACCGAAGTTCTGCGCTCTCGCCCCCGAGAGAATGGACGTTTAGAATCCCATGTGGGTAGGTTTCAGTACGGCTTGCCAATGTGGCGAAAAGACTATGACGATGTAAACACAGAGTCTGCCCCAGCTCAAGGAGTTGCTTCTTGGGGATAGGTTTCGCTTTATTATGTCTATGCCTATTCTCGTTGACAACTAAGCGAGGGCAAGTTATATGAATAGCCAGAAGAGGAGATTAGTTTCATCACACCGGAGAAGGTAGAAGTTAAGGGTAGAGGTTTTGGAACGGTTAAGCTGGCTGACAGGAAGGCTTTCGGTTATTCCTTCGATGGCTTATGTTACGGAAGGTTACGGGCAGGCTTGATTTGATAAGGAAAGGTTCAGGAAAGGGCTAGTACGGCTTGCGATGGGAAGGCTCTGGAAGAGGTAGGGGAAAGGGACTTTCGAAAGGACCAGTGAATACTCTTTCTTCCTGCAGCGCATATGCGGCAGCTGATATCCGATAGCGTATATGCGACTTCTCTTCCTGCTGGTCAAGGGAATCGAAAATTGGTTGTTTCGGATGTGCCTCAGTTCAGAAGCATGGTTGGGAGTCTAGTGTATATAACCATCACACGACCCGACATTGCCTATGTTGTTAGAGTCGTGAGTCAATTCATGCAGAAGCCAAGAACGATACATCTAGATGCAGCATACAGAATCCTCAGATATCTTAAGTTCACCTGGAAAAGGTCTTCTTTTCCCATCTTCCAGTTCCCTTAAGATGACAGGAGACGGAGATGCAGATTGGGCAGGAGATGCGCTAGACAGGAAATCCATCACTGGAAATGAATTGTATTGTCATTGGAGACTGCTCTATATTGTAGAAGAGCAAGAAGCAGCAGCTTGAAAGTTATTGGATCAAGGAAGGGTATTCTCGGTTTACTAGTTCATTCATAGCTCATAGATCCCAAGCTCTATCTCTAGCGTAGGAGGGGAAGAAGCCGATCAGCGACCTGAAACAGAAGATTCACCAACTTTCCTTGTGATTTCTCCTTCACAATATAAAAACTGATTGTATTAAACATATGGTATTTGAGAGCCCTTCTCCCTTAATGAGTTCTTTCCACTTATTAGTGCTGGAAACGGCGTTTCAAGAGATTGATTGCCCACCGAAAGTTACGGCTATCGGGTTGTCATCGACGTTGACAAAACAGCCTCCGCAGTTTGAGTTTCAAGCTTAGCTCGGGCTTCTTCCTTTATCGAGGGCTGCTAGAATGCCTTTGCACTGTCAGCCGATCGATGTGGAGAAAGTGTCTTGTCCTTAATCTTTTGCACCGATGTGAATGGAAGGGGCGGGTGCCAGTGCAAGCTCTGTCGGATCTCTTTGAAGATCCTTTGTTTGATGGATCCGGTGTCGGATAAGGCGAGAGCTTCAAGCCCGATTTCGTGAAGGCGGGTTGATCATATACTTATAAGGAATCAGAGTTGGTGGCAGAACCCGATCTTAGAATTTTTTGCGTTATACATAAGATTTTCTTCTAAGGAGTCGGCGGGAACCTGGCAAGGGGTGGGTGTCTTGCCCGATTATGGGCATTCTCCAGGAACCATGGGTCTAATCTTTTTATGGAGCTTAGACTCATCTTTCATATTTAGGAAACTTAGCTCCAAATTCCTCCCCAAAAGTAGAACTTTCAGAAAGAAGAATCCATCTCTAGCGGTTCTATATTCTATTTTAGAAAAAGAACAATTGAAGAGAGTCTCAGTGAGGGGGGAGCTCCTTCTCAGAAGAAGATAAGACGAACTTGACTTCTCATCTCTTTTATCGGCAAAACAAGCCTTTTTCTCTTCTCAGTCCCGATCGAAGAAGTCTTTACTAATCGGGTCCTAATCTCTGTCACTAACTCTTCTTGGCTAAGATGATTGAACTAGAGAGAACCTACTCCCTAGCCTTCAGGAAGTGTGAACTATCTGGCCAGAGGTAGAATCTAGTATGTGACATCCTTGCTTAAGTCTGATAGAGCACCTTTCTTTGTGAATTTTTTAATTGACCCCCCATTATTCAAAGTCTTTTTCTTAGTAAAGTGCGTAGAAGACAAGAACTGGCAGTTGCTTTTCCAACAATTCTCAAACTAAAAGTATACCCGTTTTGGCATAGGATCCAGAAGGAGGAAGGCTTGTTGACCTAATCATAGAAAGAAGCTCATATCTTTTCCGGGTTCTAGCTAGCGTACCTCTTTTATTTGGGCATTTTTCCTTTCTGCTTGACTTTGCAGTCAAAGAGTAGCATCCCTCTTCTACAGCGAGCACTGGATCCCATCTGGCTGTGGGGACACTCCATGTCGATGCATTACTGCCAGCTGAAGTCAATGGCTCATTGCTTTTGATGGACGGCGGGTTTTCACTTTGGAGGTTCACTTTGCCCCCTGGTTTAATGTGTTCACAAGCTTCTTGGCTTCTAGTATACCTACTCTCATGGAATAAGGGCGTAGCTACGTCTCGCAATTCCCTCTGACCCGGAGGAATGATAAAGTCTGACGAACCTTATCTTGCGAGGTCTGCCTTCCCTGATTGAGCCCTAAAACTGGCACCGGTGGTTGCATATATAAGAAAAGGGTAGATCTAATTTTCACTAAATCTTTTCTACGTTGATATACATATCATCGGACGGAAGTCAACGCAAAATAAGCGGCTTCATCCACATTGAGGGTCGGCTTGGTGAAAGGCGTGATGCTATCGTATATAAGGAATCGCCTAGCCATACTTACCAACTGACCGACTGGACTACATATGTAATACGATCGGACTACAGAGCTAAACGGATTAGGCTGAAAGGCAAGGATGATACGAGCAAAGAGTTGCTTGAATGGGGCTCAAGGGTCTCTGCTGCTAATAGCCGTCCTCCCAATCCTCAGTAAACTTGCACCATTTAACCCACAACTTGAAAAGCTTGTAGCTAGGCTAGGGTAATGGTAGTTCTTTTCACCGACGGAACAGGTATAGCTTTGATCGAAGGAGAAGGAAGGGAGCGATGGAATTGAGGAAATTCAGCATCAGGATCGGTTGGATTGATTGGGATACGGGCTTTGCTACCGGGCAAGGAAGCCTTGCTTCAGCTTGAAAGCTTCACCTCCATTCTCACGAGTTGGATCCGAACCAAGACCTCTTGCTTGAGGATTAAGCTCACTCCCTTTTATTCTAATCCTGAGGGTTCCTACTCTTCTTAGACAGCTACTTACTTAGGGCTTCTCATTACCTGGGGAGATCTTTCTTTCTATGATAGAGAGAAGAGCGAGGTACTGTGACCGCTTTCTTTGCTTTCCTTACAGACAGGGAATACTAATGATATCGCCAGTGTAATAGAATTTTCCCTATCCGTCGACTCACTTGCAACTATATTCAAAACAAAAGCAGTAGCTTGAGCTTTCTTTCCTCTCGGTTTTCAATTGCTTGCTTCTTTCTTATCGGTCACCTGTCTTGAAGACAGGGAGAGGATTGAAATCGCTTGCTCTGCTTTCAGTCAATTAAGTCTTCCCGTCACTTCACTCAAGAAAATAAGAATCTAATTGTCCGTTCCGCTGCTTGTTACCGAATCTCTTTCATTACAGTAGATGAGATCCCTATATATGCTATTTGTTGCTTACCTGATATGATACCTTAGAATACTCTATTAATTGAAATAGGAGGAGATCAGATGTTGAGTTCCTTGACCGCTAAAGAAAGAAGAAAATAAGACTCTTAATGACAAGTGAAGCGACCCGGGGCGTGAACGATCCATCTTCCTACTCTTAATGTTCCTAAAGGTGAGTAAAGAATCATACATGAAGTTAAGTTCGAATCAATCCGTTGCTTGTTCGTTAGCGCAACGTGCTCCGCTGCTCGAGCGTCAGCTCGAGGGCTTGAGACGCAGCTCAATCCCTTGCTTGTTCCCCAAAGTCCCAATAATGGGGAACTGGCCTTCGGCTTCATAGCCTGCTTTCTTAGCTCTCGAAAAGGAATTCGATGTCAAATATCCTATAGAATAGCGCAGTCCAATACTTAGATCTCTGCTAATAGAAGATAACGATTCTTTCCTTTTATTCAGACCTTATAATGGCCTCAAACTCAGGTTTGGAAGCTTAAAGAGAGTGATCTCGTTCGAAATCGAGTTCAACAATTGGGATCCTTCTTAGATCTCTTCGCCCTACGCGAAGAGCTGAGTTGCAAGGTCCGGTCTTAAGCTTTCTTCCGTCTTACAATATGCCTTATCAAGTCTTACCTTGACCGACCCCCGGTACATGTGTGTACCTTGAACCAGAAAATCCCATATCTACTAGATTACATTCATCTACATGCTTCTGAAACTTGATGGCTCTTCTGACATAGGAAAAACCTCCTGATCATCCAACGTACCAATATCATGAAAATCTCCAGCAAGGAAGCATGGCTATGGTATTACTAAGCCGCTTCTTCTATCTCTGTCTTCCATTTCCTTCAGGAAGGACTGTTGTTGATGAAAGAGACTCTTTCCCAGACGAATCCATTCAAGGGTTTCTTTAACTCGTCAATGAACCCGTCACCAGTAGCTGGGCTCTTTCAGCCTTTATTTATGCAATAGCTCTTCTCCACCCAATAGAGATGGAAGATGGTAAAATCTCCTCTCTCAGAGATGGAGCAACGGAAAGTGACCGTCAAAGGTTTGTCCCTGACCGGAGTCCTAGGCTTATCAGAAGGCTTCATCCTCGCATGCTACGCTTGAACAAGCAATTGAGTTTCATTTCCATTCATAGTAGCTCCTTAGCTTCCTATGGGAGATTGGTTTAACGTCAGCCGGCGAGATGAGCTTCAAGCGGCTTTCCCCAACTCGCTACAGACAGATGGGGAAATAATCATTCCACACCAATTGCATTGATTCCGAGAAGATGGGATAGAATTCGGTAGAAGGTCAAACTCTTCTTACCAGGAGCATTTCTTTTTGAGTCAGGTGTGGGCGTTAGAGGACTAAGATAAGAGCAAGTACTAGAATATTCGTCCGTACTTCTTCCCGACAACCATCTCGCGGATTGCAATGGCACCTTAGTAGGAAACTCAAAGTTCACGCGTTGCCTGGGACCTAGCCGATGCCAACCATCTAGGTGGATGAGGTCTTCGACTCGTGCAGGACTTTCGAGACAGTCATTCGTCAAGTTGAACCTATCAGGCCGGGGAGATCCTATCCCAAAATCCGGCTACCCTCGGCCTTCAAAGGCTTAGCCGACTAGTGGGTCTGATGCTTAAACTTCAGCGCTTATTCCGACTTCACGGCTTGGGCACCACGGATGAGTCTTCTACCGGCCCTCTCTTTTCACTTACTTCACCGCTCCTTCTCTTCCTCTCCTTCCCCTGCCTTATGCGGAACTCTACCAACAAGCCAGCCTACTTCTTGGCATCAACCGGTGCGCCTTCTTCGGTAAAGGACTGTCTTCTTCCTCGAGTGCTTTAGTAGGGGCAGATGGAAAGGGCCTAATGTCTTAGCTGTTTTAGTGCACTTGTGTCCATCTGCTTTCTGCTTCACTTCAAAAGAATGACGTAGGTAGACATGACTATAAGGAAGAGTTTCAGGCTCAAGGCATAGTAAAAAAGGCAATTTATCTTACTTCCCTTTAGTTATAGTTAGCAGATGGGATCTGATTCATTAGAGGAAGGGATGGTGATTAACTGATAGAACCTCTTCTCTTCTTTCAAATCGCATCTCTCAAGTGAGAAGAAAAGGCCCCCACGGAGCGGTGGGAAAGCAAGGTATTCCAGGGGCGAAGCGGTAATCAAGCAGCAAATCTTTCCTCCTCAGATGAGGCTTAGTTCAGCTAGCCCTAGACAGATCACATCTCATTAGAAAGGCAGGCATTTCATTATCATTAGAAAAGGGCATCCCATTAGAAAGAATTGAATTAGCTAAGTCAGTAAGAATGACTGGGGAAGAATTAGCCCCAGGGTTTTGATAAGGACTGAGCGATGGGAGAGGTGAGGCGGGCCCCTTCAACCATCTTACTTTTTTTATTGGAATGAATTCCACGTACACGTACAGGAACAAGGAATTGAGTAAAGGGCTACCTCTTCATCTAGTATCAGACGATTCTATTGATTTTTTCTCGGTGCTAAACAAAGGTTTTTCCTAGGACTCTTTCTCGTGAACTAGGGTCAGTCAAATAATCTTCTAAATAGATGGATCACCCTTTCCTGTCCTGGAAGTTGATCCCCGTTGCCCAAAACCAACAAAGGTTCTAAGAGTCAAGTAAATGGTGGGACCTCCCTCCGGGAACTCCGATTAACAACTCTTATTGAGTCTCTCTCCTAGGGTTGGTTTTCTGATCTGATCCTAAATCATTCTTAAACCTGAGTTAAGTAGCTCTCTTGTTCTTGGCTGCTAGACGAGGAGCTGGGTAGAGAGATAATAGATCCTCCCCCTAGGATGGTTGCTTCTATTCCTTGATTGCCCCGCAAGTTAAATAAGGGATTCTAATGCTTATTGAAGCGGGCATAAACCACTATATAGAGTCTTGAGTGCCTTCCCTTCGGAAACCGCAACTCCGATTGAATGCGAAATCCCGCTAGCCATTATTCGTATGAATTCCTAGATCCATGAAGGACATGGGCATCTGTAAGCCGGTGTAGCTAAGCGAAGAGCGGAAATAAGGAATCACAAAATCAATGCATTCCTTCTTAAACTTACCGATGATATCTTAATCTAAGAAAAGAAGATTTCATAAGAAAATAAAATTCCGGTAAATTAATAATTAAGAATTCCAGGTGGTCCAGCGGATGGATTAAGCCATTGATCATATCATAGGTCAAGGACGGAACGAAGAACCAACGTTTTTATTCCTCCTCTGTTCTCTACTAAGATTGTAATAGATTCGTGCTTTCTCTTCCCCGAGGGAACGGAACAAGCACTATAATTCCGAGTCACCTATCCAGTATGTGAGTGAGTCCGCCCTACGGATCCCCTTTGTTCAATGGGGGAGGGGTCATACCTTCCCCGCCCGCTTTTATTCATAAGAAAAAATTCTTTGGGGCACAGAATCCGCCGTAGATGTGAAATTTGCGTCTTTGAATTCTCATCACATGAATGAGACATAACTTCTTATCATAAGAATAGTGAACTAGAAATCCACTTTTGATTGGTTTGAGGATTCCGACCTTGAACTAGAAGAGGTTCTTTTTTCTTTGGACAGGCAAACCCGGAAAAAGAGATTGGGATGATAAGGACTTTACTTTTAGAAGTCTAGTATAAATCAAATAGAAGGCTCGTTCGTAGATCAGCACAAAGCTATTAATCCAATCCGATCCAATATGAGTAACCGAGTTCTTCTTCCTATTTCCTATGGTTGGCACGAGAATCCCGGGAAGAATCAGATTTTTTTTTTTATAAAATGAAACAAGTGAGCAAGAAAGCGACCATACATGAAAGAGAAAGTGTACATTGCCAAGACATTCCTGTGAATAGGAGGTTCTTACTAATTTAAGAAAAGACTCAACAAAAGATCCCGGCAAGCAACACTAGGACGACTTGAGGCTTTGGTAAGAATATCGGCTAGTTGTGCATCTGAGCGAACAAATGGAGTCAATAACACCGGAACAAAGTGGCAATCTACTACTTCTATATGCTTAGTCCTCTCATGAAAAACAGGGTTAGTAGCAATGTTTATTGCCGCCTGATTGTCACAATGTTAAGGAATTAGAGTGTAGACTGCAATTCCCATTTTCTGAAGGAGAGATCGAACCCACATAAGCTCACAGGTAGCATGTGCCATCGCCCTATACTCTGCTTCAGCACTAGAACGAGCAACCAAACTCCGTTTTTGACTTTCAAAAGAAGTGACGAGATTTCAACCCACCAACTGAACCCTTTGCGGTAGCCGGTGTTGGCTAGCAAGTTTTGGTAACACTGGTATGGCTCCGTCCGAGGATCAGTTATTGCGTAGGTAGTGAGTAGATGAATTGACGGTCCGACCCTCATTCCAGCGAGGAGCGACTCATTGGAGCTTCGTTCACGTCAAGGTCCGGGGTAGGCGTCTATTTTTATCGAGATTAGTTCCTTCGGACCGGGAGGTCGAAGATTCTATATGCAACCTGACTTTCAGGATTGCTTTACGAAAGATTCCATCTAGCTGAAGTAGGACGAAGCGGTATGAGATAAGAGGGAGGCGTCCTGCCTTCAATGCATGCATCTGAAACGGGAGCTTTCACCCGCATATCATACGGGAGTCTTAGTGGAGAGCGTTCTCTTGTTCTCATCCCTAGTCTAATTTGAAGTGACGGCCTCCTTCCCTATTCGATAAAGAAGGGAACGGTGTAAATAAAGCTCTTTCGAGTCCTCTATCCGTCTTGGGTACGTGAGTGGGCTTTCATTCTCAATTCTCTGGGAATGGAAAGCAGACCGAGCACAGAAGTCGAAGACTTGGGAGAATCTTTTTCCAACCTATCGCACGATCGAAGACGCATTCATTGATAGTCGGATCGACGTATGCCAGGTTGTGTGCCAGGCTGTCTTTCTTTCTAAGCCATATCCTACTGGCCTAGCCATACCAGAGGAGGAAAGGTCCTACTTAGAGACGCAACCTACGATGAAAGGCTTTCGGGATGGCTTAAAGTACCCATTCCATCTAGGTGAAGGAGAAAGAGATAGGAAAAGAAAGATATCACCTGACATGGAAAGATGGAGCTACCCTCCGCCGAATAGCACAAGCACGGATCAAACTGACCACATGGTCACCGCCCCTCAGGGAAAAAAAACTCCATAGATTGAGGCAACTTACACTGAATAGTAAGCTATAAGTCTCACTTCCTCTCCCGAACTGGTAATAGAATACTCGTAGCTATTGAGTTTGATTGCTGGGCAAGGAGTGCATTCTAAAGTTACGGTACCAAGCCAATCGCCTACGTTCGTATCCTGATCCAACTCTTTAATTAAAACCTAATATCATGAATCTCCTGAGCCCATTCACAAGAACCTAGGCAAACAAATAGGCTATTTCCTAAAACTGGCACTCTTGAAATGTCCGTCTTCGAGGGGAAATTGATTTGATACCAATTTTCCGGAAAGTGACACAATTCCAATTCAAGTTTACGAGGGAAAGGTCTTTTATTTATCGCCCCCCGGATCGAAAAAAAAGATTCTGAGCACGTCTGGTCAAAGTCTATCTTGTCTTTACCACGAGTCATTTTCCTTGGCTAACAAGAATTTGAGTTTTGCACATATCCACGGGTTCTTCCATTTTCTTTCTCCGGTTATAAAATAACATTTAAGAAAGAGGAGAGCCGGTCTTGCACACTAACTCACGAGTCAACCTAGGAAAAGAACTGCTTTCCAGCCTTTCACTCCTAAGAAGTGGGAATAGCAGTCAATCGATGACTGAAATGACTTTCTTAGAAAGATTGCGTAATGCTAGATCTCTTCTGGATTCCATCTCACTCTCTTTCGGTCCGAAGCCGATAGGAAGTTAAAGTCGCTGAGGTAAGTTCCGATAGAGCTACGCTCCGGGTATTCCTACAATTTTTTCTTATAGGTTACTCTTTTAACTCTTAATTAAAGCACTGGAAGAGAATCGCTATCGTCTTTCTAAAGGACGGGGATTTACGTGTATTGCTTATGTCCGATTTGCTGACGCTAGCTTGACTTCAGAGACAGAAAAAAAGAATAAGAAAGGAGCGTAGCAGCCAGAAAGAGAAAGAAATCCCCTCTTCCGCTTAAGGCACCGAAGTCCCACAGCTAATATCAATAGCAGTTGATTCAAGGGAAGTTCTTTCTAGAGCAGTAAGAGCCTATTCTGTCTTGCTTTCTGATTCAATTCCGCTGCTAGGGTGAGGGAACTCTGCCTATCTCAATCCTTGGAAGCCGGTTCAGAAAAGAAAGACAGAGAGATTTCAAAAATCCTCCTTTATCTAAGATAGAATAGTGCAATAGCGAATCCTGCTCAACGAATACCTGTGAGACGGAGAGGCGAGTCAGAAGGGCTTGGCTGATGGACTAGTTAGAGTTTTTGGACGAAAGACTGAAAATAAATCGAATCGAATCAAAGACTTGTTGCCCAGGAGTTTCAAGCTTAGCTCGTCTTTCCTGCTATGATTCCGAACATAGTAACTATTTAATGTTAATGGATTGAAAGAGCTTAAATAGTTTCTGCCGTTGCAGGTCCGGAATGCTAAATCTGAACCGTCAAGTCTTCTTAGTCTGAGTCTGCATCTATTTCTTCATCCCTTGAGTACAAAGGGATAGCTATTCAAAGCAAAGTGGTGAAAAGATCGGGATTTTCTGCTTTCTTAGCCTAGTCTGTTAACGTTAACGAAGGAGAAAGGTCAATCTCCCCCTTCGGGTCAACTTAACTTCCCAAGGCTGCCTTTCCTGTTGATGCGTGGATATTCGGAGAATTTCATTGCCCCTTTAAAGAGGGCATTCTATTCCTTAAGCAAGGACGAACCATAAACGAGACCTCGCTCCTGCACTAATGAATTTAGCACCTTAGAACATCATTGGAGTAAGAAGACCATGACCTATTTACTAGGGAAGTTCTTTAGTATAGGGTAGGCTACTCTACCTACTATAAGACAAAACGGAGTACCTGCTAGTAACCTCGTAGCTGCCCTAGCTGAGGTCTTGACAGAGCCTCAGGAGATAACAGAACTCAAGGTAAACTCCTTAACACCCTAAGAAGCAAGGGAGTAGGACCTACAGAACTACAAATCGAAAAGGAAGACCGAGTGGGATCAAAGAAAAGGAAAGGGCACACAGTCTTCAACCCACTTCCAGAGAAAGATGAAGAAGTACAGTAGAGGAGAGGCTCTAGAGAGTGTAAGGACTAACCTTACTCAAGGACCAATACCGGGAAAGAACATATATATTCTTTAAGCTGCAACCACGGCAGGACAGCTATAAGCTAGCAGCGGAGGATATTCTTAGGATAGATTGCTCTAAAGCTCCTCAAAAGACAAGACTAGAACAGCCTTAAATAAGGAAAGACCTAGCTACCTTAACTATAGGAATTGAGCTTTCAGAGTCATAAAAGGAGAGGTGAAAAGGTCGGTCGAGCTGAATTCCCCTCTACTAGAAAAAAGGGTGGTCGGCCTGAAAAGAGAACGAATTAGCAGTTAGCTAGTGAGAAGCTAGGATTCCACAGCAGAAGATATTATCTTAAACCAAAGCACCACAACAAACCAGAGCTGCACATATTGCCATGAATTCATGAACGTGCTTTCCCTTAGATCAGTAGATAAAGGTAGAGCCTGGATGTGCTCGCTGATAGCTCCTTCAACTAATTGAGCTCATTCGATACCACTGCAAACAGAAGAAGCAGCGAAAACACCGATCTCTCTTTCTTCTTATCTAATCTTTTCCTTCCTTTCCTTACTCAGTTCCAGATGAACTCTGAATCCAAAGCTTATGCCACAGCGAAATGCCCGACCTTATATATTTAAGTAAAGAAGGAATCTGCTTTCTAGAGCTAAGTCAGGTTCAGAACAACCTATTCCATGCAAAGAGCGGCTATGCCGATATTAAAGCATAATGCCATTCAAGCAAAAATGAAGGTATGATATTAACCCTCGGCTTGGAGAACTTCACTACCTTGAAAGGAATGCTTTCCCTCTGGCTTCCCGTGCCAAGCTGTAAGCATAGCGAGTTAGGTATGGGCTGCGTTAAAGCAGATACAAGAAAGAATGCAAAAAGCATTCTCCTTATAGGAAGAAGCTACCCATTCTCAGAAGAGAATGAAAAATTAGGATAGGAACGAATCCAAGACTTGGACCTGAAGGAGATGAAAGACCGGTACAATCAATTAAGAAGAGGGAGAATAGGATGGAGTTAGGAAAAGGCTGCACCCACCAACTATAGAAGACTGGCTGCTAGCCTACATCAAACAACTAAGAAACTAACTACATGGACTGCTAAGGTACGGGATTTTAGATGGAGAGAGTACGGAATGGACTAAGGGCTGGACTGGTTACGGAATAGGGGATTACCGACAAAGAGATGTACCGATTCCAATGCGTACGAGATAGAAAGATAAGTTAGCCTCAAGGGGCGGGGCTATTACACCAACAAGGAAATTTACTAAGACGATAGGCGAGGACCTCGAAGAAATTTCATGCTGATGGTACCCTTGCACTTCGCAAAGCTCGTTTGGTTGATTGAATTGAAGTAAGATTCATGCAATGCAGGTTATTGGTTTAGTGGTTGGGAATGGGAAAGATCTAGTAAAAAAACAATGACATACTTTTAACACGAACCAAACTTGATAGCACCTTTGGGCGCTGGCTTTTCAAAACCTACCACTATGCTAAAGAGGATTCACTAGACCAGGTCCTGAGTCAGGGGAATGCCTGTGGTCAAACTAATGGCATGGGCATGATGGTGAGGTAATGCTAATTGATCCTCCGTAGTTGATGAACCTCTTTCAGAGCCTGTATGTGCTTTCACTAACTGGCTGACTATACCTCCTCCGCTGTAACTGCATGAAGTCACTTGTTCCATCCTCTTTCCGCTTTAGGTAACGCGGTAGGCTTGAAACGAGACTTCTATTATAGGACTTCCAGACTTGCCTGTGACCGGTCCCCTCCATTCCTTTGTTCTTCTTCGTCAATCAAGTCGAGAGTTGGTACCAGGCCGGGAAAACAGATCCGCCATAGGCTTTATTTGAAAATAGAGTTTCGAGTTGGAGAATAGAGTTCAAACACCATTGACATTATATGTCTGAGCCCCATCTATCTCTCCTTCAGTTCAGGGCTTCTCCCACCACAAAAGCAGTCAACCGCGGAGAGAGAAAGAAGGAATTTTTCCTGGAATGGTACTCGACCCAGAAAAGTCAAATGCCCCTGATAGGACTTTGCCCACTGAACCACCGGAAAGAGAGGATGGAACCTGATATGAATAAGAGGTGCGGGCTATGAGGGTCCTAGGCGAATGGTTCTAGACCCCAACAAAGATAACCTCGCTACACAATACTTACTTACCACACCGCAAAGATAGAAGAATAGACCGCTGTTAGGACAGCTAGACTGAGACCTACCTTACCTTGGAATGCCAAAGAGACTGGACTGCTAGGCGGAATGGACAGCTGGGCGTACGAAAATGGTACTCAAAAAGGGAACCCAATAACCTCGATCTCCGAACCAACTTACCAACTGGACGAGAGACAGAGTCCGCCCGGAAGGTAAGCTAGCTAAGACTTTCCCTAAAAGCGGGGGCTATTAAACATTCCCTGAGGGACCTTTGGTTGGACCACAAGAGAAAATGGAAAGCCTACCTTACGTTGGATGGAGAGACGGACAAAGAAAAAAAGAAGAAGAATTTTCCATCCTCAAGTCACCCAAGAAGGGGGGCAGTCAATCAAGGTGAGGTGCGAAGCGAAAGGAATTCCTTTCGACGGAAGAGAAGGTAGCCCCCAATACGGGGTTACCTGCGGGACTCTTAGAGGATTGATTCCCCTAGGGCCAACTAGTTGCATTAGTAAAAGGAAATGGCCACTCATCAGCTACGGCTACGGCAAAGGTTCTCCAACCGAATCCACATTCCTTCGCTTCACTTAATTAAATTAAACGCCAGGGCTATGGTTCTAGACCCCAAAGCCTATCCCCTCGCTCCACGACTTCGAATACTTCAGGGCTTCCCTTAGGGGCTTACACTAATGAGGAACTGAACTCGCTGCCAACAAGAAAGAAATTCCTTGCTTCCGGTACAAGAACTCAAGCAAAACAAAAAGCACGGTAGCGTAAGGGAGGACAGAATCGACAGCAGCCAAGGCGCTTAGAACAATGGGAGCAAGACTTCCAAGTCTGCCCGTCATAGACGAAGACTGAGCCTCTATATTCTATTAAAAAAGTTTTTTAGAGGATCATCACTCTGATCACAGATAAACGAGATTCGATCATGTAGCAACCGGGCTACATACCTAAAAAGGCGTGTAGTCGGTTACTACACTCCCGCCTAGCCGCAACCAGCATGAAATATTGGATCTTCTCCCACAATAAACGTCTGGAAGAGAGAAAGCCTCCATCTTACCAGGGAGCCGGCCGCGCTTTTGCCCGAGTGGTTACTTCTTTCGCGAGTGAAAAGCTCGTTTCTTCCGGTTTCGGCATTCGAGGAAAACAGCACATTATGGCCACGACCAGCTAAATAAAGATCACTGTCATCTCACGAATTGGATTCGAACCTGCAATCTTCACTCCTCTCCTTTCAGTCGAGCTACTAGTAATCTCGGACTATCGTATCGGTCGACTCACTTGTAGCTCCTCCTTCGGACCCTTGCCCATCCCTTTTCGAATGATTCAGTGTAATTGATTTTCACCACTCTCTCTAGACCCAACCATGGCCATCTGTTCAAGTACCTCTTCTTCTACTCGAGCCTCGGCAGAGCCTTTTTGATTGAAATAAAAAAAGAGTAGGGTACGGCTTGGACTAATGCAGCTTCGACTGTGAACTCCGAAGAATCAACTACTAGCCACTATCGATTCCTTTACCCAGGGGTTATAGCTCACAGCTAACGCGAGCAACCAGAGGGTTGAAGCCTTTCCAGTTCAGGCGAGACCGCCGGAAAAACAGGTTAACGTGGCGGAGGGGACGGAGGTCTTTGGACCATGGATGATGGTGAAGAGAAACCCGAGGAGAGAAGTCAACGGTTTGAACCAAGGGATAGGGACTGTACCAAACAGGGAGGTGCAGAAAGACAAACCGGCGACTAATGTGTCAAGGTTTGCTGCTATAGCCGACCTCGATACGGAATTAAGAAACCCTCGGCTGAGCTATCTCGGAGGGAAACGACGAAGAATGAGGGCACGAGTGTGCCACGGACCTTAAGGATCAAAATGAATCTCCAGTCTGATGATGATGATTGATTATATGTGTTGGAATTGTAGAGGAGCAGGAGGAAGAAACTTCCATAGAAGGGTAAGGGACGGACCTTCTGAATCAGAGTAATGTAGACGTTTTGATGTTGCTTGAAACTCGCATTAGCGGAAGAAGAGCTGACATGGTCATCAGGAAATTAGGATTCACGCATTGGATCAGGGTCGAAGCTTGCGGGTATGCGGGCGGTATATGGTTGATGTGGAATGAAGACAACCACCGAGTGGAATACTTGTGTTCGAATGAACAGTTAATCCATTGTAAGGTCACGGCTAAAGCTTCGGGTACGTGCCACCTTATGGAAAGTCTTTATGGTGACCCGAACCCGGGATTTAGAGTGAAGCTTTGGGAGTCTCTTAGAAGTCTTGCTACTGGTATTAGAGATCCGTGGTTGATTCTTGGAGATTTCAATGCATACATGGAGGAAGATGACAAAAAGGAGGAGCGAGAGCGAACAGGAGAACTATGAAAGATTTTAATGACTGTGTTCAGGAACTAGGCCTTGTGAGGCTAGAGCATGTTGGAGACAGGTTCACATGGTTTAAAGGAGACATGAAGGAGAGACTCGATTGGGCCGAGTGGATGTCGCAACATCAGGAAGCGAAGGTGTGGCATTTAATGCGGTTTGGATCGGATCATAGACCGATTCGAGTTGCCAATACTGATTGTCAGAAAAGCCATGGTAGTAGGGCGATGTTCAAATATGATGCGGCATGGGAATTAGAAGAGACTTTTCATGATATTGTTGAAGAGTCGTGGAAGAATGCAGATTGGATTGAAGGAGACCTTTTCCCACAAAGCTGATGAGTGGAGGAAGGTACGTAGTCGCTCGACTGAAAGGAGAGGATGGACACAATCAAATCGAAGTCCGGTCACTATTTAAAGAAATTCCTACCCCCTAAAAAGAAGAAAGCAGAATGCGAGCCTGGCGTCGAAAGAAATCCAGTATCGAAAGAAGTACCCGTTGCTCGAACTAGTGTTTTGATATTGGCTCCTTGGAATCCCCTTTCTTTGTGTGCCTATGGGGAATCTCATAAAGAATTCAAGTGAAGTGGTGGATATCATTCCTGACAGGTTTAATACGCTGTACTGATCGGACTAGGCTGGCAAAGTCCTGTGTTTTCTCTTTCTGTGCTTGCTATGAAGGTTTATGTGACACACATAGACTTGAATGCATGAGACACGGAAAGCCTTTCTCGCTCGTATCGAAGACCCACTCTATCGCTAGTCGCCTTGGACACCAAGAAGGTTCAATCTGAAAGAGAATAGAAAGGCGGGGGCTCAGCTCATCTGCGCAGAGGAAATAGGTTCCTAAAGAAAGGAAAGCCCGAAAGCCACCTCCGATCGAGCTTTCTTATGCTTATGACTGGCATTCTCGGGGAACTCTTCAGGACACCTACAAAAACGAGTCTATTTGGGGAGATCCTGCCAGAAAGACTTATTGGATTGGTTATTCGCCCACGTATTTCAAGAAGAGCCTTATATATTACTTACTATATTACGTGCGAGTGAGGAGTTTCCCAAAACAAATACTGGGATTTCCTCAACCAGAGTAGGAAGGTTCCCCGAAAGACTCTGTGCAGCTTCCAGCGCCAGGCTCATGTGGAAAGGCAACCTCTGGAATCTCCCACACTTCTCTAGTCTTGTACGTGAATCAAAGAAATAAGTATTTCACTTTCGTCCCTGCGGGATTTCTGACCTTGAATTCTTTCTGGGCATCACCCGCCTTCGGGAATATCCGTATACTTTTTTGAAAAGAATGAAGAATTGTAGCATGATTCGCCTACCTGGACTGATACGAATAAGGGTAGCTGACCCGTAGAAAGAAGGAAAGCCCAAAGGTAGTCGATATCCTCTGTACAGGGTAGGGCTTTTCACGATGGCACCGAAGCCCATATCTGATCTGGAACTTGAGAAAGCCTCCCGGGCCGGGTTGACTACGAAAGGAGTGGCGGCAGAGGATCATCCACCTCTTTTAGATCTTTCACCGCGTCGCTGAGATTCAATGATTCCATCATAGGCCCTTTCTCTACAGCCTAGAGATCCTATAAGCTTTCGGGGCTCTGTAGAGATGGGAGCGGATTCAGTGGCTCAAGTGGTTCATCCAGCTATTCAAGAGATATTCTAAGAGGAAAGTACGCTATTCGTCGGTGAGGGATCTATGGTAGCTCGTGTATCTCTTAGCATCGATGGCAGGCCTACTTTTTACAGCTTGAGACTTCCTTTGAAAAGTTGGAATCCAGGAATCGTGGACTAGAGCCCTTATTCTAGGTCGATGTGCCACCAATACATTCTAACCTTTGAAATCTGGCTTTACCTGGGCCGCTTCTCGACCGAGATCCCTTCGATGGATGTCACCGTGCTTGTCTCTTCTCAACTGGATTTGGCTTCTATTTAAGACTGATTTCATATTGAATCTAACTACTAGCATCGGTCCCTTCCACTCGGCAAAGACCCCTCTTTCGTTCGAGCAAAGGACGCCTAACCTGAAAGAGGCTCGGCGAGACCTCGATGCGAAAGAGCTAGATCAGTAGTTTATCTGGGACGAATTCCTACTTACTTTTCTTAGTAATGGTAACGAAGGTATGCGCTCGGGCCAACCTATGTCTCAGTAGCTGCCCGAGAAAGGACCACTCAATCCAGACAGGTTCTCGCAACTGCCTTTCAAACAGGACCTCGAGAGGCAAGCCATGGAAGTACCGCTAGGTAGGGAGCGAGCTCCTACTTCATTGGATGTCTGATCAAAATGGGGGCTTCCAACTGAGATTCATGAAGAGAAGAGAGGACCCGACGTCACAACCCGTGTCGAGCCTATGAAAGAGTATGCCCGAGTGGAACTGATAAGATCAAAAGACCCGACAGAGCAGGAAGTGACCAAGTGCAGTTGACTACAGAACCTGCCCCGTCTATCTCATCGAGATCTAGAGGATGACACCTGACCCCTAAACGGATTAAGATCAGCTTCGACCAAACCTAGGGTCTACTACCGGTTCTTTACAAGGGCCGGGCCCACTATGAAATACAGTGGTACGTGAGTCGGAGTTTGAAGCGGATTGCAAGGTAGCTGGGGAGGATAATACGGAATTTCTTTTTCAAAGCTGGAATGTCTCAAACTAGGTGCAGGCCAATTGACCAATGCTTGGGGGATCCCCTTTCCCATTTCCTCCGCCCTGAATAGAAGCCTGTAGCGCCTCTCTCAGATAATCAATCTCTACAACGGGAATGAAGGAAGGGTTGATCTAGGCTTGTCCCATGCTCTGGCATCCCCGCGGACCAGATGCCGAAATCGAAATTGACCCTTTCCGAGGTCAAAGACTAAGGCAAATCGGGCTTTTCTCGATCAGGTCCTCTTTTCCGGGACACTGACTTAATAGCCGAAATCCCCTTGAAGCATCAACATCTCATCTTGTCGAGGTACCTCTATGGAGTGAAACCTTCATTGAAAGACTAATGATCGGGATAGCCCTGCTAGCGAAAGAATGCATCCAACAGTGTTCTGTCTCATTGGTCCTCTCATGCCAGAATTTGCTCAAAAATCCACTTTGTTCTCCCGGAAATCACTTCAATTATAATACATTTATTATGTTACTTCGATCTGATACCTCTCGATTCAGAGAGGAAATGCGCATTTGTATCATTTTGAGTCTCCCCATCTCGATCTCTACTAATTGGATATGGGACTGGTTGTGAAGGGAAGCTTTATGGGAGAAAGGAGGAAAAGGTCAGGCTAGTAGCTAAAGGCTTGACTC